>KB672152.1:11129-25668 GCA_000349105.1 Anopheles epiroticus | reverse complement strand
AAGGCCTGATAGAGGAAGAACGATAAGCAGAAGGCGGGGGAAGAGAGTAGTAGTGTGGTACACATGTGTCCCCTTTTTTTCACCCACACACGCACTCCAACCAATCACCGTGAGGCGCACGACTCCATTTTGAACTGCGAAAAAGAGCGAAAATTCTAACGTGCGTTACGAAAAAACGTCAAAAACCCTGAAATTTAACGCTAGAAAAAACGTTTTTTTGCGAGCAAAATAACCTATCAAAAAAACGTTTTTTTGGGGCGTTATTTGCTCATAGGGGCTAGAAAAAACGTTTTTTTGCGTGCAAAATAACCTATCGAAAAAACGTTTTTTTGGGGCGTTACATGCACATAGGGAAGCCATTAAAAGTATTACTAAAAGTATTCCTTTTAGCATTCCACTATGCAGTAAAATTTGAGCTTAAGACACTTCGTAACGCTTTTCTGTCGTCGTTACACTGACAAGGATGGCATGATATATCTGTCTCGTTTTGTAAGCCGTAAGAAAAGAAACAATTCCATTAAAAAAAACATGTCTGTATTTTTTTACACAATTCGGGGTATCACACACATATCGACACAATCCATTCACGTAAATGACATGATTTTTGTTTTAATACGGCTTCAGCAATCGATAAGATCCCAAACATGCCGGTGTCGGCTGCTTCTTGCTGCTTGTGTGATTAGTTGAAAATGTTATCATTAACTTTATTAAATGAGCAAAATTACATTTAATACACACTCACCTTTACATCGTAGACTATTTTCAACAAATAAAAGTATGATTACACTCGCAAAATGCTACGATTGTTCGCATTTGTTCCGTGTTTTCATCCCATCAGGCACAAGTTGACGCCATGTTGCCACACATTGTTGTCCTTATGCTGTAACGCAAGCAACTGTCATTTGCTTAATAAACCATAAATGATTTTTGAAGGCCTTAAAAACCATCGAGGAACCAAAGAATTAGTTAATGCCGGCTGGGTTAGTGTTTGAAGCGTCCATTATGCGTATTGCTGTAGACTCCTCCGTATGCTTGTATGTTCACTCAGGTACGGGTCCGTGGAAATGTTGCGGCAACATTTGTTGGGGGAACATGCAGGGATATTTTCCTTTTTAACTCATGCTCTTCCATGGTAGCGCTATCTTGCATTCCGTGATAGACTTCACCAGCTGATTGAGCTGCGTACAAGAAAGGGGTGTCGATATTGCGCACATATAAATGTGATATGGTGGGAGTACCACAGAAGAGAGAGAGAGAGAGAGAGAGAGAGAGAGGGAGAGAGAGAGAGAGAGAAAATATATTAGTGGAGGTAGTGTGGCTAATATGCTTGCCACTCTTGGTTTTTTGTACACGCACACAAACGCGCGCTTTTGGGCCTTTCAAAAATCCGGCGAAAAAAAAAAAAACTTTCGGTCCAAACTGCTGAAGAATACGTCACATAGCTTAAGCAGTTTTGCACCAAAATGGACCGAGGAAATTTGTATCGATTTTTTCGTTCAGTTCCTTGCAGGGTAGGTTAAAAACCGACTAAAGGTACCTTTACAGTTTCTTATCGATTACAAAAAAGAGCGTTACAAAAATCCAACGAAAAACTAAAGCACCTTTCGTCTAAATTGCCAAAGAAATCGTCAGACAGCAGAGTAGTTTTGCACCAAAAAGATCAAACGAAAATGGAATTTTTTTGTGGTTGAGTTACGTGCCGGGTAATGCGTTACAGCTGTCATTTTCGTTTTGCGCGGCGGGCCGAAGCTGCGAGCCGATTTGTTTTCCCGAAGTTTGACATTTAGTCAAAACAATCTCGAAAGGTGAAAAATGCTGCTCGTGGAGGTAGGTGGCGTTTTGGCAGGGAAGCAGCAACGGAAGAAATCGTGAAAAAATCGACTGCTGCGCGTCGCGAATAGTGCGTGTGGTTCAGTAAAATGTTTTCTCTCAATTGCAGCGGAAGTCGGCAAAAGAATGACGGACTCGTTTCCGCTGCATGAGTGCGTCTTTAACGGTGATACCCGTAAGCTGTCGTGTCTGCTCCGGACGCACGAAATAGCCGAAAAGGACAAACATGGTGAGTGAAAAGCAACGTAATTGTGTCGAGTTTTACCTGCACGAGCTCTCCGAGACGTTTGGTTACGATTTGAGCTCGCATTCCATGATAGCGGAAGGGGACAACCGGGACATGATAATCGTATTCACGCATCGATACGTTTCTTTGCTGTGCGTATCCACGCAACCGCGTAATGGCGCGAGGCCTCGTGTTACCTGGATTTTTCCAACCGTGGTTTATCCGGGGTCTGATTGATTTTTGGGGAATCTATCTTTCTGACTTGATGAACTGATAGCATGATTTTGCCCGACTTAATCAATAGCCGATGATAGAGAAAAAATGTTCATTTATCATTCTTTTCGCCCTTACTTTGCACCAAAAAAAGATAAATTCATTCCACTGCATTGCCACCCCACGTCAGGGCAAATGAAAACGCGCTATCATTTGTTTAGTTTTGTTTGTAAATAGTTAACGATGTAAACAGTAGTACTAATGTAGTGCTGTTTTGTTTTCCTTTTTGCATCATCTAATCTGTTCGCTTTCGCTTTTCTTTTCATTTTAGGAAACACTCCACTTCATCTGGCTGTTATGCTGGGAAAGAAAGGTAATTATATCAGCGGGAAGGCGAATCAACCGACAGCAAATTAGGCACCCCACTGCCCCAGCTAGACTGTGATAGAGACGATAAAAGGACAAATACTTGATCACCCCCCCCCCGCTCATTTGGTGTTTGCTTTTTGCACGCAAAGGCGGGACAAACTCAACATTATGAAATAGTTTGCTCCGAGAGACGTCGAGTGATTTCGCATCACTTTGTGGTACATTAGAAAGGAGAGTCAACCGAACGACATTAGGCAAGCTGCACAACGCAGAAATGTGGTATTAAAGCAATGAGCTGAACAGTGACGCTCCGGTGCGTTTTCTGTGTGCAGATGAGTGATATCATTATTGTGCGGCTGTGTGTCTAACCAGCACGTTTGAACAGCCAAAGCAAAATACTTTAACAAACATTGGTGGCATCATGTTGACCCGGTGGGTTCATATCTCAAGTCAGGGTCTGTGCAACCGATGAAGCACACCTCATTGATGGTTATTTATCTTTAGTACAATGGTATACACAACACATTCCTACCGGCAGTGTCTGATAAACTCATAATTTATACACTTACACGCTCTCATCTCATCACCAGACTCTTATCAACAGCAGTGTCGTGGCACACTCGGCTGTTACCACTTGAACCGGTGGTAGGTAAGAGGATCGAAATCGAAAGAGAAAACTTTATACTACACTCTTCTGAAAAGAGTAATTACACGCGAATCGTTTTCTAATTGGGTTCTTCCCGCGTCCGTACATTCGCCCTTTAGATAATCAATGGCGACAAAGTGATGTGGGCAGAAGCATATCGGTTGCCAGAAGTTGGCACACAACGTGTGAGATAAGACAACGTGATACGTAGAACGTGCGAGTGGAAAAGTTAAATTAGTCATGCTGAAATTTAATAGAAATAATCTTCAGATGAGCGTGTTATCTTTAGTAAAATCTACTCACGATGACTATCAACAAATTTCAAGGAGATTGATAAACGTAAATCAGTTTTTTTTTTATCGGGATGAATCCTCATGAGTGTAATACGCGCTCGTGAAGTAATCACTCGGGAGCGTCAATTTATATCCATTTTTGCAATTAATAATTCATCCTTTTGTCCATGGCCGATCTCGTTTCGAATGGAAATTGCTATCCTTTCTGCATTTGTTCCGAGTATCTGTCTATCTGTGGTGCTATTGTTGAGGACTTTCTCACTCTTGCTACTCCGGATGCCGGCAATGAATGTTATTAGCTAGAAGGAAACGACACGATTTTACTCGTCTACTAGTAACCTTGATTTGGTCCTGTTGCCTTCCTTACCTTGTCCTAGAAATCGTTTACAATTCCACCGGCCGTGGACGATGTTAAAGAGGCGAAGAAATACACAGGCGAGGGTCCGTCCACCGGATCCTTGGTTTCCTGTGTGCGCAGGCACGCTTCTCTTCACACGATCTTTCGTTCTAGCTTCTTTATTGATTACGCTCTCTCGCTGACCTCCGTGCCCCAGCGGTTTGATGGCCCGTTGCTGCGTCTTCCTCCGTGCTGTCAAAACTTCCGCCCCACCGCCGAACATATCCACAAGTCGCTTTGTGCTGCTTGAGCTTTTCATTTGTTTATTTATAGTCACGCAACACGCCGGGCTCTGTTCCTGGTGCTTCTAAAGGAAGGCAGGCTACCGTGGCTCTGTTGAGTAGAGCGAAAGAACCATTCATTTTAGGACGACCCTTTCTTTCCATTTTCAATTTCATTTATGGTTAAAAGAGAGAGAAAAGTGTCTTAAAATAGCGCCATGCCCTCGAGTTCGTGCAAAACGGAATGCCTTTTAAAGGTGTGAATAAAAAGGAAACCATTTTCATTATGCAGCAAAAGCGTTATACGAGTTAGAAAACATCAAACCTATGTACAAAAATGTAGTTTTCTCTTGTATAAAAACCGCTAGATATACCAAAACAGAGAGCGGGAATTAGAACAGAAAACAATTAATTTATTTAGCGGTTCGCATATTCCAACCAAGCTTTTAAGTTGCATCTTCGACTACCCTCTCCAACTGTTATCTGCTTATCTCAACACGTCGTTTCCTCTTTCTGGGTCCGCTATCAGTGTCTATTGTATATAGATTATGCAAACAACATTGGAATCAAATTTCTTAGCGTGAGACTCTTTCCTCGCTTTTTCTTAATTTTACCTTTTATTGTTGCTCATTTCAGAATGCATCTTCCTGCTGCTTGCACATGGCGCCCCGGTCAAAGTAAAAAATTCACAAGGATGGTCACCCTTGGCGGAGGCAATCTCCTACGGAGACCGGCAAATAAGTACGTGGGATTGCAACTTTAAATAGTATAAATAGTTTTTTAATTATAGTTTGTTTGTTTTGTTTTTTTTTAATTTCCATATTCCAGTCAGTTCACTGCTGCGGAAGCTGAAGCAACAGGCCCGCGAACAGATGGAACAAAGGCGCCCGAACCTGGTGAAAGCCTTGAAACAGATGGGTGACTTCTACATGGAGCTCAAGTGGGACTTTCACTCGTGGGTGCCACTTATCTCCCGCATTCTGCCCTCGGACGTGTGCAAAATTCATAAATCCGGCTGCTCGATCCGGCTCGACACGACGCTGGTGGACTTTTCCGACATGCGCTGGGAGCGTGGTGACATTTCGTTCATCTTCAAGGGCGAAAACCCTCCAAAGGATTCGTTGACGGCGCTCGACAACGAGTGCCGCTGTTACCAGCACGTGCGGCATGAGGAGACCGAGATGGAGATTGAGGATGAGGTCGACATACTGATGTCGAGCGACATCCTGGCCGCACAGATGTCGACCAAGGGTATTAGTTTTACGAAAGCACAATCCGGTTGGATCTTCCGCGAAGATCGGCGGGAAACGGTGGCCGGACAGTACGACAGTGATCTCTACACAATAAACGGGCTGACGCTGGAGCAACGCAAGCGCCGCGAACACCTGTCGCGGGATGATCTACAGAAAAACAAGGCACTGATGGAGTCACTTACGAAGGGCGGTCAGGGTCAGCAGGGTGGTATCGATCAGAATGGGGAAATCTATCGAAGGGAATCGCTGCAGCCACCACCGAACTGTGAAGTCACTTGGCAGAAATACGTTTCGGCAGAGCCAGGACAGTATCCCAACTTGGGTCGTGAATTAGTGTATAAGGAGTCGAGTAAAAATTTTAAAGCAACAGTAGCAATGGTGAGTAACGCTCGAAAGCTACCTAACTAATTACACATTGTACCAACGCGCTCCTCTGTTTCACCTCCTATGTTCCCACAGAGCAAAGACTTCCCGCTGAGTGTCGATATGCTGCTAAACGTGCTGGAGGTAATAGCACCGTTCAAACACTTTAGCAAGCTGCGCGAGTTTGTGACGCTGAAACTGCCCAGCGGCTTCCCGGTGAAGATCGACATCCCCATCCTGCCGACCGTGTCGGCCAAGATCACATTTCAAAAGTTTGAGTTCCGTGACGACATTTCGCCCGATCTGTTCGTCATACCGGAGGACTACAAAGAGGACACGATGAGGTAAACCCGCTGATATCCTTTTCCACGTTCCATCTAATGCGTTGCTCTCGTTTGTTTTTTTCTCTTTCTCTCTCGTTCTCTTTTCACTCTTTTTCTTCCTTTCCTGTGTTTCCGTTTTGTTCCGATTGTCGTCCGTTTATGTTTACCCAACTGTTGTTTTGTTGTTGTTGTTGTTTTTTTGTACGTTCAATCCCGATCCGATTTAAATTCCTATCCAACCTTTCTCAACGCACGATACACACACACACACACACACATACTTTTGTCACACATGTTTCTCACAACGCACCACAAACGCCACGCCACCAAAACATCATCAACCAAAAATGATTCACGCCTAAATAATCGCCTTCTTGCTGCGAGAGCACACCGTACACCGCACTGGTAAAATGCACCAATGATAACGATAATTAACGCGACTAGGTTTCTCATTTACTTTATAGATTTCCTGATTTATGACCTTTCGATATCGACCGACTAAATGTGGGCTCGCAGCTGTTTGCCACCCGCCAGTCTGGACGTACCGCAACGCATCCACTGGTGCCGCTGTTGTCCACCGTACCAGGCTGTGGCTGTGGTGGCCGGGTTGCGAACTATACGTGTTCATCTCCTCCGCACCCATTGTGCTCGTGGCCGTGCTTATCGTCGGTGAGAGTGGGATGGCCATCGCAGCAATGTTGGCCCATGTGGGCTAACACAGATTGTTCTCTCTTCACACACTAAAGCCACCGGTTTCTGGTAACACGTACCGTACGAATTAGGGTTTGAACGATTTGTAGTTTGTCCACGGAGGGCAGAGGAACAGAGGTTGTTTTAAATCAGGCAAACACAAACATGAACTACACACACACACTGTGGTGAGGTTGCAAAGGTGAAAAGACCGCAAACGGGGAGTGTCCGCTACTGCAAAAGGACGCCCGGTACGCAACGGTATTAAAATTGTTAGAATAGTGTATTTTATTATCCTACACATGCTGTGCTTACTGTGGCAATATGTCAAGGAAAGGGAAAGGATGGTCTTTGGAATGGGAGTTTGTCACGTTCTATATCGTCACATTTTCTCCTTACCCGAGCCACTGTTGGATCTCCTTTTATTTGTTTAAAACATTATGTAAAAGTCATCATGTACTCGTACTACAGGGCAGTCTAACGACAGGTTTCTTTTTTAAATTATGTTTTATCTATAATAATTCCAGCTGACCGATATCTGCAATAGTGAAGCGTAGGGAAGGCACAGGAGCTAAAAGCAATCAAGCAAAATTGTGACTGGAGGAAACTCGATCATTTTGAACCGTCTGTTTGCTGGCTTGTAAGCAAGAGAAACAGGGCGAAAGCAATTCAGCAAACAGAAGAAATACAAATTTTGTGTGTAGCGTAAACGTGGAGAACGAATTTTTGTAACCGATTTGGCAACATATTAACTAAACAAACCTATACAACAAAACAAATGCAATGTCGTCCCGTGTACTCGCGCGGTGGAAGGACCGAAAACATTTTACAAAAATAGCCCCCCCCCCTCTCTGGAAGAATCATTACCATTATTGTCTATAGCAAGGAAGGTGTTTGATAATCGTGCACCTTTGCCGATATATAGTCGCTCTACCAAAACCCATCCATTTGTCTATTAGTATATTAATTTAACTCTGTTACACGATAGCGAATTGGTGTTAAAGGTGGGTGTGATTGGTGTAATTTTTCCGACCCCCCCCCCCCCTCCTCGCCCGCAAAGGTGGTAGCGATCAGTAGTAGTAGCTCGAACGTTAATTCGGGTTGTAGCAGCATACTCTGCACACTGTGTTCACTATTTGGTGTCGAAAGGGGCGAAAGAGGGTATGCTTTGGAGGTGCTGCGCCGGGCAAAGCAGTATGAGTGCGTCAACGATAGTTTATGTCACATAAAGCGAAGAGGTGTGGTGGTTTACAGCAGCATAATGCAAATCATGAACACTTGCTGCTACCAAACGGATAAACAAACATACAACATAGGATGTCTTTAAACCAAAATCGGCAATTTGTAAGATGTTTCTTAGATGGACAAACTGTGCGTCGAGATAGGAATGGAAATATGAAGAAGATTAAAAGAACATTACAAAGATCACACAAATTATGTTGGATTACACGATGAAAGAAAATTTTTATGTTTAGAATAGTAGTACGAGTTTATAGAGCTAACAAAATGGTCTATTTTTAGTGTGCAGTATAGAATAGCAATTCATTTAATTTAAAAAAAAACTAATGACGAAGAAAATTTTAATCCCACATGAATCGGGAAACCATAAAGCAACCTAAACGCTCCGGGTAAACTCTCCGTGTGCCTTCATTTGGTCCCGTTTCGCGTCGATTTTCCGCAGTGAAGATGCTTCATCGTCAATTAATCATACTAAAGCACTCCTCCTGTACCGATTTGCACGGCGGATCTTTTCCCTCAAGAACCGCATCCCGTACGGGCCCGGACGCGAGCGTGTACTGCTTGCGGAATTTATCTCATTACGGATCTTAATAGTTTCGAGATTGGTTTTGTTGGTACAGATGCCAAATAATGTTCCGCGCTTGAAAGGAATGCAAGCAAACAAGTACGACTGCCATTAGCCGTGCCGTGGATGGGGTAACTGTTTCTCTGAAATCATTTTGGCCCTAAGACTTTCGGAACAATGTTTTCAAGTGCTAAATGGATAAGGGCGAATTGTTGGATTAATTTTAGAACAGTGTGAAATGGATCCTCATTTGAAAATGTTTTTTTTTGCATTCATAGAAACAGTTCCACGAAGTAAGAATTCGATTTATTGTGTACATCCACTGATTACGCTTAATGTTTAGTTTTACACAAAATTAATTCCACTGTATTATTACATCTATTACTATATACGCGACAATGGTCAACTTAGTGATACCTGTCCTTGACGGAACTACTACAATATTTAACGCTAAGGTTCACGCGCACGGTTCTAGTGATGCTTGGTCCAGCCTGGTGGTGGTTTCGGAATCGGCACCCACTCGGACACCTGCACCGGTCCCCAGACGCGCTTCCACACACCCACGTACACCTTCTTCTCCTGCCAGCTCTTCACCCAGCGGGGTTTCCAGATGAACTTTTTCTTCCAGAAGCCGGTTGGCTGTGGGGCGGTCACGACGACATGATCGTGATGCACATGATGCACATCGTGGTGGTGCAGATCGTGATGTAGATCATGGTGAAGGTCATGATGCAGGAGCGAATGGTCCGCTTCGGTGAGGCCGTGCAGCAGCGCTTCCGGATGATGGTGCACTAAATCCTCATGCTGATGTTGATGGGCGAGCGCTTCGGCAGCAAAGCTACGTTCCGCGGGAACGGAAAGAAATGAAAAAAAAGGAATGGAAGAAACACATTAAGATAATACGTGAATATGCCGTCTTTTTAAAACGGTAAAAGCATCGCCTTTCAAGCAGCAACGTCAAACTTCCACTTCACTGGTAAACAAATGGTGCATAGGGATCGACAATTATAAGACCATTCGCGTTCTTTACCGTCCGTATAGTGCAATCTCATTTGTGGCAAATTTAAACGGCCAAAAGTTAATCTTCACTCGGCTCGGCTTGAGTTAATCCCAATAATTGGAAACTCTTGCCATCGCAAGAATGGGCCCGTTGCCAATTTTTCTCTCAACGCGTTGCGCTTACCGGGGTCTAAAAATTCGTACCCGCTTGAGGTAAATTATGGAACATTTTGCTATTTATTCTCTCCTTCACCCAAACTCATCCTCTGCTTCGTTCTAGCGCTCTTTGCTTTCCACCGGGCACCGATTTCTTCCGTGAGTGTGGTGTGATGATGGTGTTGCTTGTTTGCTTGCCGTTTGGTTCCACCAGACCAATTTACAACCTAATTGCACACTAATCGATTTCCCCGTGCCGCGCCAGCGACTGTTTACTTAACTTTTCGCTGTGTGGTCTTGCCGGCGAGAAACGGGGCGTCTATCGACGGGGGCTTTCGTATCGCTTTTCCAGCTTGTTTTGGCAGATGGTTAACGTTTTGCACAGTGGCCGGTTCGCCGGATATGTTTTTTCCTCTGGCGCAATGCTGCCAGAGCTAAAGTGGTGTTAAAGCGTCGAACTGCGTTTTTAAGGCATGGGATAAGGTATGCGATACTAGCTAAGCCGGGGGTTTTTTTTTATTCTGATCGATGGTTTACCCGAATCTGTATCGTTTTGTTAGCGCGCATGATGCTGCTCATGTTACGCACAGAGCGTGGATGGATGTTCGGGAAGGTTGAAGTACATTAAAGGTAATACTACATACTACATTGCTGTTCAAGGTTTCGTTGTTAATGAGCAACGGCAGAGTGACGATATTAACAGAAAACTTACCTTTCTATATCACTAGCCAGCGAGGGCGATTGAATCGATAACACGAGGGCCAACGATGCTGCAAGAAATAGTTTCTGAAATCATAAAGTGGAACGAAAAACGGTGATTTAACTATTGTGAACTGTGTAAGACTTCTGTACAATTTAATGTTTAAAAAGTCCAGTCACGTGCTTCTGGTGGAGGCGCCTGGTACTTGCAATTTTATGATTTTAATTAAAATGTTATCTCAACATTTGTTTGAATTTGAATTGTACTGCTAGCTCGGTTGAAGTTCAGGAGGCTTCGCAACTCTGTGCACAGCGTCTGGATTTAACACATTAATAATGATGACTAGTTCCCATCTCTCCCAGCATGGGTTTGTGAAGGACGAACGTAGTTTGCAGATATTTCTACTCTAACGAGATAATAAAATGAAATCAACCAACAAACTGTGACATTACAAAGCTTATAGTCCCGTGAAGAAACAACCGATTACAATTCGACATATACAGGGTTTCCGAATCATACAATGGAACACTTGATCCATTCGGTGGAATGTTTCAAATGGCTAGTGGAACCATTGCAACGTTACTATGGAAGTTTCTGTTCAAACAGTTAGGAGAATTGTTCAAATCGGCTATGAAATTTTGCAATCAGTTGTGGAAGAGATGCTGTTAGTGTTTAAAAAAATACGTATTATTTTTTTAATGTTTTAACGTAAGATTTTACAGTTTTAACGGGTATTTTAAAAAATAATGAGCAGTTTACAACATTCATTTTCATTTTTATAATAATAATATCTGTTTGTTAGACTATGTTTTGACAAATGAAAGGACATCAATTTAGTTAATAGTTCCCCTTCCCAGTATCATATTCTTACATTTTTATGTTGATGTTGCGGTAGTACGCATCGCAATCATGTCTTGAAATCAGATCTCTTGACTATGTAATTATCTTCAAAAAACATCATTTCCATTCGTACTAGCTGAAACGCTAACTGCATCTCTTCCTCAACTGGTTGCAATGTGCCACTCACCATTTGAAACATTCCACCGAATGGATCAAGTGTTCCATTGTATGATTCGAAACCCTGTACTATGCTATTCGTTAGAGCTTTTACGTTATTCGCCAAGAACGTTGAAATGAGTCCGTATTTCCACTTGTCTGGCTAAAGATGCCACATGTATATGATCAGATCCATTGGATTCAGCAAATTGCCTCATAGCACTTTCTTCCAAAGCTGAAGAATCTTATGCTTCTGGAAATGTTTCACGTGCACGAAAGGCACTTTCGATTTTTGAAGATTTTGAAATGGTTTGAAAATAGTTAAAATAGGGAAGGTAAGACAATACATAAGTTTTTAATCGACAAACCAAACAACAGGAGACTAAGGACTCTCTCTCTCTCTTGAGATACTTCTACACCTGAAGGAAAAGAGCAGGAAAGTAAGTTTTTAAATTTAACACGATAAGAACGATCACTGAGAAAAGAAAACAGATAGAGGCTAAATTGCCATGTACACCCTTCAATGAATGGATCTAGTTCAGACCTTCCAAACTGTGCACAATTGTGCGTGTAGCATAATCCAATTTTCCACTAAGCGCATGTCTCAGTTAGTTTCTGCGATTATTTTGTCTTTTGTATCGATAAAAAGGATATTTTATTCGGCAAGTTTGTGATGACTTCCTACTCTTTTGGCTTAGCTTAGTTATGCTTGAGTTTGTATATTAATGTGAGTACCAATGCAGTTGGCCAGTCTTTAGATCACAATTTCCTGGTTTAAGATATACGCTATATATACGCTATAGGTATATCACTTTGGCTTGAGATTTGCCATTAGTGCTGAGACAATGAAAACGCACAAAGAAATAACTACTTGTGGACCATCTTCGCTAACACAAAATAATATACTGAACTCCGGCAAGGGCTCATCCGGACGCAACGTTTTCTTAAAACAACACAGTCACGATAAAAATCACGATTTTAAAACTATCCATCTCCAGTGTTCACTCACTTTCGTTGCCATTTTGGAATATTTGTCGCTTCCTTTTCGCTTCCCTGCCTTTAACTAGAACCGCTTGCTTGCTAAACCGATTATTTGTGCATCCGATTGCCACCACACGACTAACCACATTCACGCCCAATACGAACGGTTTTTAAACAATACGAAATTAAACCACATTACGATCCGTTCATTACGACACCACCACGATTCCTCCCACCATCGAAATGAGCTTTCCTTGATTGAACAGCTACCCAACGGAGGGATTAAGGGGAATGATAGAGCTTCCGTTCAAAATGCCAATTGGAGGTGAACACCGCCCCCCCCACCATTTGCAAAAGATAAGGAAGGGCAAAGGGAGAATGGGGAAGAAGAGCGGAAGTAAGCATAACACATGATTTGCATGGTGCAGCAGCGCGCTTACAGTGGGGTGTACAGGTTTTGGGGGAATGTATTTTAACATTTCGTATTGCTTAATATTTTTTCATGTTTAGGAAATTGTAATTTTCTGATTTCGGTTAAATTAACAAGCTGGAAGCTTTAATATTATGCTGCTTAGCTATACAATATATTATGTACGGCTACAATTAAAGTGTTTATAATAATTTTTCATATATATTTTACAGACTATATAATTTTCTATTTTTTTTATTGTGACTCGTTACACAATTCTCTCTCTCTACTCTTCTACGTGAGAACCATTTTTTCTGAAAAAAAATAATATTCTAACGTTGAACGAACGAATTTAAAAAAGAACAAATAGTTTTATGACTAATTTAATTTCAAATTACTCCTTAATTATATAAATAAAAACAAAGATAATATTTATTATCTGCAAAGTATCATTATTATACAAAAGTCTACTCTAAGTAGAAACTAGAAAAAAAAAATTTAAAATTTTGATTACAAATTTCAAACGAAACAATCATCATTTAAAGCTAGCATAAACGTAATGCTTTGCAATTGCTGTATGTGCTACCCTTAAACCTCCAGCACTCACTGTGACGAGGCTCCAAAACAACCCGATGCGTGTTGCGATAATATCCCTCGTTCGTTGCGTTACCACCGAAATTGCCTTCCGATCACAGTCTCGCGCGTATTTTCCACACCAACTATCAACAGATGCAGATCACCTCCACGCGCACTACATAATTCGTCCCGCTTTGTATGCGTCTCGGGTATGCTCACACTGTGCCCACTGGCCACCGTCCATCTCGGGGGCACGATCGTAACCAGTGTCGTCGAAAGGCGTAAAGCGACATAAACTGAATTTTTTATACTCCCCCATAGCACACACGATCATTCCTCTCCCACCCACTCTCTCTCTCTCTCTAAACTTCCTGAAATGTTGCACTCGTTGACGGTGGGGAACGGATTATGGGAATTGTTTCACAGTACAATCGATCGAAAGTAAGAGTAGAAGGGAGAAATTTCTTTCCGTGTTACTTCGCTTACCGTGTGCGTGCAGGGGGAAAGGTAGTTGGATGTGCCTCCAGCAGATAGTGCCATCACAATTGACTATTTTTGGTTCATACTGAGTTATAGCTTTACCGAACCATAACGACCAGTAAACCCGTCCGAAGACGAATCACGGACGATGCATACCAAAGCTGGCAATAAATTAATTGATTATGTCATTGATTATAATGCAGTGATGAAGTTTACAACTAAAGATGGCCAATGCATGTGTAAAGTAATAACCTAGGTGAGAGAAGGTGTGACCTAGTGGCCTAAAACAAGGCTCGTGATGTTACAGGTTTACTTAAGGGAGAGAATACTTTTTTTTCTGATTAATTTTATATTGATTTAATATAATCCTGTGAATAATACTGATAGTGTGTGTAAAATACTACACAACAACTTTTTGAATGTTTTTTTTTTCCTAAAATTAATCACAACGCTAATATATATTTTATCTTTGCAATCTCCTATCGAGCATTTTGAAGCAAAACTAATCTTATTTCGACTAATATTTAGCTGAGAATTTGTATATGTTTCTTTGCCATTGGCCATTGCCATTCAATTTGAAATTCAACACTCACATAGACTGGGTCATCACCAAA
>KB672151.1:24378-37496 GCA_000349105.1 Anopheles epiroticus | reverse complement strand
GTTGTGTTGATGGGTTCACTGTACTGGCTGTTTCAAATAATACGTGTGTCTCCTTGTATGGTCACTTCACGAATCACAAAGATCCAACTCTGTCATACGGTTTAATGTTACCGTGAATCGACGTTACCGTGAGGAGGTGTAGCGAGAAACGATGGGGTGCTATATTCACCTGCATGAGCACCCGCGCTGTGCACATAGAACTAGCAGAAAAGTTGGACGTCGAGGAAAAAATCGAAAAGAAAAGTTCAAAAATCGGCGAGGCAAGATTACCTATCTGTACAGCAACAACGGGACCAACTTCGTGGGTGCAGAGAAGCTTATGAAGAAGTTGGTGGAGGAAATTGGTGAAAGAATGGGGAGAGAGGCTGCGCTCAACTATAAAATTGAATGGAAATTCAATCCGCCGTCAAACCTCCCCCCCCCCCCTTCGGGGAATCTTGGTAGCGGTTTATTCAAATCGTTAAGAAGGCGCAACGTCACATGGCCACCGAATGGAAGACGTGATACCCTTGCCCAGAGACGTTGCGAGCAGCTTTAATACACATTGAAGTAATGACCAATTCGCGGTCGCTAACCCACATACCGCTATCCAACGAGGAAGTCGAGATGCTCACGCCATTCCACTTCCTACTTGGACGAAGAGCGGAGGCTCTACCGCCAGACATCATGGACAGGTCCCACGTATCCAGGCAGCAATTCAAAATGGCCCAACATAATGCTAAGGTCTTCTGGGATCGATGGTAGAAGTATGTGGCGGTAATCGCATGCAAGTCGCGTCACGCAACCGGTAGCGAGAATACAAGCGTGCAACATAAACGTTTACCGCGATTCGATCGTTTCGGTATCCCGAACGGAAGAGATGCACCTTCGTGCATAGGAAAGTAGAAATAAATCGCTCTCTATCATTTCGACCACCAAGCCAACAAGACGTGAGTAAGGACATACCAAAACCTACATCCGAACTTAGCTAGATTCCTCCCATAACTGGTGACCCCGATACTGACCGCGCTATCTAAAAAAAAATAAGTTCGTTCGTAAAAATTACAATCGCGCAATTTACGCCGGGTAGTGTTCGATCGCGTTTTTTTTTTTCGCCTTTTATACGAATCGTAAGTGCAGCGCGTACGTACCACGTTTCCCGCGCATACCGCCATACCGTAATCGCGAGTGTTAAACAAGATGACTGATCCGCTACCAGAGATGATGAAGACAGCACCGAGTACGCCGACGCACGATGACGCCGAGATAGCCAAATCAAACGCTAAAATCCGTTTCCCGGATTTGGACCCCGAAGACGTCGAAACATGGTTCGTGTGCTTAGAGGCGGCGTTCTTCGTGAACAATGTGGCTTCAGATAGGCACAAGTTTAATGCGGTGATAGTAGCACTTGGCACGCGAGCAAAATATTTTCATTCCGCCATTGCAAAATGCAATAAATCGGTATCAAACGACCGATATGAAACAATTAAAAAATCGGTTATCGATTTTTTTCTGCCTTCGGAAAACCAACGTCTCACAAGCTTACTCTCCGGCGTTTCCCTAGGCGATCGGAAACCGAGTACGCTTCTTTCCGAGATGCGCAGAATGGGAGGTGAAGGATGTTCGGATAGTGTCATTTGGTTGCGCGCTTTGCCAAATACCGTTCGTTCCATTATTGCTGCAATGCCATCTGCATCGCTTGACGATCAGGCAAGTGTAGCTGATAAAATCCTCGAAGCACCCAGCAATACCATATGCACCGTAAGCGAGGCCAATATACCAGCAAGTGCAAGCAATTTAGAAGCACGCATTGATGCACTCGCACGTCGCTTAGATGAAGTTTTATCAGCTGATCGTAATCCGTACGCAGATCATAACACACACAGACATTCGAGATCCAGGCAGCGTCCGCTCAGCCAGCCATGGGGCCAACGAACTCGCAGCGCCATGCGATCACGAACACCTTCGCGTCGTTGGATCTGTTGGTTCCACTATCGCCATGGGAACCAGGCAGAGAAGTGTGAGAAGCAGCACGCCCAAGAACCAAGGACTAAGTGCATTTTTTTCGACGAGAGTCTACCGGTTTACTCCCGAAAAAAGTAGTGAGATTCTCTCTTAACAACCATCCTGTGCGCACTACTCTCACCAGTCCAGCCAAAACCGGTAGCACCAGCTATGACGCTTCCTCTCTGCGTCCCACAACCCATACCAACGAACAAGCTAGCACCACGCTAAACACCACTAACACCAGCATCAAACTGAACCCTGGAAAGGCCGAAATCATTCAGCGCATCTACGTGAACGACAGCAGAACTAACAACAGATTCCTGATCGACACCGGCGCAGAGATATCAGTCATACCACCGTCGTACAAGGACCGTATGAACCCGATGCCAGCAAGAAAACTCTTCGCCGCTAATGGCAGCTCAATCGGTACGTACGGAACTAAAAATCTAACATTAGATATCGGTCTTGAACAGCCATTTAAGTGGCCCTTTGCAATAGCTGATGTTGACTCACATTATCGGAGCTGATTTTTTAAAGCACTTTGACCTTCTCGTGGACATCAAACGCAACAAGCTTATTAAAAACACTTCGCATGTCACTAACACACTACCAGCCAATATTTCCGCGTGTTGTTCAAACGACAATTTTTTGCACCTTCTAAACGAGCATGTAGATATAACTGTACTCGATAATAAGCGCAAACCAACCAACACAAATGTTACACATCAAATTATTACCACTGGCCCTCCCGTCTTTTGCCGTCCCCGTCGTTTAGACCCTGAACGGTTACGTGCAGCAAAAGCAGAATTTGATTTTTTGATTAAAAATGGCATATGTAAACCATCAAAAAGCTGTTGGGCAAGTCCTTTGCATCTCGTTAAAAAACCCGACGGAAAATGGAGACCTTGTGGGGATTACAGGAGCCTAAATGCCATCACCGTGCCCGATCGTTATCCTGTTCCTCATATCCAGGATTTTTCTACAATCCTGCATAATAAAAAAAATATTCTCATGCATCGATTTGCAACGAGCATATCATCAAATCCCCGTCGCTCCCGACGACATTCCGAAAACGGCAATCACAACACCATTCGGGTTATTTGAATTTAATTTCATGACGTTTGGTCTTCGTAACGCTGGGCAAACACTGCAAAGACACCTGCATTCTATCCTGGGTGACTTAGATTTTGTGTTTCCTTATGTGGACGATTTGTGCGTCGCATCAGAGAACGAGGAACAACATGGTCAACATTTACGCACGCTATTTGAACGTTTGAGACAAAATGGATTAACAATTAATCCCAACAAAAGCCAAATCGGTCAAGCGAGTATTGAATGTCTCGGTCACGTTATTTGCGAAAACGGAATTAAACCGAAACCCAGTAAAGTGCAAGCTATCCTCGAGTTCCCTAAACCAACCATAGCAAGACAAATGAAGCGTTTCCTTGGCACAATAAACTTTTACCGTCGTTTTGTACCACATGCCGCACAAAGTCAACTCATTCTGCAGAAAATGATCACCGGCAACGTTAAAAACGACTCAACGGTACTTACTTGGGATGATAACAGCACACAAGCATTCGAAAAATGCAAATACGATCTTGCAAACACGGCTTTATTAGCACACCCTTCGCCAAATGCAAAGCTCGCCTTAGACGTTGATGCTTCAAATCAAGCTATAGGGGCTGCATTACACCAATTGACCAACAAGGGCCTTGAACCGTTAGCTTTCTTCTCAAAAAAACTGTCGCCAGCACTGAAAAAAAACTAGTACGTGCATATGATCGCGAGCTTTATGCTGTTTACGAATCGATAAAACATTTTAAAGACCTCCTGGAAGCCCGTGAATTCATAGTGTACACTGATCACAAGCCACTAACCACTGCATTTCAACAAAAGCTGCAAAGTGCCAACCCCACACAGCAAAGGAGACTGATTTTCATCAGCGAATACACCACTGATATAAGACACGTATCAGGAAAGCAAAACATAGTTGCTGATATGCTTAGTCGCATCGAATCAGTTAGCACACACATAGATTACCACCACATAGCTGATGCACAACAAACCGATATCGAACTACAAGATTTTTTGCGTTACCCACCAAGCACAACCTCACTCGATATAAAAGCACTAACTTTACCAAACTCCTCTAAAACAATATTTTGTGATATTTCAACGCAAAATATCAGACCTTTCGTTCCTAAAGCGCATAGAAGAACGATTATCACAAAGCTGCACAATTTATCACACCCTGGCGTAAGAGGAACAACACACCTGGTTTCACAACGATTTGTATGGCCATCGATAAGAAAGGAATGCAAAGCGTTCGTAGAAGCATGTATAGAATGTCAGAGAAACAAAATAATACGTCATAACAAATCGCCTATCGTCACCATCACAACACCGAACACTCGTTTCACTCACGTACACATGGACCTAATCGGTCCACTACCGCCATCAGAGGGCAACGCGTACTGTTTAACCATGATCGACAAATTTACGCGCTGGCCTGAAGTGATACCGATTCCGAACATCACCGCAGAAACGGTAGCACGCGCTTTCATCAGCGGATGGATTGCACGATTCGGTGTCCCAGCCAAAATCACCACCGACCTCGGTAGACAATTCGAATCAGAATTGTTCCGCGCATTGTCTTCAACGTTAGGCATCGATCATCTTCGTACAACACCTTACCATCCCCAATCCAACGGACAGATCGAGAGAATGCACCGGCAGCTAAAAACCGCGATACTTTGCCAGAAAAATGCTCATTGGACTGAAGCACTGCCGATCGTGCTTTTAGGAATGCGTTCTAGCATAAAAGAAGACATCGGTGCAACGGCTGCCGAGATCACCTATGGAACGACACTTCGACTACCTGGTGAATTTTTTGAACCATCATCGAAACCATCCCATGCTACACCTGAGTTTGTGACTCAGTTAAAAAAGATAATGTCATCCGTGAAACCGTCACCGCCGTCGAATCACAACACAAAGAAAAGCACCTATGTACAAAAACAGCTCTTTTCCTGTACTCATGTTTTTGTCCGCATCGACGCCGTCAAACCAGCATTAACTCCTCCTTATGATGGTCCATGCAAAGTAATCAAACGTTTTAAGAAATATTTCGTTTTAGACATCAGAGGTAGGAACCGCGAAATCTCCATCGATCGTCTGAAAGCGGCATCCTATGACGATCCTTCGATTGAGCAGACCGAAGAAAGCATCCCTGTCGAGGAGAAAACCTCCGCCCCCGAGCATCGACAAGCTGTGTATCAGACCCAATACGGAAGGAAAATTTATCTCCCAGATAAATTTTAATGTAAGGGGGAAGTGATGTGGCGGTAATCGCATGCAAGTCGCGTCATGCAACACGGTAGCGAGAATACAAGCGTGCAACATAAACGTCTACCGCGATTCGATCGTTTCGGTATCCCGAACGGAAGAGATGCACCTTCGTGCATAGGAAAGTAGAAATAAATCGCTCTCTATCATTTCGACCACCAAGCCAACAAGACGTGAGTAAGGACATACCAAAACCTACATCCGAACTTAGCTAGATTCCTCCCATAAGTAGATCATTTGGTAGAAGTACCTGCCGACCCTCATCAAACGGAACAAATGGATCAACAAGACGGAACCAGTGGAGGTGGGCGATGTCGTGGTACTCACGAACGACAATGCGCCCTCGGGACAACTGCTGAAGGGACGAATACTGCAGGTGCACCGGACTGCCGATGGGCAAGTTTGCGTTATGACTGTTATGACAGCTACTGGGATCCTGAAGCGACCGGTCATCAAGGTAGCAGTAGTAGACGTAAACCCCAAGGAACACCTGCTCGTCGTGAAGCAGCCACCCTCCAAGACGATCAAGAGGGTGCCGGAAGATGACGTGTCTCCCTCCAATTAGAGATCCGTCAACCAAGAGGGTCATCACACCCTGCATTTGGGCAGCCAGATTGCTTGCGAGCAATTCCGAATTGTCGGGTTGCTAGCGATATTCGTTATTCATGGAAAAATCCTCATACAAGATCTGTGGTGTACAGTGAGACGATGAAATAACAAATATCCAGCTTAGAGATTTGCAGAGATGGTTAGAGACTTTCCCCATGACAGCAAACGTGCGTATCCCACGCAGTTATTTTCCAAAAGCGTCTAAAACGATGTATGAAAACGGCGAATGGCACTTGTTCGTGGATGTAAATCAGCATGCATACCCATGCACACAAAGCGCAGGTACAAGACCTACGAATAATCGACGATGCTGGCGAGGCTCTTTGTTCGTTGGTCAGTGGAAAGGCCCCTTTGAAAGCACTAACCATACCGAAGTTTGAGCTTCAGGCGTGCGTATAAGGAGCACGGTTGCTAAGGTACAGGCAGGAACAACACCCGATCCGAGTTAAACGACCGCTAAGCTAGCGGGCTTTGGACGGATACCATAGCGGCGCTGTCATCCGCGTGGGCTGATCCGAGAAACTATAAACCCTTCGTTTCCCATAAAGTGGTCGATATCCTGGAAAGTACAACTGCTTATGACAGCCATACTACACGTATCGGAAGGCATCGGACGATGCCATAAACCCGCTAGCATCAACTGTCAAATCCCATACAAAACGCAGCCCGATGGGATCCGACGCGGTCCGACCCGACGTGATCCGCTCGTCTGGGAACCGCGTTTTGTATAGGATTTGACAGTTGATGCTAGCGGGCTTAGGGCATCGTCCGATGCCCTCCGATACGTGTAGTTTGACTGTGAATGGCGTTGGGTACCTACAGATCACAATCCGGCGGATGAGGCGACGAAGTGGAAGCGTCAACATAGCCTACATTGGAACGGTATCTGGTTTTAAGGCCCAGGATTCCTGTTTAGACAAGATGAGGACTGGACAATGCAGAGGTGCAAAACAGTGATAGGACTGAGGAGATACGGCGGATAAAACTCCGGAAGTACCAAACCTTGAACGGTTTAACCGCTTGGAAAGGCTGCAGAGGATGATAGGATGGATTGTCCGATACGCAGGCAATTTGATCAAAGACGCAGACACAACTTAAGTTTTACTCGACGGAAGTCCGTAGTCTGAGGACTGAACGTGACGAAGAAGCGCTTAGAAGGAAAACGGTAACTAAGCAGAGCCATATAAACCATCTCTTACCATTTTTGGATGAAGAAGCGGTATTGCGTATGCGTGGCAGGATTGGGGCAGCGGCGAATGTACCATATTCGGCAAAGTAACCGGTAGTATTACCAAGGAGTTCCAAATTGGCCGAGCTGTTTGTAGATCGGTACCATTGAGCTTATCGACATGCCAACAAAGAAACGGTTGTGAATGAGCTGCGCCAACAATTCCAGATTCCGCTACTGAGGACTTTGGTAACTAAAATCTGTGTATTCTGCAAGATTCGGCGGTCTTTACCTCAACTCCCACATATGGCTCCCTTACCGTAGCAGAGGCTGACACCCTTTATAAGGCCTTTTAGCTTTGTTGGACTCGACTATTTCGGAGCGGTGCTAGTGAAGAGAGGACGGTCTAAGGGGAAACGGTGGGTTGCGCTATTCTCTTATTTAACAATACACGCTATTCACCTGGAGGTGGTACACAATCTATCTACCGAATCGTGTTTAATGGCGGACAGACGATTCGTGGCTAGAAGAAGTGCACCATTGGAAGTCCATAGTGACAACGTTACCAATTTCCTGAGCGCAAGCAGACAGCTGCAGAAGGAGATTGAGGAGCGGAACGTGACGTTGGCGGCGGTATTGAGTGGCTCGTATTTTTCCAGTTACTCATTTGGCTGTATGGATCTCACGCGGCGTTGGTGTGTGTACTGCTTTGCACGCACACTTTTGTATATCACCACTCACTCGATTAGTGCGCAGCAACGCTATGACAAACGTAGCTCAACCGAGTACTTTTAGCATTACCTGAGAACGTAGCAACTGTCCAACGAGCTTCGGAGTGGGTGACTTAAGGAGTATGTGTCGGCATGTCAGGCATCAACCTGAGGGCTAAATGGCATGGCGAAACGAGGCCACTTAAGACTGGCGAACTGGTATTCATCGTAGATGGATACAACCGCAAAACTGGGTTCGTGACGTAATTCAGATCGTGTATCGATATCCGACACTGAGTGCGAGTGTCGGGTGCGGCCCAATGCAGATGCGAACGGGTAGTCGATACTAGGCGATCAAGGGCGACGGAAGGTTGCATCCTCTCTATTACGATTTTTAGATAATATTGTGCTCATGTAGATCCTTTTAAAGCGAAATAGTAATAAAAAGTATAGAACCACAACACAAATGAAAATGAAATAAACTAAAAGGAGTGATGTCGCAAGTCAGATGAAAAGGCCCATCACTAAACAATGATGACAACAAATTAAAACGTACCCGAAAGGGATCGCTAAACTGAATGGAGATTCTTGGATTTTCATCCTGGGTCACTCCACCCCCACGGTGACGAAATAAAGGACATTCATGTTCTGGTGGTCACGGGTGAAAGGTCAACAGAGACCGAAGATACCACAGCTTTTACACAATTCTTCTTCTTCTACGGTGGCATAACAACCCGGTAGAGTCAAGACCTAACCAGAGCACTAATGTGCTTTGGCTCTTTCTGTGACTGAGTGTATCCATCCATATCAAGATTGTTAATCCTGCGTATGGGGGTTGATGTAGTGTACCCATAGCAGGATAGTCAATCCCGCGTACGGGGTGCGGCAGTGGTCCGAATGAGATCCAGTAACCAGCGACGGGCCTTTTGATCACCGAGCCGGCAATGGACGGTATAAATCTTCATATTGATTTGTTTACTGTAAATTTATTGTGTTAAACAAAATAGATAATTTATTAGGTATTGCTCAGACAATCAGTAAAACAAGTACAAGTTGATGAAAGCATTGCCAAATTAACATCTGCAAATCTCCGAATCCGCGGAAATCGAACACCACGTTACACGGGTTAAGACTGTATTTTGCTACGAATATTGTTATAGATATCGATGGAAAGAGTCTGGGAAATGATTTGCTTACATGTTTTTGCGTTCTCTGTTTTTTTTGTCATTGTTCGACTAGGTTACATCTATTCTAAAATGTAAATCGATATTTATTAACTTGGGTAAAATACTACAATAAGCATTTGGCTTGGAATGTACAGTTCCGGATACGGAAGCATGGTTTACTTGGTACATTACTTCATAGTCAAAGTACGGAATGTTGTAGTTTAAGAATGTTTAAAAAGTGTTAAGGCTTATAATATCCCTAACGTGTTGCTATGTATGGGTCTTAACACTCAGCAGAATTCGTGAATTTTTAAAATCAAAGATAATTCGTAAGATTAAAGATGATGGAGAGTTTGTTTCTACAAGAATATGAAATATGTTGTATAGACATAGGACGCTAAATTTGTTGTACAAACATCAATTATTTTAAAATTTCTACATAATTTTCTGGTATCAATCCAGATTTTCCATTCAACATTCCTTCCAACCATCCTGGTTCGTTTGATCGCCGAACTGAAAAATATATGTAACAAAATAAAAGTTATGCGTTAGTTGTGCATTGGTATAACAAAAACGAAACATTTGATACTTACCATTGGTAATAATTTGATTCGGCTCAAAAGATAACTCACCATCGTTTTCTGCTAAACAAGCGTATAAAGTGCGAACTCTTCTAAATAAACGAATAAACGAAAAATTTATGTATTAGGCATAGATTTTTGTAAAAAAAGGTAACAAATTCACACCATCAACTTACATATCTTCTCTTGTTGTGAAATTCGGTTTTCCTTGTTTTTGTTGAAAATATTGATGTTGAGCCATTGATAACTGTTCCTGGCTGTGGGGTAACTGGCGATTACGACCATAATCTTTAATACGTTGAGTTTTCTTTGGCCTACAATAACTAGGACTAGCTGGATTGTCAAGGTCTTCAATATTTACAGAGGTTGTCAACGAAGTAATAGTTGGGCAATTGGAAATGCTAGTTCCACTGGTGTCGTATTTTGTTGTGTTTTTACTACATGCAACAGGGCTATGATATTCCTTAGATGTTTTGCTACTTTGTTGATTTCGCAAAGTGCTTAAAGTATTACCAACAATGCCACCTGATGACGAACATATTGATTCAGCCGAACTGCTAGTAGATTGTATTTTATCAAATGCTGACAACTCAACTCGGGAACTTGATAGATTGGAATTGCTATTGGCCGAAGTAGTTACACGGTTATGTATGCCATGAGGAATGACTGTATCACAATTCAACAAACTATTTATCCCTGATCCCGAAGAATTATGGGAGAAAGGTGTGACTGATTGGTGATGTGGAGAAAAGCATCCACATACTGAAATCCTTTGATATCCTTTTGCAATGTTATCTTGAGCACATTGATGGGCATTGTGATGGACGGGAGCAGTGGATTCAATGGCAGATTTCAAACTATGTGACATGTTTTGATCTCTTAAAAGGTGTGCAGATGAATTAGATTCACTTAGAACTGATGAAATAATGGTCGGTTTGGCCTCATAAGTTGGATAATGATTAGTGCCTTTGCTGTACAAGGACGGTATACCATTAGATATGTGTTGTAAATTTGAGGACATAATCGGTTCTGTGTAGTTCGATTTGGCAACTACACGAACAACTGGTTGCGTTTGGGCGTAATTAGTATGTGTGGCTGACATAATACGATCGTTGGAGAAATTATGGTTTCCTGCAGTAGTTGTTCCAGTGACAGAACTACTTCTACTATCAGGACGATGAAGTAATGGACTTGTATTGGAATGAGATCTGCAAAAAATAAAAGATCATTAAACTATAAAAGTATTATGCAAAAAATAATACTTCTTATTGCTGCGTATTACTTCTTTTTAGCTAGCTCAAATTAAAAAAATAATAATTCAAATACATATTTTGCTTACCCATATGCATCTACGGAACTGTTGCCCATATTAATTAAAGGTGTATTTTTGAAAATTTTATCGTAATTTTCAATCAAAATTTCGATGACAACGTTATTGAATTTTATATCAAGTATAGCAGCCACAGTTTCTTCAGCTGCGCGCAATAACGTTGGTCCAAAAACAACACCTAAATTAAAAACTGGCATTTTATTTCGGTCACTCTTGAGGGATACCCTAAAACACAAAAATATATAAAATGCTATAGACATGCCGTTTCGAAATATAAGACAAAGAAATATAATTTTGATAAATATCTTACGCTTTTAAATGTCGAATAACCATGTCAAGCATATCTAACCGATTTTTCGGTAGCTTATATACCAATTGATGCACTTCGTTGATTCTTTGCAGGCGTGTCTCTTGTTCTACAAGAATTGAAAAAGATGTAGTATTACAAAGGCGCAAAGATGTTTCAATAAACTATGTTGCAATATAATACATTTATTACAAGAAATACAATCTTTACTTCGGAACAATTATTATAATAATTTTACAGGATTATACATTATTTCCGGTAGTAATACGGCCAGGGGGTCGGCTCGGTGGTCTAGAGGCAAAGGCGTAGGTCTGTGAAAAGGCTCGACATTGCATATGTTTACAAATCCATTTAAAAATCATCATCCATCTGTGGAATAATCAAATCCAACAACACTCAACATTTTTATAAGCGCCCACTGGTGGGAAGCACTAGTATACAGCAATGCAAAGAATCAGCAAGTAAGAATCGCAAATCGGTCAATAGCGAAGAATGGCGATGGGGACACCGAACGACTCAGTGAAAGGGTGCTATACTAGAAAATGAAATTCATCCAATTTCAATTGAGGTAAACAATGACGAATCGATGCCCTGTGACTGGAATCTCGGTATCATCCATCCCGTTACAAACGCGTGTAACGCCCTTAAGCGCTTGCTGCATGGGCACCTCGTATTCGGGTTAATCGGGAACTCGTACTCGTGCTCGGGCTTGATCGGGAAAGATCGTGGCGTATAAAAACAGATGAGAGATGCGTTCTCGTTCTTTTTCTAATATACCGGCGAATAAAGGGACACGTTCTTTGTAGCGTCTAACACAGCTAAAAACCCGTGCTCGATTTATTCGTTAGGTTGCATTACCAACACATCCCATATACAAGAAGAGAGATAAGTTGGACTGCAACAACTACAGGGGTATTACGAAAGTTGAACACTATCAAAGAGGATTCCAAAACGGAAAATCGACCACTGACCAGATCTTCATTATGCGGCAAATCTTGGAGAAGATGGCAGAACAGAAGCTGAACACGTTCAATTTCTTCATAGATTTCAAAGCCGCATACGAGAGCCCAAACAGGGTAAAACTATACGACGCCATGAGTTCTTTTCGAAACCCGGCCAAACTTATCCGGCTTTCAAGAATGACCATGACCAACGTTTCATGCCAAGTGAAGGTGGATGGAAAACTCTCAGGATCCTTTGCTGCCACCAAGGGTCTACGTCAGGGAGATGGGCTTGCCTGTCTCTTCTTCAACCTGGTGCTAGAGAGGGCCATCAGCGACTCGGAGGTGGAGACTTCGGGAACCATCTTCTACAAGTCAACCCAGATCTTGGCATACGCTGCTAACACAAACATCATTGGTCTGCAGCTCTCCTATGTGGTGGAATCCTACCAAAGGATAGAGCAGGTAGCAGAAGACCTCGGGTTGCAAATTAGCGAGACAAAAACCAAATTGATGGTGTCGCGACCAGCTGTCCTACTAACAAATGCCGAATTACGATCGGTACATGACCCGAAAAACCGAAACGAATCAAAACCTCTAGAAAATCTTGCCATTCGTAAAAAAAAACAATATGGTGCATCCGTGTGGTAGCGTTAGGAAATTTTCCAGAAAATAAATTATTTTAAAAAGTTGTGAATAAATATTCGGTTAAATAAAATTATAATATGCACTTCACATGAAATACCGGTATTTCTTTTAAACAAGGGTGTAAAAACGAAATATTTGAGATAGAAAGCGACAGATACCATTCCCATGAAAACGTAAGTAATAAGACGAAATAAATGTGGAAGGAGAAATGAACCGATGTTGTGTTAATGCAAAGTGTTTATATTTAGAAGATGAAGACGTATAGAGTAAATTGACATTTCTTGACTAGACATAACACTTCTAGGGGCAAAATTTAACAACCAC
>KB672150.1:0-14987 GCA_000349105.1 Anopheles epiroticus | reverse complement strand
GATTTACGTAGGGGTGACGTACGGATAGGTGAACGCACTTTCGAAGTCGTCCCAAATTTCACCTATCTCGGGTCAAAAGTCAGCACCGACAACAGCATAGAAGTCGAGCTGCGCGCACGGATGCTGGCGGCCAGCCGGTCATTCTATAGCCTGAGGAAGCATTTCACCTCACAAAACCTGTCGCGACGGACGAAGCTGGGGCTATATTGTACCTATATAGTTCCAGTACTCACGTATGCCTCTGAGATACGGACTCTATCCAAAACTGACGAAACCCTCTTAGCCGCGCTCGAGAGGAAGACGCTCAGGAGGATTGTTGGCCCCATACGTGAGGAGGGACAATGGAGGAGCCGATACAACGACGAGCTGTACGAGCTGTACAACGATCTCTCCGTTGTGCAGCGGATTAAGCTCGCCCGGCTCCGGTGGGCTGGCCATGTCATACGCATGGACTCGGACGACCCAGCCCGTAAAGTCTTCTTAGGCCGTACACATGGACAGAGGAGGCGTGGTAGGCCCAAGCTGAGGTGGGAAGATGGCGTTGAGGCGTCCGCCATCAAGGCCGGGATAATGGATTGGCAGACGACGGCGCGAGACCGTGAGCGGTTTCGGAGTTTGTTGCAGCAGGCCAAGACCGCGAAGCGGTTGTAGCGCCCGATAAGAAGAAGAAGAAGAATTCTTATCTGAATCATCATCTTATCTGATCTGAAACAAGGACGTTGCAGTATTACACGGACTCTTGCTTTAGACACTTTGTTGCAACATTTGAATCGTATGGCACTACTTATTCAATATTTACCATTCTATAAATGAAATATGCAAAGATACATGACGGTTAAATCATATTTATAAATATAAAAATATATAAAATAATAAACCGAACATATAAAAAAAATATAAAAAAAATAAAATAATAAATGTACCAACCGAGGAGAGGTCATTGCGCATTAACTGCGTCAACATTCACTTTAAGTTCCAGAAACACCTTAATACTTGCTGCAAGACAAGCAGAAAAGGACAGAATCATGTGCCAGTCGCACTCACAAATTTACAATAGCAGAAAAACTGTTATAAAACCATTGATGTAGTACTTTTCTTTAGTTACAATGAAAATTAAATTTTTGGTTGTTTTTGCATAGCAATTTACTTGGATAACGAGTTTTACAGTATCAGGGCTATGAACTCCTCAGTAGTGAACAGAAAAAGTTATTCACTGAAAAATTCAAAGTAGTATTTTAAACCAAATTATGTTATAAAATTGGTTTAAGTGCGATCAGGTAACCACGCTATAAATTGAGCCTTATGGGGCTCAAATATTTGGTTTGATTTTCAACTCTTTGAAAAGAGTGAATATTAGAGAACCATTGTTTAAAAAGAGTCCTTGCTCAGGACCTGCTATACGGTGCAAGGTGCAAACAGGGTCCTTAGGGTCGATTTTTACAGTTCCAGTGCTATGCCACTGGGTTATGGACTCTGTCAAAATGTCCTTATGGAGTCCGCTTAGTTGTTAGTAAGTAAGAAAGTAATTAAGAATGAGATCATATAAAAGCGAAAAATATTTCGAAAAAGATGTTTACTAGATGAAGTATAAGTTTAGTGAAAATCTATTTTTATTAGAAAGAGAAAAATAAAATGTATACAAGATGAAACATTTAAATTTTGAATTCATGAAAAAGAAGTTGATGTAAAACTTGCTAATTACTGTTAAAAACACATACAATGTATTTCCTTTAGTCACAGTTAAGCATAACAAGTAATCCTGCTGAGTATACTTAGAAAGATAAACAGTTTCACCTTTTTACTGCACTGACAAGCTTGCGTAAAACTACAACCAAATCCGAGCGATGCAGTGTGCCAACGTTGCAGTGAATCCTCTACCGAAACCGTTTGCACAAAGCCATAAGCCGCCATCACTTGTAATTATTTAAATCCGCTCCATAAACTTACACTAACACGCACCACTAACCTCCAAAAAAGAAACACTCCAAGAGCACCCATCTCCGCAAGATCAGTATCGGTCACACAAAAGCGGCCCATGTCGCTTCGTCGTTACATAGGCGAAAAGAAGGAGAACACAAGACGCATGCTGTACCGGACATCTTCTTCTCTCTCATACTCTCTTTCTCTCTCTTTCTTGCAAGCTTGTGCTGTCACGTTACATCCCGCCGAGCTTTTTAGGATACCCGTAGGTACACATCTCCTCTCCTCCCTGACACGATCGGTGACGATAAAATTGCAGTAAATCTGCAACCGCACCAAAACACCGTGCTTCAAGCACGACGATACCGATGTCCCAGTAGCCTCCGTAAGCTACGATTTGATTTGTGAATGCGTAACTTACGCGTACAAAACGTACAAAATCTACGGCTTCCGGTGTCGGGAAGTTTCTTCACCAAAAGGTTCGTTGTCAGAAGTTGAACCTAGATAGGCCTGCAGGACACACAGAAAGCACGAAAGCTCCTTTCCCCCATGGGAGATGGGACAGGGACGTATGTTTGGTCACATGGTTTGAGTAAGGGGGGGGGGTTGTTAGTGGTTGGCATCTTTCCATGGGAGGGTTCGAGGTTTTCCCCTGGTGACAGAAGCAGGAACGTCAGTGTCCTGTGGGATGGGAACAGCAAAGCGGTAAAAGAATACCAACCTTCTTTCTCCTCCTCTTGTCCTTCTAGCTCGCCCGAGCGAATGGGAGATTTATCGTGTATTATCACAAACCAAAGAGATTCCAACCCACCAAGGATATTTTTGGAAAGGAACCTCATCGTTAGTGAAATTGGTTGCATGGACAAAGCCGGAAGCTTTTCGGCTTAGGCAGACAGGCAGCGACGCACTAAGGACAAACAAGGCACTAGCGTAAGTAGTACTGCTACGGTGTGCATAAGTTGCAGTTTCCTTTTTGTTTGCAACGGCCGCTAATGTTTATCCTTTAGTTTTAGGGTTGCCCCGTTCCCTTTTTTTGCTGGATGACCCAAAATTCAACGTTGCCAGCTAACGGAAAATAATCACACGGCAAAAGGAGCAGGGCTCGATCCTCGTGAGAGTAACTAACTGCTCCTGGTCTGACTTATCGCGCCATAGTACTTCATTGCCTATCGTCCATAAAAAAATGTTGGAAGACAACACACACACACACACTCACGCCGGATGTACACCAATCCGTGCAAACTGAGCTGCTACTGGGTTTCGTTCATCCCCTCCGTTCTGGTGCGGTGACAGGGGCGACCTGTTTACGACTTACTGCAGCGCTTTTTTTTCTCTTCCGGCCAAGCCAAAATCCGACCAAAAACGACCATCGCTCCACTCGGCAGTCTCCTCCCGGTGGGAGAGAAGAACGGTGGCACCCTCCAATTATCCCTCATTGCGTGATGGTTTTGTTTGCCACGGTTTTGCCACTGCAGATTTTCAATTTTCCCAATGCAGATAAGCCAGCATCGGCAGATGGGGTGTTGAAAAGGGGTTCCGTTAGTTATTTTTTTTAAATATTTTTTTAAGAAGGGAGAGGGGGGCAGTTTTAATATTTCTGCATCACTGTACTCCGAGCCGAAATTGTGAAGAGGGGAGAGGGGGGAGGGCAGCTTATGTGAGCGAACGGGTTTGTGCGGATACGAGGAAACACGTCCGACCGTAGCGTACTGCTGCACACTAAACCAAGAAAAGCGTGATACGGTCCGCGTGCGAAACGAATGTGGAGTAAATATTGACCTATATCGTTCGCATGGACATTTCGCTGGTTCTTCTGGTCTCCCCGTTCGCCCTACACACTTCCTTTCTTTTCGCGACCAAGCTGACCACAATCTGTGGGGAGTTTCCCGCTTCGCTTCCGAAACTGGTTGGTGTCCTCATGGGGCGCGCCGGATTATTTTATTCGGACGCTCGTCGCCATTCGGAGGCTGATGTGTGCTGCGTTTGGATTTGTTGTCAGACCATTTTTATGCACTCGTTGCGATGCAGCTATAAATTTATCTGGTTGGTGTTGTAAATAAATCTACCGTGATCGTGGACGATCCAAGGGGGAGAAGAAGGAACAGTACAAAAGCCTGATGCTGTGGTTAGGCGCTGGATGAATTTTTTCATTCGTAAAGAATTATTTCTATTTTCACATCGTTAGCAGTTGGTGGCTCTCACCTTACGGCTTTGTTTTAGCAGGAGTATCTGGTGGATGGCAATAGGAAAATGGGTTGGGAAAATATCGCAACCCGGTGTGCCATGCTCTCTATCGTTTCAATCATAGTCCAAGGGTCGGTTACCCTCGAACCGTAAAACATTTTTTAAATCGTTTTCATGTTTTTTTTTGTTCACATAAACCGCGGATCCACGTTACTGAAACGGTGTGTGATAGCACGTCGGTTTCCATGTTTGGTTAGGCAATTTCACTCCAGGTTTTTTGAGGCTGGCCCCATGACCATCTATGATACCTGGGCGATGCGGAGCGAGAGTGGATAGCGTCATGAAATATTGGGAAAAAATGATAACCACACAGTGTGTGGTATGTGGTGGATGCCGAAGGGCTGTTGCCATTTTTTCTACAATCCAACCCCTGTCCCCCTTTTTTTTTGCCCTCACACATGACACCTGTTTCGCGCAGGGACATTCTTTTTTTTCTCTCCCCTCTGCAGCTCGGTGTGTGGTTGGGGCTTTACGCGCAACATAGTGTAATGCCGCATTTCAATCGCTCTATCGGCGGTACGTGCCCTGGCTTTTGGTGAGATTTGGGCTGCGTTAGCAAATAAATTATAAAACGATGCAACAGCAACGGGTACGGGACGGGACCATCTGGGTGGGGTTGCAGGTATGGGCCAATTGATATGGGATTTTTCCCACGTCACTGAAGGTTGTTTGTAGTTCGCGAAAAAATTTTTTTTCAGCGTTTTTTTACTGTATGTCACAATGTGATACAATAGATTAGGAACAGTTTAGATAACAGCTTACTGGTGTTATACCGCTTGCTGTGGTTTGTCTTTATTGCTTTGCGTAAAACTATGTACATGCAATGCACAATAAAACCAACATTTAATATTTTTGCGGTTAATTTTCTTGTGCCACGTCAAAAACTGCAACCGTAAGCAAATGGCTGGCTAAGGGTGGCATTTTAAAAAACGGCCCGTCTCCCTTCCCCGCGAGTGTGATCGATTTGTAACTGGCGGGAAGCAATTTGATAAATGACCATTTAGATTATGTTTCTCGCTTTTCCGTTCATCCTTCCTACCGTGGCTTTTGATCAGTGCGTTGGGACGGGGACTTATCGGTGATGGCTTTTGGTGCACGACGATGCACCAGTTGAGATACTATTATTTATGAGCTCGATGAAAATGCGATCCCTGAATGGTGAATACCGTGGGGGTGAGGTGCGTGATATAACGTCGCGTATTGACAATCGGTTCAATCGTCGCGTATTGACAATCGCGGTTCAATCAATCATGCGACGTAATGCAAAAATGTATAATACTAGAAAGGGTTTGAAAATATTTGTAATATTTCTACAAATATATAAGTATTGTATTTAATTATCCGGCTTTTCTGGCCGAACGGTTGGTTTCTGAAAATAATTTGTTTCATATATTTCCATAACATTTAGCTGGGATGTTTTTTTTCTTTTTCAAGTTGACGGCTCGTTCAATTTTCTTCTCTTCTTTCCCTGACATTCTGATAAATGCTTAGATGTAAAGGATAATTCATTCATTTATTTTTCATTGTTTTTTGAATTCGTTGTAACTTTCACTTTTTTCATAACACACGCTAATTGTAACAACAACGTTCTGAAATTATTTTAAAGAGTTTTAAAGTATACTAATATTTGTTTTAAAAATTGTATTGTTCAAATAAATAATTCATCAATAGAGTTATTCATTAATTGTGTAGGAGTGCTAACAAAAAAAGTATGATTGAAACAAGCAGAGAAATCAAACATAAAAAAATAAAAAAAAAATTTGCCTAGAAATCCATTTCTATACTTTATACTTTCATTTCATGTTGAAAACTGGTATGAATGGATGTTTGGTTAAATTTTACGATCAATCAGGTCTTTTTTCGACAAAGAAAAGCTCTTCCATAATGAACATTTTTGGTACAGAAGTAAAGCAATTGCTAAATCGATATAGGTATCCTTTAGAACAGTTACGATATGAAAAAGATAATTTACATAACAAATACGAAAATAGAAGACACAACCCGTAAAAAGTTGATTATTTAACTTTCTTAGAGTTTTGTTAAAAATATGTTAATGATAAGTGACAGCAGTAGTTTATTTAATTTTTTTTTATTTTTTTTTATAGAAATTTTGGCCGTCAGACTAATGTGAGAGTAGTAGTGATTAAACTTTACTCCAATAAAAAGTTATCTTTTTTTAAGGTTGACGTTATTCTAAAGGCTTTCTTCTAAAGAAAAAGAAAATTTAAAATTCGTCAAAATGTAAAAAAACGATGTTTTATCATAAAAAAACAGAAACAATACATAAACTAGTGAAAACCCCGGTATAATCTAGTTACTTTAAATTTAACTATGTCTTCAATATTTACTATAATGTTACCAAATTTGACTATATTTTATGTATTTTGAATATTGCATTTAAATCATTCTTTAAAACACTTGATTCGAAGAGGAAAAGCATCGTCTTTCAGTTCACGTTTACATTTATTGTAATTATTAAATTATAAAAGTTGTCCTACTTGTTTTTATATAATTGTTATTACAAAATAATAAGGAAGTGTCTATTTTAGAAAATTATTGTGAAACCATTTATGTTGAATCAACCAGTCGTTTTGAAGGAACTTAACCTGAAAAATGATCAAGAGAACATTGTTCTTATTTTTTTATTACTAAATAGCTTTCAAACTTCTCATCAATATCATGAAAACTGTTATTATTATTATTCTTTTAAAACTGTTTGCCATAAAGGTCGAGTAACAGTTACCAACTATGGCTTAACTAGAGACCAATTAACTAGTCATGACACATGTCTCCGAATAGACATGTCTCTGCATTGTGTGCCCAAACTTGTTTGCCGACCCATCACTTTAAACAAAATACATCATTACAGTACTCTTACGCTTCAACATACTGCTTAACAGAATCACGATAATTTATTTAATCGTATAAATCAACTGCAAACAAGCTTAATTCCCTCAGCACGCAATGACATCTACTATCGGTGCGTCTGATCGAGAAAAATAAGCCAATGTCGAGCAATCTGAAGGATGATGCGTCGTGTAAAGCGTGCCGAATGAATGATATTATTTATGGCTCTGCAAACAAAATAAAAATCCTCCATTTTTTCATGTAAGGTTTATACGATTGACTGCTAGACTGCAAATATATAATAACGTTCGCCTTTTTATTGTTATATTTTTAGGATTCTATCTATCCGCATTGGGCTGAGTGGATTGAACGTTCGACATTAGGAATTCTAAACGTGACACCACCTCTAACCCGTCAGATGTCCGCATCTTTAACAGGAGATTGATGCAAGACTGGCTAACTTGGAGGAAGGATAGCAGCCCTTATACTAGTAGCTTGACATAATTATGGACGTGCTTTCGGAGTAAGAGCGATACGCGATTAGCGTAGGAATTTGTGATGCTTGAAGAAAAACCTCCCAAATTCAGCACGCGTCCCCAGGATCGTGAATGGTTGAGGATGCTTAGGATGTCCGGTCAGCAGGAACGAGGTAAGTTATGTTAGAAATAAGGACTGGAGTTGAATGGTGATAAGCAAATGTACTTCAGCAATCGGGCTGTGCGAACCCGGTCGGTTCGGAATGTCCGAGCAGTGTTGCTGGTGATGAGTTTGCCCCTTGCGTTCATTTCAGCTTGTAGCATCGCAACGTAAAATCTGATATGTGAGACCTGCCTTTGTCCGTAACCCGCATTCCAGCATTAAAATGGGGTGGCAGGCCACGTCTTTCTGTCTCACTCGCTTGCTCGTTCCGTTCATCCCTATCGGTCGTTTTTTCGATGATTGGAATTTTTATCATCTTCACAACTTACTCCGGCTCAGGGAAGGGTGCTCCTTCGAGATTTTGCATAGGCCGTTTGTCTTAGGATTTGTTACCCCTCACTCTCTCCTTCCACCATTTGCCATGTTACCGAGATCTCAACGAATTGGGAAAATTTTCCGCCTGAAAAATGGCTTGAAAAAGGAACTGTTAACACAGCAGGGAGAGAAGAAAGAACGGATCGGCACGTTAAAACCGGAAACAAGGCACGTAGCCGGCCCGTTGGCGACAGTTAAGCTCAGCGTGTGCCGCTTCGACAATCTTACCGCATCGTGGGGAGCACGAGGGACATTCCGCTTCTCATCGTGGCGTGACTTTTTGCATCAATTTTCTTTTTAACCCGACCGTGTCTTCGGGCTAGGCCTGATTGGACCATGCAGCTGCTAGTGGTGGTGGTGCATCGTGGTGCTGAAGAGATACAATTGATTGTTGTAAAGTTCTCGCTGGTCTCGTGGAAGCAGTTCGATCGCGCGAGTATGGATAGACTTACTGTCGTCGGTTTATTTTTTTTTTTGGGCTCAGCAGGGTTGGTTGAGCCGCATCCGAATAAGACAAAGCACAGCTCCCGTAGGGAGGCCACACCGACACACGCTGACGATGGTGCTACGGACTCGAACTCGAGCGAGTTTTAATATCCCAAAAACCTACTGAACTCTTCTCACTCAGAAACGCATTGCGTACGAGCGTGAATAGTCCACCGCACTGTGGCCCAGTTGGCCCGAGTTGGTGTGCCCTGTGAGGCGGATGTCGCGAAACCGGGCGCCCGTACGATCGACGCGTTATCGACATAAAATGAACTTTTTTTTCTGTTGGCGCGGAAAACCATTCAGAATGGGCATGAAATAATTTATGGGCTCGCGCTTTTCGGTCGCTCACCAATTTTCTTATGACTCCTTCAAGGTTCAACTTTGTTTGTGCCTTTTTCCTTCCAGCAAATACTCATCTCTTTGTAGGATAAGTTTTCAAGTGATTTTAGTTTTTCTTCCTCAAGTTCCGCGACTGACCAACGCGGATCTGTGTGACTTCTTCTCGTAAGGGCGTCGAAAGCTTTGACATCCGAAGAGCATCCCCAGAAGAAGCTACGCATCATCAAAGTTGCAATGCGTCGCTCCCCGATGGGTGATGCTGAAGTTTTTCCCGTCCCTTTTTCTCTCGAAAACAACCAAAGCGCTGCAACGGATCAGCAGATTTTTATGACAATTTTGTCGAAATTAGTTTTCAACACTCGAAGCTCTCGCTTCGGCCAAAATTTACGACCAACTTTACCGACCCGGTTTTGTTGGCTGAGCGTTCGTCCCGACTTGTGGCGTACAAGTTGTTTGCCGTCACTCGCGCAGAACGCTGGGGGCGGTGGGATGGCGCCGGAAACTATTTCCACAATTTAGCCTTTCTTATTTTACGATTTGCTGGGGGGGGGGGGAGTGTTGGGCGAAAGGATGCCACTACGCTGGTACGGCGAGAGCCTTTGAAGTTAATCACCGGTTGGCGAGATGGGTTGTTTTGGCAGTCAGTTGACATTACTTTACGACTGTTTCCGGAATAGCTTGACTGACCAGCGAAAACAGGCGGAAATTGAATCTCGTGTGGTGGTGGGTGCTAGTTTGGAAGCATTTAATTTGAACTGAATAGGATGTACCGATGGGGTTTGAGTTGATCGAAATCGTTTTGGTCTAACGTGAGTTATCTCAGATATTCCTAGATTCATGACCTTTTATTTCATGACATTCGATTTATGAGATTTTTTTTATTCAGTAGAGACGGCCGGGCCGTATTGCTGATTTATGAGATTCATATTGTTAAAAATGTGAAATGGAATGATTTCACTCTTGTCTGGTTGTATGCATTAACAGTTTCTCATAAACATCTGGAATATGCGAGACAAGCATCACTCAGAGGAAGGATCGTTCTTGTTTTTAAGTATAGTGCACCAACATAATTACCGAGCTTTTTAACAATCTTGTTTTTGCCTTAAATGCTATTTTCATTAAGATTTAAGATGACACATTGTTTAGTTAACGAGGAGCCTGGTGAAATGTAAATAGCTAACTAATTTCAAACTTGACGGAAAATACATGGTAAATATCTTAAGATTAACGAGTTAACTTCTACAGACAGGTTGCCGTTTTTCGATTGTAAATTATCGAAGCATAGCTTCCACATGCTTCCACATACTGTTATCAAAACCCGTTAATATGGTTGGCTTCCGCATGATATTATTTTATTTTATCTCAGTCTTTGTTTCATTGCTTATTGCACTATGTGGAAATCATTGATAAGTGAAGAAATACGATGGCAATGGAAACATGTTCAGCTTATTTAGAACATATTTTAAATGTTCTAAAACGAATAGCTTAAGGAGACATAATTGTTCGTAATATTGCTACAGATGTTGTGAACCTGTATTCGAGTGAACCTTTATTCGATTAATATTTTATTAAATTGCGATTTATGTTTATCTGTTATTGATTGAGTGTTTATTGGCTATTTGTGGGATTTTTTTCTCATTCAATGGCTCATCGTTTTTTTTTTCGTAATCGTAATCGTTGACTTTGTGATTGACAGTTGATAACAGTAATTATTTATACCACATCAAACCGTTCCAGTATCATTTTATACATTTTAAATATTGGCTAGCGATTTGCGGTTAGAACTTAGCGATTTGAAGTAGTTTACATGTATAAGATTATAGGACATACTATGCTTTTAATGGACGAGCGAAAAATGTAAGGTTTATATTGTATTTGATTCTAGACACACAAACTTTTGAAATTTTATATAATCTGAATAAATATTTAGCAATACGGCCATTATATTATCTGAAGAAATATTTAGCAATACGACCTGGCGGTTACAACTGAAAAAAAATCTGTAGATACATTTAAACTTGAGAGTAAACGCTTGTAAAATGCTCAAATACATTCCTTCAAATCGGACTAGCAACAATGAAACAAAATAATGTTTTAAAGATCTTTTAAAAAATATCCATTTTAAACAATTTTTTTTAAACCTAAATTACCCGGGCAGACCACGCATGCCCCTTTTCGCACGTCCTTTTCTTCTTGCAATTTTGCACCAAAGGGAAATGAAACCAATGCATTCATCTTCCTGAAATCGTTAATCCAATAAATATCACCACAATATCAATCAGAAAAAGATAGCAATTGACGGTGCTTATTTTGAGGGAAGGCACAGACGCAAAAAAATCGTTCAGCTTTGGCCACGCGAAACCACAAATCAGCAGCAACATATTGAATTACTTTGGCAGCACAATTGTCGCATCGTCGCAAACCGGTCGAACACGTTCCCTCTCCCGATCGTCGAACCAGGCATTTAAATAATGTATGTCGAAAACAAAAACCATCCCTTCATTCGTTTGATTTTTTGCTTCTTTTGCAGAAGAGAGTGTGATACATGTTGATGAAAAAATGGCAAATAAAAATAACCGATAGAACCACGAACAACCGGAGAAGAAAAAGTGGCTGGGTAAAGGCTTTAACAATGAAACAAAGGGTTGGTGGAAAACCAAACAGTTTGTCGGGATGGGGAAAAGTTGTGCAATGGAATTAAAATCCCTTCCCAATCGTATGCATATGCCAGGCGCAGAAAGCGAGCCGAACACGGGACAATTCGCGGTCCGCTTCATCCCCTACGCTTTTCCGAGGGCGCGAGGACGGGTACGGCTGTGCACACATGTGCAACAGTTTCCCATTTGTCGTCGTTCAACGATTCAATAAAAATGTATCACTTACCACACCAGCCCAAGGGTGGTGGAGTGGTGTTTGAGTGCCATGTAACGAGAAGGACGGGGGGGGGGGGCGTGTAGTAATGGTGGGCGGTTGGAAACTTTGGTGGAAACTCGCACCACCAGTGACGCTGGCGTTTGTTTTTCCACGGGTTTTCCGTTACATCCAACATCGTCAGCGACACACCGAGCCACAGGCAAGCGGGGGCGCGTATTTACTTTCGACGTTTTGGCTAAGTAAAATTTAACACACAAAAACGAGGCAAAAAGGCAAGCATGCTTTTGGTTTGCAGAAGTGAACAGATTGGCCGCGCGTGCAGGAAAAAGTCTCGTTCCACCCGGGCAGGGACAGGGCTAGAGCAGGGCTGCTACAAAGCAACCGCGCTACCCAACGGGCACAGATTGTTTGAAATTTATTAGAAGGAATAAAAATCACGTCCTTGTCATAATTTGTCACACAGCTTAAACATCACAGATTTGCCAAGAGTGCCAGAATGTGTGTGTGTGTGTGTGTGTGTGTGAGTGCGGCTTGCGGTTTTTCTTTGAAACATTTTCTCGGCTAAGTGACTCCTCGGCTTACATCGTCCTGCTGCTAGCTTGCTTTCCCACCATTACAATGACGTGTATGTGTGCAACGAAGGAAGGGAGGGCTGGGAGAATGGGCTCCAAATTTATGATTGCATTTATGGTAATGCTGTAAAAATGTGAAAGAATTCTCTGCGGTTGTTGTTTCGCTGTTCCGATGTGCTACCGCCTGTTACTGCTACGAATGATACAAATGGTGCTGGTAGCGCCTTTTTTCCGTTGTTGGTGCAAGAACTCAGCGGCTCAGATCAGCAGCTGGTTGTTTGTACTGTTCTTTATTCCCTGCCTCCTTTCAGGATGGTTTTTTTTTCTGTTGGCCTTAAAAAAAGAACATCCAGAGGAATATGTATCCTAGAAAAGAAGCTTTCGGTGGCAGCACACGTGTGTGCACATTTGAGTGTCAAAACAAACAAGTGGAATACTTTGGCGGTTGTTTAGTGGCTTCCAGCGTTGGGAAACGTACCGCCGTTCCGCAGCAAAATGGTATAGTTGGAAAATGCAGCAATTTTCGGTACGCTCTGCACACATTCTGGGGTACTGGGGTGCATGGTGTGGTGTGTACATTGTGCAGGGAATGTAGAGTGTATTAGGCGACTGAGATTTTGGAGAGGTGTAAAAAATGGGATTTGAGAAATAAGAAAGTGGAAGTAACTGTGGTACTAATTTTTGGGCCGTGGTAAGCTTAGAATAGTGTCTTGATTGTGCTAGTTCTTTGTTTAATATATCTCTTTCTTTAGACTAATTGTTGCCCCTGGTTGATTATGTTTCAAAATTTGGCAGTTGAGAAGTTCGTGATGTTTATAGCGTTTAAATTATCTTTTTACACATTCTTAAATTAGATTTAGTTCATACAAACAATAAGTATATTTTTCCGGTTTTATTAATTTTATAATATTTGTATATTCAAATAAAATTATTTATGAATATTTTGACTCAGTGTCTCGCAATTTGCCACTGAGCCTAATGCTCCTTTGCTACAGATATCGTCGGAAGTTGCCAAGCTTAATTTTTTGGAGGGAAATCTATAACGAAACATGTATTCACTCTACGGCAGGTCGTTTAGTAGTGCCGGTTTAGTAGTACCATCATAGAACATCGTGCAACAGTACGGATTCCCTGCGAAGCTTGTACGTCTATGTTGGGTTTCAATGAACGGTGTGCAGTGCTATGTGACTGTATCGAACATGCTGTTCGAAACGCTTGAATCTCACAGGAGACTTTTGCAAGTTAATGAAATGTCCTGCTTGCCGTTTATTATCGTTCTAGAGGTCATTTTGCGAAACGCGGCTTCGACATCCATGGCATGATTTTGACACGATCTCTCCAATTCCTTAGCTGCGTGAATGACACCGACATCATTGGATACACATCTGCGGTGGTGTGCGAAGCGTACATTCAACTGAAACGCGAGTCCCTTAGAGTTGGATTGAGAATCAATGTGACGGAGACTAAGAACCTGTTTGCCGGAGGCGCTGTGAACTATAGATTAAGGATCGATACTGGTTGCGATGATCTCGAGGTGGTAGAGGAGTTCATTGCTTGGGACAACAACACGAGCAGCGAAACCCAAAGGCGCTCTGTTGAGGTAAATTGTGCAGGCTCCACACATTCCTGAAATCCAAAAGACTTCAATAACACTTGAAATACACCATGCATCGAACATTGATGCGGCTGGTACTCGAGTGTATTACTTCGATCAAGAAAACGAAGGTATTGAATGAAAAGTTTTAAACGGGTACAGTACACTGGATAGCTTGTTGCAAGATTTCCCACGCTTACGAGACTCTGGGACAGTGCGCAAATTTTTTTCGCAGTATTTCTTCTGCAAAGCAGGACCCGAAGGCTGGTGATGCCTGGGCCATATTTTGTTGTGTACCAGAATATACCAATCAGGATTCAGACCCTTCAACATTTAGCCTGAGGGGTCTGGAGAACAGCCTTATGATTAAGAACGTTCCGAACATACAGTAACATACTCAACTTTACAACCAACGAGATTGATGTTGATGACCCTCCTCTCCCACCTCTTACCCCAACATAGGTTTGAGAATGGCGAAATTATCTTAAGATATTTGTTTTAAGTTCTTACTTAATAGCGAAGTGGATCAAAGTGATCTTTCACGGAAAAGACCAGTCAGCTCTCTTTTCCTTGCGTGCAACGGTTAGCACGACTTTTATACAGATGGAAGTCGTGGAACCACTCTCCGGAGTGCACGCCCATAAAATGCCCTCTCCTTTTCATATAGTCGGTATCTCCCTTGTCCAGCACATGGATGGGAGTTACCACTTTCCAGGATTGGCAAACCTTATCCGTGGCTAGTTGGTCACGTCGAAAAAATCATCAATGGATGGATTCGAGGCGTCTGCCACGTGGTCGCACAAGAGCAACTGATGCAGTTCCTACAGAAAGGTCATCTTCAAATTTCCACTGTTACGCGCGCGTGTCCCAAAGATATGTAGGGTCATTCATTTTTTTTTAATTTACATTTAAATTTGCAAAACAAAAATCTCATCATCATCTGTGGGATCGTGATGACGAATGCGGTGTTTACAAACATTAAATTTTGACAATACACACCTACAAGACATTCCACATTCTACTGGGCTCTACTTTGTAACCTGTTTCACGTGCACGGCACATAAGCGCCTGAACTAGCGAACGTTAGCAGCTCT
>KB672149.1:26821-43705 GCA_000349105.1 Anopheles epiroticus | reverse complement strand
GTAGACGTGCTCAGTAATGAGCGGGCCAAGAAGAAGAAGAAGAAGAAGAAGAAGAAGAATTGCATTGAGTTTAAATAAATCTTTATGAAAGACTTGTTATTGTAATGCTAAGTACATTGTGCGATATCGGGAGCTAACTTAAATAAATTTGATTGTGCTTTGCGTTTAAATATCCAACAACGAAAAGTTTTTAAATATCTGTACTGTTTCACATGTGTAGAACCGCAACTATTAAGAAGCTATTCAGTTAACGGTATTTTAAAAAGTGCTTTAAAATTTTTTTATTTGAAATTGTACAGAGCAACCATTTACAGTTACTCCCAAAAGTGTTGGCACAGTCTCGATTTGCCCGTTTAATCCATATTTTTATGGTCAATTCTCATCACAGCCGCAAAATTCTACAGTCCTTTGGTAGAAAAAAATTGTTGCGCTCTAAATAAGCCCCTAATGAAATTTTTAAAGGCCAAGTTGGCTTAGTTTTAAGCCATTTACTGTTAAAACGCCATATTGAGAACTCACAAAAGTCATCAAAATAGATTTATTGACCGTCTTTTAATATTTAGTTTGGTCTCCTTTTGCATCAATAACGGCCTTCAAGTCACGAGGCGTCGAGTCAACTAATTTTGTGGTTAATTCAGGCTCAATATTTTCCCAAACTCTTATTAATTTGGCTTTAAGATCGCTCTTGCTCGTCAGGTGACTTTTTTGGACTCTGATTTTTACTTTACTTTCAGTTCAATAACAGGTTTTTTTAGTTAAATAAAGAGTATACAATTAATTTTTAGTAAGACACCATGTTTTGTATTAAATATTCTCACTTATAAAGTTACAAATAACAATGCTTTTTTATCAATTTCATTCTAATATGACACTTGCAGAACATTTCATGAAAAAGTTAATTAGTTGTTTTGGAGAATGCGTTTTCCAATAGATTTTTGTTTTGTAATTACCGTTATTGTCGTAGAAATACAAATACATTAATAACGATTGAGAAAGATCACTGATAAGGTTGACGTATATCAACGTCATGGTACTCTTCTCTGCACCGGCAATGAAATGGTTCATACTTTAATTTTGATTTTTGTGAATAAGTCGGATGGAAAATCTAAACTTTTATGATGATGTTTATTATCGATTTAAATCCAAGAACAATGTGCCACTTTTTTAATATGATTCTGTGTTTGAAAGTAATATGGTACACAAACGGGTTGATTTTTTTTTTATTCGGTAGTAACGGGTAGTATGTGAAACGAGTTGATAAAATTTGTTTCATTAAAAATATGTAATTCTAAATAAAAAAATTGGAACTTCAAAACCGGTGAAATATTGATGTATATATCAGCGAGTTGCTTTGATTTTTTTGTAAGGTAAATTATCGGCTGGGTGGAGTATCGCAATACCCCTTCAACAATTACAGGGTTTCGAATCATATAATGGAACACTTGATCCATTCGGTGGAATGTTTCAAATGGTGAGTGGAAAATTGCCACGTTGCTATGGAAGTTTGCAATCATATAGGGGAATCGTTCAAACAGTTAGGAGAATAGTTCAAATCGGCTATGGAATTTTGCAATCAGTTGTGGAAGAGATGCTGTTAATGCTTAAAAAACGTAGTAATTGTTTTTGAAATGTTTAACGCATGATACTAGTTTTTACACGTATTTGCAGCTGCTCATTATGTTCATTTTTAATATTTTTTTTTTCAATATTATTTTTCTAAATTAATTTTTAAAGTGTTTCAAATGGATGGCACTCGTGCGTAGAGCTAGTTCCCCTAATGAAAACGATATTTTAAAGACATTTAAATGAGAAAGAGACCTGATTTCAAGGCATGATGAAGATGTGTACTACCACACCATGCATGTAAATGTAAGAAAATTATGCTGGGAAGGAACTATCAACTAAATTGCTGTCCTTTCATTTGTTAAAATGTAGTCCAACAAAATTATTAAATAAATATAAAATGAAAACGTTATAAACTGCTCCTTATTTTTTTTTATTTCGTGTTAAAACTGTACAAAAGTACGTTAAATATTTCAAAAACAATTAATACATATTTTTTTAAGCATTAACAGCATTTCTTCCTCAACTGATTTGCAAAATTCCATAGCCGATTTGAACTATTCTCCTAACTGTTTGAACGATTCCCCTATATAATTACAAACTTCCATAGCAAAGGTGCAATGTTACATTCATCATTTGAAACATTTCACCGAATGGATCAAGTGTTCCATCAGCTCGTATTACTACCCAGGAATCATTAAGTATCGTAAAATTTAAGATAGTATGGTTGGTTGATACTGTAAAACTGGTTTTTGACGAGTGCAATCGCTTTAATTCTAACTAAAATGTTGTTTGTCTCATTATAGCTTTTTGTGTACTATGAGCGACTTGCCAAAAGCACCTTGAGATCGGAACATAGTGAATCCAGCGGTATGCAGCAACAGCAGCATACATCCAACATGTACAACAACACTTATGAATATATGTTTTCTTTTTTTTTCATAATCAATAACAAAACACGGAATCGCTCTAGTTAATTTTGCTTCAGCGCAAGGAACAAAATTATATCTGCACTGCGTTTGTTATTGCAAAAAAATAAGACAAATCTATGTATAAGATGGAAAGTCGCTACAGTTCCTAGCTTGTATTTAAGAACCCCATAGCAACATAAAAATTATGTTTGCTATGTGTCCCGTTATTTCAACAAAATATATCTATTGATTACAAAAATTACTGTAAAACATTATGAAATTTTAAGAGCCGTTCGAAGCACAGAGTAAAAAATAATTTAAGAAATCTATAGATTTTTTTGCATACAAGACTTTGGGAATTTTGTTTTTTGTTTGGTTTTTGTTACTATTTTAAACATATATTAGTTTACAAAATTTAAATGAGAACGCCTGGCGGCCAAAGTTAAAAAAAAACGTAAAAATAAAGAAAAAAAGTAAATGAAAACTTTTAGCTGACAAGGAGAGACTTAAAAGACTCTAACACAAAAACAAATCAAATAATACAAATAAAGACGGTATCGAGGCATTAATAATCACATAGAATACAGAAAAAGACAATTGCCGCCGTTGCTGTGACACTATTGAAAAAATATTATTTCATGGCCATACATTTGACCCATAGTGTGCTGGCTTCATGCAAGCTTGTACGCAAATGCGGTATACAACAATCTTGCACGCGATACCGACTTGAACGCAGGCCAATGCAGTTTCAGGCAGTTGAAATAATGAAAAAAAAAATAAAATAAATAAAACAATATTAAAATTAAATTAAAAATCTAAATTAAATTTAAAAAAATAATCAAGATAAAATACAATGTGTTTGCTCTGGTTTTCTCTTTTATTTTTACTAGCTTTAAAAATTAAATGTGATTTGAATTATTTGAATTTGATTATATGTTGATTTTCCGGAAAAGGTGTACATAAAACAGATTGTCAAAACGATAAGATCAAATGACTGTTGATTAGAAATTAATTCAATTAAGCCCAAACAGCGCAACATTTCTCAGACAAATACTATCATGTTTTTGTCGCGAAAGTAGCACGAGAACGGAACTGGCGGCTCTTAATGATAGCTCTCGCAGTCGTCGTTATGGTCACGCTCGAAATAAGGAAGTGAATCACGTTGTCTTCTACCAAGAACGCTATCAATCAGACCTACTCCCGCATCAAGTCATTGACATGGTATCATGTGCGCATGCAATTGGTTGCAGTCATCAAATAGGCGCATGCTTTGAGAACTAGAACTCTTACACAACCACTACCAGCCCACGGGCTCAGAACGGCCTCTCGATTGCAGTATGCACTTTGGAACCGGTTTATCGCAATGTGTCAGTAGAACGGGCACAATCCTCGCCGTCGCAGCCATCGCGAGCGGTTTAAGCATGTGGTTAAGGATGCGAGTCTAAGCAAAACTAATCCCTCCCGCCAACGATCTCGTTGAACTTGAACTCAACGATGACACAAGGTGTGCACAAGGTGCTGCTTACCTTTACGGTCTAGTTCCTGTTCACCTTTCCTAGGGTTTGCTTTGAGAAAGGCACGCCGGATCGTGGAACACGTTTTCACCGTTTCACACGCCTGCTTATGAGCAATTTCAATGGCTACTCAGAACAAACATTAAGGAGAGGATGTGAAGGGCGAGAAAGGTGTGTCATAAGATCGCCCGGGAGGTTAGATTGGATGCTTTTTCCCAACATTGAACTATCGTATTCCATGTCTGTGTGAAATCAGATGCAAATCATTTACACTACCAACTTTTTCCAGAAATCTAGTAACAATTTAATAAGCCAATTTAAACTAATTTCCCTATATAGCATAAAAAATTGTTTAAATAATGCGATGTAAAAGATCTTACAAATTTGATTATACAAAAATCTCATCTAGTCATATTACTGAGCGAAGGAAGCATTCCATTCTATTGCCACAGTAGATCATGGTATTCATCTAATTTCAAGTTTATTGTAGAAATATATTTAATCTTTTGTAAGGATTTTACTATGGCTATTAATTGCTAATAATCCGATATAGTTAGAGATGGATTTGTTCTCTAAGGGGCCACAAGCGGTCGGCAATTTTTGACTCAATTCTGTTCTTCTGTAATTCTTTTCTGCTACTTCTTCTTCTTTTATCTGTTCTAAAAACGTGAATGTGTACGAGAAAGGGTGTATCCTTCAATGGCTGTTGAATTTTATCTTTTGAAGCTTTCTAGCTTGAATACTAGCTAGAGCGATATGTCAGGGGTTTTCGCCTATTTTGGCCCTTACAATTCTAAAAAAGTATGTTAACGCCAACAACAATTTAATCACCAACAAATCTGTTTGTGCCACGTTGAGCAATCGTGAATAAGAGTGTTCTCGCCGTTAAAATTGTGCTGAGCTCACATTCCAACACTTGTTAGCACGATACTGCGTCGTCATTAATCTATTTATTTTTTTTTTTCACCTTCAAATTACAATACTGCACTGATATTTAACAAAGATAATAGGAATTTAGTATATAAAAAACCCATGTGTGGAATTTGTGTTGCAGTTGATGTAGTTTTACGATACGCGCTTTGCGTCGAGACTATGTATAAATTTCATGATAATTTCAAACAACATATCTAAGTTGGGTTGGGTGGACTTCAACAGGTTTCTTAAAATTTTCATGTGTTTATTTTTGTTGCACGGTATGAACAACAACGTTGCTCCAAAAAGCTGTTACTTAATTCGTTTGATGCTTGAACTTGGGCCCCCTCAAGCCAGGAACCTTTTATCCCGCTTATAGGCAAACCCACCTCTGATTTTAATAACTAATCCGTGGGGTTCGTTGTGTTTTTAAAGAAGCGACACACTCAATCAAAACATTTGTGATTTTTTTTTTTGATAAACCAGTGTCCACAGCTTCACGGTGAGGCTTTTTTAAATAATAAAACATCGTTGAGTTTGCATCTATTTCCAAGACTTAGACACATCCACTGCACCTTGCACAAGATACTTTATTTATTTATGCGTGAACATTCTATCCCGACTCAAACAGAGTTCAATTAAAGTTACCCGTTTTACCAGAGCTTAATTACGCAAGCTTTGCTGGAAGCTTGCCGCAGCCGTAGTCTCGAGTCATGGAGGGAAGAATAAATTAGAATCTTTTGCTAAAGGTCGTCACTGAATGAAACTATTCGCTAGCGGGAAGACACCCGGCCTATCATCTCTGCCTCGAGAGCTATTAAACTGTGCAAACTGGCAATAAAACAATGTATGCAAAAAGTGCTGCGTTTTAGCTGAAACGAGCATGTTGCTGTGTAGTTTTTTTTTCTGTTGCGGTTCAATTTAAAATTGTGCAAACTGATGTGGTAATTTGAAATATTCCTTCATAACAATCCCAGAGCAGAAAAAAAAACTGGACAGCCTTACAGAGATGCAGTGCAAGGTATGCAACGATGCGTTTCCTGTGTGGATTTTAGTAAGGCCGAAAAAAGAGGTCGTTCTTGAATAGGGCCTTGGGAAAATTATCAACACGATTTGGCAGAGGTCAGTTTGTAGATAACTCAGCCCGTCCTACCATCTCCTTCGTCCGACCCTGCTAATGACGGTGATAGTGAGGCACGATCTCGCTTTATTTGCTCACCATCATCACCATCATCATCATCATCAACATCTTTCGTACAGTCACTCTGCCGAGCCCCGACACATATATGTCAGTGCTCGGTTGCGTTCTAGGTCGGGTTCTCGACGGAGACACTGGGCGCGATGTGTTCAAACGCGTTCGGTCCTCCGACGACTACGGACCTGGTGTACATCCGCTCTGGACTGCACTCTTTCACCATCCAAAACAAAGCGACCGAAACACGGCTTTCTTTCATTTTCCTGTTCTCCTTTGTGTGGTCTGTGGTTGGTTGGTTGATTCCACATCTGGCATTCCTGTTCTGTGTGCTGCGTGAGTTTAGAACCTGTTTCGAGGGGTTGCGAAATTTTGGCAACCGGTGCGTTGATTGTATAAATTGAAAGGTGCAAAGTTACCGGCAAGAGGCTAAAAAGGAAACCATCCAGACCATGACGGTCCCGCCGGTGATGGAGCTGACGGAGGAGGAAAGAGGTAAGTGTTTTTCCCTTCCGGGTTTTGTGTCGACGAAAGCGAAAAGTGTCTTATCAAGGAGGCAACCAAAACACGAGAGGAGCTTTGTTTTTGTCTGCTCATTGTCCGCTTCCCTGTTTTGAGAGGTTTTGTCAAAACTGCTCGACATTTTCCAACCTTCCCACGTGCGACGATTCTGCGCAGTCGCAACAACGCCGCTTCCACGTTCTATTTCAAACCAAACTGCACGACGCACGAGAAATGTCACAGCTTGCTGCGACGAGCGGCAGCGAAACAAATTAGCGCCTCTCGCTTGCTACTGTGCTGGGAAAGAGGGAAAAGTGATCACTTGCTCTACGCGATCGCGGAAAACGCAATTAAATGATGCATGAAAAATGCATGCTAATCACGCTGATCAGACGCTAACCAGTCAGGCTGGTGTGAATCATCATTGTTTATCACATCTGGATCAACGTTCTAAAGTGTGTATCTGTGTGTGTGTGAAGCGAAAAAACGACATTTAAATGAGCTTGTAAGCGATCCGTAACGGTGGCTGAGGTTGATCGTTGTTTTTGGTTTTTGTTCGTTACCCGACCTGCTTCAGCGAGTTTGATGAATTTTTAATTGAGACGCTATGAAATAGTTTTACGTTTTTCATAAGCGTAAAGAGAAACCGACCGCTGAGGCAAATATTTGTTCTAGTCTTGTTCCAGCGCACACGCAAAACATTTTATTTGGAGCGTCGAACTTTGGTATCTTTGCAATCGTTAGAAATGTACCTCACTGTAACGCATGGAGCGAGATTGTTTAATAAGCTTAGAAAAAAAAATCGACTCCCTTGATAACGAAACGACTGATAAGATTGTGGACGTAAGCTTGTGAGGGTAACTGCGAGACATTCAGCTATAGACGTGAGGTTAGCACGAAACAACACGCATACCCATCTTCTAAGCTTCCCTTTGTACTATCCCTAACTCCACGAACAAATGTGCCGTGGGGGGCTAACGATCGATTTGAAGTTAGGCGGCAACAATTGCTCATCCGTCTTATGTAAGCCTCCCTTCTCCCCCGGACGGCTCTATTGTATTGAAGGGTTCGGAGGGGTCATGTACAGTCAATGATACTCAATAACTCACGCATTTGGCATGGGTCGAATTTACGCAACGGGGAGCTCTTCAGCTGTCTCCAGACGTATTCGCCCATTGGAGTTACAGTTCTATCCCAAACTGTGCGAATGATCTTCGCTTCACTCTTCTCTCGGGCTACACTTTACGCCTGTCCCCGTTGAGGGCTGTTTTTTGTTGGAAAGATCGACACGAAAAGCGTCCGGTAAGGAGGGAAGAATAATTACACCTTGAAAGTAAGCATGACGAAGGGTGTTGGGAAGTATTCGAGCGATTCTAGCGCGTTTTTCGGTTTTAAGTGTACGCGGTGCTTGTGTGATCAGGTGTGTGGTTAGGCCAGTGGCCGGCGATGTTCGGCTCGGGAGGCTCTTTTCGCGTTTTCAAATAATAGTTGCTACGAATTGAATACCTGCAAACGCTCTAGTGAATTAACTATGGGTCTATTAAACGCATTTACTAACTTATTCTGAGATAGTTACATCAGTTCATCAGTAGCCAATGCAAATTTCACACCTGGTGGGTGTTTCTAGAAAAATAATACCAGCTGCTACTACTAAAACATTCAAGAAAAAATGTAATGAAGATTTCATTAAAAACAATTTCAAATAAGCATTTTTTATTTGTTTTTTATTCGGTAGGAACGGCCAGGCCGTATTGCTTAAATAGTATTATTTGTTGAACTGAACTTAATGCTTTTCAGAACTTTTTTCAGGAAATTATCAAACTAGCTTTTTGTGCTATTTTGTACGATTTAGTATAAATCTTTTGTATTATCCTATCAGTCTCGAAAAAAGATGATTGTTTTTGTTGTCCAACTGAAGCATGTGATAGCTGAAAAAAAATAGATTTGGCCACTGTGGTCTGCTTATATTTTCATCTATAGATAGATTGGCTCTTCTAGTTTTGTAGTTCAATTGTAGTTTGCCAACCACTGGTCCGATGGAGTTGTAGCGAAAATCACAATCACTCCGGAACTCTCCTGTGTGTAGCAAAGCAGAATGGAAGTTAATTGCGTGGTGGGATGAGAATGCGACTATCAATTCCTGGCTCTGCCGTTTTGTAGCAATGATTGCACAACTTTAACAGATTGTGTATTTGCTTATTTTGATACTAAAATCTCGAGCCGAGTATTTTATGAAAATAAACCTGAACCTTGATGACTAGGACTCATCTCATTTAAAGTGCCAATCTCACCCTCAGCTAACCCTTTTAGCTTTCAGCTTCATCGTGATTTTAATTCGCTTGAACTGGAATAGATTATTCTCTACTAGCAGTTGAACCTTAGAGACGTCAACGCATTACATTAATCCAACCCTTTTCAAGGTTTTTTGCTATCTCAGAATTTTTGAAAAAGCAAAGCCATGTGCTTGAAATTGTGCCATTTGTCATGGTGCCATTCTAGTCATTGTGGAACCGAAGAGCTTATAAGAAAACCTTTTAAAACATCCTCGTTATACTGAAAAAAGTTTACAGAACCAAATTGAAAAAAAAGGTTATTTTAAAGAATTTAGCCATAGCACTTTGGAGTAGCGTTTTATGGCTAGAAATGATCTTCGTAAAGTTTTGGCGTTTCATTAAGATCTATCTGCATGTAATTTCGTATTCGTAAAGATCTCGAACATTGTTCATGTCTGTTTGAAATGCATATTCCGTATGAGGTCTATTTCTATGATTGTGTTTCACTAACTCCCCATTTCTGTTTATTCCCATCCTTCCACTCTCTCGCTACGCAGAGGCAAAGCAGTACTTTAAGCATCTTTTCACGGCCTTCAACCAACCATGCGACGTCGGTACGGGAGCGGAACTGGAAACGCGTCTACCGTCCTGGTTCGTTGAGGCGAAATTCAAGCGCGGCCAAAAGTTCTTTTCCGACAACCGGTTCGGCATCCTGCAGGCCAACCTGTGCAGTCTACTCGTCCTGCTGGCCGATCCGAAGGGATTGCGTATCCTGGAGCACACGGGCAAGTCGAACACAACGGAGACCGCCCGCAAGCGTTACGTGTCGACCTTTATGCACATGAACGATTGGTACGAGTGTGAACTAGTGCCGGGATCGAAGTAAGAATCAACTCTCAGGGACTTTGAATCTCTTACTTACCCCCTCCAAAATGCCTTTACTTTGTTCCAGATCGTGGAAATCTCTCTCGCAGGTACGCCGCATGCATCTGAGCGCATCAAACAGCGCGAAGAAGCGGCAGCTTGGCTTTATCAGCCAGCCAGAAATGGCGCTCACCACGTTCGGCTTTATGGGATTCCCGCTGATTCGTCCCCATCTGCTCGGCATCCGGTACGACAACCGGGAGGATCGGGAAGCATTCATCCACTTCTGGGCCGTGATCGGGTTTATGCTCGGCGTGCATGACGAGCACAACATGTGTCTGTTCCCGCTGGAGGTGGTCGAGATGATCTGCCACCTCACGATACGATACGTGTTCATACCTTCGCTGCAGCTCGAGACGCAGCTGCTGCGTCATATGATGGGAGCGATCGTGGATGCGTTCACGCCGTACATGCCCTTCGTTTCGTACGAAAGTGTGATGTTTCTGACGCGCCGGCTCGTCGGAATCCCCGGCTATCAGTACGCACTGGATATGGAGAAGGAGTACATCTGCCGGGCGTTGCTAACGAAGGAAGAGCTGGACGCGATAGTGGAGTACATGGCGCCGCGGGACGGATACCGGCAGGTAGTGGCCATGTATCGTGCCATATTCAGTGAGAAGCTGCGGATATACACGGTGAAGGACCTACCGGATGAGGTTAATCAGAACTATCTGGAAACGGTCGATTCGGATGGAACGAACGGGACGTACACTCCAGTTGCGGGAGAGGAAGAGCAGAAGCCATCTTCCGAACGACAGATCCGAGAACTGTTGGGTCTGAAGCACAACCAGGAACTGGTGGTGACGACGGTTGACAATGAAAGCGAGTGGGCAGAGTACAGAGGCGATACTAAGCTGCAGCATCTTACCGCCCGAGATCAGACGAACGTTCGGATGACGGCATTCACTCTGAACAATTGTTACAGTAAGATTGGCCGCTTTACCAATGAAATGGCACTGTCGTTCATCCTTTACCGTATCAAACAACTGCACAATAAGTGAGAAGATAATGAGAGCAATAAATTGACAACAAATTTCTAAGCGCAGTAGTACACACGACACACTTCAACGAACAGGTTCACCGAAGAGCAACGTGGGCTTTTGGTTTAATTTTAATTATTATTCGTACCTATTCAGTGATATATGTTAGATGTTTAGAGCTTTAAACGATGAGATATTCATAGTTTTACTGTAAAAAGACAGGGAGCAAAGGTAACTGAAAGCAATAAAGTTTATATATTTTGCGCACAAAAACTCACTCAATACAAAAAGATGGTAAGGAAATCCAAAAACGTTTATTATAGCATCAAGTAACACCTTGTGCGAAAGCTTTGCTTTCGTGTCATGATCGCAGAAAGGTTCAACCAGGAGATCTATCCCCTTTAAGCTGCCTGCTAACCCACTTACACACTAAGCGCACAAAATGGTTATCACACACACATACAGGCACACGGGTTTAGGGTTCATAGATGACCCTTTCGGTGTGTTTCGAGCAGATCCCGCCAAAAGTAGGCCCGCTCCCGGCACGGATCACTCACCATGGCCGGTTGCACGTTGATCTCCAAACACTCTAACCGAAAGTCAACCGATCCATCGCGTGGAATCTTTCCCACCGGACGCCACTGTACGTCAACGACATCACGTGAATCGACGGAAGGATCGCCGTGCTTGGCGAAACTGGTCCAAAGTGCGACAAAGTTATCCCGTACGCGACACTCGTCACTGTCTGGTGTAAAGTTGGGCAAGAACGTTGGTCTGGAAGCAGAAGAATAGGAGTGAGCATCAGATCATCAGAGTAATCGGATTCAATTTGCTCGAGCAGTCTTTTAGATAGAAGAGAATGTTAGCCTTACGACCAAAGTCTCTATAAAAATAAATAAAAAAAAGTTTTTGAGATCTTGAGATAAACGGAATTTGATCAAGAATATTGCGATTCATAAATTGAGATAGCTATAAATCGATATATTCACGAGTTACTTATAACTCAAGCTACAAGTAGGTCCCGTCCCCGTTGGGCCTTAGAATTCAGCTCAAAAATTCGAAAGATCTCAGCGAAGTTGAAATTCTGGAATCGATTCGTGATTAAAAAGAATCTTGACAGAAGATACAAAATAATGAATTAAACTATTCAACTCACTTGAACATGTACATCAAGTCATCCCCATGGCAGGCCCCGCTCACGGACGAACTCAGGAACAGTCGCTTCAGTAAGCTATACCTCCCGTCGTACGTAAAGCGATAGTGATAGTGCGGCAGATTCGGCTGATACTTGGCAAGCCATTCGGCATTAATGGCAGAGTCCATCATGAAGATCACGTCCGTCAGCAGGTGCTTGATCTGATCGGTCGACCAGGCGGACGGTGGATCATCTGAGAAGTAGAACTTTCGGATCTTGTCTGTCACTTCCGCACGCTCTGAGCTGTCCAGGTGACGGAACAGCTTAGCGGCTAGCCGACCGGGCAGATGGCGTATGTCATCTTCTCGTGTTTTCCGTCGTATAATGTACAGACCGAGTATGCCCTCCGCATCGTTGCAGCCTTCGAGCAGAGGCGTTCGCAGAGTGTCGTACGATTTGAGCAGCACTTCTGGAGGTTCGGTGATGATGGAGTGTTCGGTAAGTTGTTGCTCTACTACGGGCAGGAAGATAAACACAAGATCGGCCTGTTTTTCTGCATTTTGGCCGAGGGCTTTTCGTTGCTGTTTGGCCAACTGTTTTGCGGGGACTCGTTGCAGGGTTTCTGCGCAAGAAAGAGAGAGAGAGAGAGAGAGAGAGAGAGAGAGAGAGAGTGAGTAGCGGTTAGGATTACTCGAAGTTTGAACATCACAAACAGCGACCAGAAGGAGCTTCTTATCTCATACTACATTCCTATTTACACATAAAGTGTGTTGCCCTTTTGCCGAAAATAAACTCCAATTTAAGCACGTAATCATTTTTGTGCTTCGCTTCACTAACACACATAAGGAAGGAAGCCCCATAAAGACGTACGGAACCGTCGACACCTACCTAGAGCACCCTGCTGACTGGTGCCACTGTACCCAAAGTGGCGAGCGAGATTGAAGGCCATCTCGAGTGGGTTGGCCTGCATGAACGAGCTCGAGCAGACGACTCCACTCTGGCAGATAACTCGATGAAAATATTTCCTACAAAGCAGATTAACAAAACGGCATTGCATTGTGGGCATGAAATTTGTTCATTCCGATCGGATGATACCTCGAGTTGGGCGAGAGCATGTGCAGATAGGTGGAGAAGCTGCCGGCACTTTCACCGAACAGCGTTACGTTTTGTGGATCGCCACTGAAGTTGGCAATGTTTTCGTTGATCCACCGGAGCGCCATTAACTGGAACGCATGGACCGAGTAAAAGAAAGTTATGTTCACTGTTGCAGAAGCGGGACCAGCTATGGCCGACTAACCTGGTCTTTAAGGCCAGCGTTTCCCTCGACGCCCGCCTCCGGTAGGTACAGAAACCCGAACGGACCGAGCCGATAGTTCAGCGTGACGACCACAACGCCCCGCTGCAAGAAGTACTCCGGGCTGTAGAACAAGCTGCTACCGCTGCCACAGGCAAAGCCTCCGCCGTGCAGGAACACCATCACCGGCAGTCGATCTCGCTTGATTGGAGCCTCTTCTCCCTGCTCCTCCGGCAGCTGCGGTGTGTAGACATTCAGGTACAGGCCCCGTTCCGAACCGAACACCAGCCCGGAGAAGAAATCGAGCTGAATAAAGTCGCTCCGTTCGGCGTAGCAATCGAGCACCGGCTTGCGGAACCGTTCCAGCGCAACCGGAGCTTTAAAGCGAAGCGCACCGACCGGAGCCTCCGCGTACGGTACGCCCTTGAAGTGGTAGTACCGGGCGCCATTCGGCAGGCGCGACTCAACGCCACGCAATTGACCCTGCCGCACAGTGACAAGCGGGCAGTGGCGCGGCGCAAACCAGCGCATGTGGAGATGGTGCAGCAGGAATGCGATGACTCCCTGGCCCAGCCGCCCTACCGCCACCACGAACTGCCACCAATTGTCTACCCATTCCACCATCTCGTATCAACACAAACTTTCCCTCTCTCTCTCCCTCTCTCTCTCTCTCTCTCTCTCTCTCTCTCCCTCACACACACACATACACACACACTCACGCATGTACGCACGCGATCTTCTGAAGACCGAACGACACGCGGACGCGGAGTCTCGGTTGCGTCCTATCAGCTGGCAGTTTACTAACAAACTAACGGACAAACAATCACACTGACCGACTGACTGACTGATTGAGCCCCCTGGGTTGGTATGGGAATGGGTGGGGGTTGTTGCTACACACACGGGGTTGGTTTGTTTGCGTATTGTTTACGTCGTATCGTACGCGCTGGTGGCGCTCCCTTCGAGGTGCGCGTCGAGTAGGGACAGGGTTGCTCAACTGCTCGACTTTTCGATTCGTTTGAAAAAAATCCGAGCATTAAATGAAAGCATTCTGGGGTTACTTTTTACGCTACTGCTAGTAAAATTCCTTTCAAACGCTAGTACGCAGTACGTTTAGTTTATCGTTTGGATCGTAAACGGGAAAATATTTGTTAATTTACAGAACAAATGCCCTAAGCAGGCGGCAGACAACAAATGCTTTGCAAAAATCTACTTAAAATCTTTGAAAATTTCATACTATCGTAAAAATAGCTTAAACATCTAATAATCCACATTTCTTTAAAATAGTTAAAGCATCAATTTTAACATAATTTCAATAATTTAGCATCTGTTCCTACATTGTATGCTTTTAAGTGATTCTACAGCTTTTTTGTAGCCCTTGCGTGTTTATATAAAGCAAGCAAAATAAGGTAATGTTATTAACGATTAACGATTAACGAACTCTAAGTAGGTCCAATAATTTCTTTTGACATTTTGGCAAGGCATCAAACGTGATGTAAAACAAAATTTGAAACAATCGATAAATGATGTCCATTTAATCGGGATAAGATTTAGAATCTCTTATATGTCTTATCTTATATGTTACTTGACATTAGTATTAAGAAGAGCGTTCATTTCTTACGAACGTATCCGAAAAGAACTATAAGCTGTCTAACTGCGTGCGGGGCTATCGTTGTCTGAGTGTCTGCCTCATAGTAACCGGATAGTCAATGTACACTAATTGGGTCAAGATTTTTACGGTCAAAACGTTTTCATACAGAACAGTTTAATTACACATTAAATTAAAAGAAACATTCTGCAGAATTTAACGTAATATGATAGTGTGCCTTTAATGTAACCATCATATAAAAAATATAATAAATATTTACCCTGTTTATTCCTTTACTTTTTGTGCTTTTGAGTTGTTTTTGTCTGCAAGATGACACTTTAAATGGAATAAGTATCAAGTTTTGAACGAAACAAAAAACAGTGACTTTAGAAAGAGATTTATTTGTATAATATTTTTTTAAGAGACAAGTTTTTTTTCGAGTGTGCAATACACGTGGACGATAGAGAGCAACAACCGTTAACTACAATAAATTTCATTTTACTACCATAAGCACGGTTTCCGGTCGGTGAACTCATCGTTAGAAACCCTGATTAAAACGAGAGTTTATGTTCGGTTGTGGGGACGCAACGAAACAACTCCAACGCATACAAATACATTTCCCTGGACGCCACCGTCGTTTCAGTGTGTGCTGTGCGCATACAAATGATACAACCGTCTTCAGCGTGATGCAAGTTTTATGAGTCGTTTCCCTTAATTGTGTCCATAGTTTTTTTTTGTTTAACAAGATTTAGCTACGAAACTAATTGAAGAACATCAGGTACTTGAGCAAGGCAAGAGGTGACCTTCAGTTGAATCTAATCTTCATAACACAATTAAGACAGGAGGAGGACTGAACAAGAAAGGAGGGTAGAACATTTTTTTTAAATCGTAACTTCAAACTGTGAACAAAATGTCAGATAAATTACACATTCAAATGGCATGTAAGGTACATTTAATAAGCCTTCTTTCCATCCGTTACTTCCGCCATACAGTAAACAAAACAAGTCATAATTGTCACGTTTTCCCCTGTACCTGCAAGTGCATTTCACGCCTTACGTACAACAATACCCTTCCATGTTATCTGGCCACTTAAATGTCCAGACAAACAGGTACTCAAATATTTGACAAAATTCAAACGTATGAAAAACGAACTGCTCCTCAAAGTTATGTCATTTCACACGAGCCGTTTATTTGTGCATAAAAATTAACACCTGTCGATGAATCCACCGTGCTGATTAACACTGTTGGCACTGTTGGCATTTTGGTGTCCTCCTGGCCTACAGATAGTTCGCCCGATACTTCTTCAGCAGTCCGCGCCACAGCTGCATCCGTCCGGCGCCGGGATTGCGCACCATCCGTGGCACCGTGTTGATCTCGAGACAGTCCAGATCGAAGTCATCCGAATCGCGTGCAACCTTTGAAACTGGTTCCCACCGTACCGGGATCAGGCTGGAGGGGACGGCATGCGTTGGATCGCCGTGCTTTGCGAAACTCGTCCAGAGAGCGATGAAGATATTTCGCACGCGACACTCATCGCTGCTTGGCGGTAGCTTCGGTAGGAAGTTAGGACTGTGGGGACGAGAAAACAAAATAGGAGAAACAAACGGATATATTTCATAATTCTCGCTCCATGTGGCTCCAGCTGTGATAACCTACTTGAACATGTACATCATATCGTCCCCATGGCAGGCTCCCGGCACATTCGAAAGCTGGAAGATGCGTTTTAGCAAACTGAATCGGCCATCGAACGTGAAGCGGTAGTGAAAGTGGGGCGCATTCGGTTGATACTTTGCTAGCCACTCGGCGCTAGTCACCGAGTTTGTGATAAACGTGTTGTCGGACAGCAGATCGCACATCTTATCGATCGTCCGTTCGTTAACGGGCCGTTCGCCAAAGTAGAACTGCTTTATCTCACGTCCCACCGCAGCCCGATCCAGCTCGGGCGATCTGCCCAACAACACCGGCACAAATCGTTCCGGAGCTTTTCCGAACGCTTTCCATCGTTTGCCCAAGCTTCGCAGCGCCAAGATACCTTCCCCATCGTTGCAGCCTTCCATCAGCGGCATGCGCAGTGCATCGTACGACTTGAGCAGCTCCCAC
>KB672148.1:0-22259 GCA_000349105.1 Anopheles epiroticus | reverse complement strand
TACTGGTAAGCTGGTAGCTGGTAGCTGTCGTAAAGCTCGACGCGGTATTGAATACCATTAAGACTGCTGCAACACCCCATGCGCAGGATTGACTTTTAGGAGTATTTACACGTAGTTAGATTAGTGTTTTGGTAATTGTTGATCCTAGAAGGGTTGTTGATGGTCCCAAGAAAAAGAAAATTATTTAACTAATGGCGTTCAACCAACTTGTTTGAGTAACGGTCTAACATATTAATAGTTCTAGGTGCATTTGTTCAGTATGCCACAAAATCTTACGATGTCACATAAGCAAAACATGCATATAAATTGCAATTAATTAAGCATACTAAAGGAAAAGTTAAAAAAGGTAAGTGTTTTTAAGTTTCTCAAATAAAAAATCCGTTTAGATACAACACTTTAACCGTTGCTAAATTTAAATATATTTTTGACTTCGCATGGCATTTAAATGATATTGTTAATCTGTGTTGTTCAGCTTCACTGAGCTAGTTTTGAATAAAAAACGGCATGATGAATAGAATCCGAAAACTTTTACCCCGCAAAATCATTGTTGAAAATGCCAAACATTGTGGTGCTACATTGTCCACAGTTACAAGAATTTCTTACTCTGTACTGTCTCCCAGAAGAACCATTTACAGTCGCAAGATTGTACGGAGCAGGCGATCTGCTCCTGCCGGAAACAGCAAACCTCTGGGAGAGCAGGCTGATGAATGCTTTTGCTGCAAATGAATATAAATAAACATGAAACATTCTTCAAGCTAGTTTTTATCCTTCCTTGCCTGCCTACCGTGGCTGCCTTCTGGTGCCACACTGTTGGATGTGGCCCAGCTAGAGCGTTCTCAGCAAATGTCCAAACGTTTTGTCGTGCCGCTTCTGGGCTTAGCAAATATGTATGTGGAAATTTGATAATTTATGATCATTTAGTTTTCTTTTGTTCCTCCCATTTTGCCGGAACTGCTTGAACATCTCTCGAAGCGAGTGCCGAAGGGCAATTCATTCTTGTTGAACGTTCCTCTTTCGAGTGGTGCACGAGTCAGGGCAGCAGTCATCGCCCTGAGGGACGGGGCCAGGGCTACATGACATTCTATAGATTGGACTGCACAACAGACCAAAAGTTTTCCATCCGTCCTACCCTTCGGAAGAGCATGCATCACAGTGGCTTTAATAAGCAAATGAAGAATGTTAGCTTAGTGACAATAAAATAATCAAAATGTCCGAGCTCTGGTACTATCGCACAAAACAATGAGCCACAGCATATGTGAGAAAAATGTTGAACAGGCACCTGTTGTGACTTTGAAAAGAAATAAAATGCTTCAATACTTGAATTGAAACGGCAACAAAGCCAAGAAGTGCAATTTGAAAATACAATTATGATGAATTGAATGTTGCGTGTAGAACGGATAAACTTGAACAAGGAAGTTTAGTATTAATAGAACAGTAATAAGATTAAGGACTGTATACGTAGATGGGAAAATGAAACATTTATCCTGTAGCGGATAGGTATTGGGTTTAACGATTTTGTTTGTTGAATGGTTTGACGAATGTTTGTTTAGTATGTAACTGAAATTTACTCAAAGGGCAATATTATTTTAAGGGAAATATGTAATTAAATTATCTACACACGGACCATTTCCTACCATTAGAACACATATCCGTTACAATAAACCAGATGACAGGATTGTGAACTGAAATATTTCAAAACATTTTCCGGTTGTGTGCATCCGAACGTAACCGTTTTATCCTGTACCTAATAACCGGGAGTTAGGAGGCTAGGAGCAACAAAAAATTAATTATCCTTTCCACGATGGTTCACCCAAGCGTGCTCCATTTTACATCCCTCCACATGTTGTATCGAGGTAGACATCGACCTGGTGGTAATATGAAAAACTTTTCTACCCCTTTTTTTTTGCTTCCTCACAGCAAAACCTTCGAAACAAATTCCTGTAAATTTAACGCTCAACCTCCAGATCCGTGACGACCGTAACGGAGCATACTTTTGCGTTAGTCTGTGCCACCGAAGGAATATTGCAAGGCACGGTAAGTTTAAAGTTTTATTAAAACGATACCTCTTTAATGAAGATGTTCGCCCATGTGGTGTAGAAAGGTTCCGGTCAGAAAGTAACGTAAAAGAACGGTCCCGAATCTTAATGGGCAAGCATGACGCTCCGCTTGAAAGCATCGTCGGAGGGGACAACGTTTGGCGGGGTTGAGAAAGAGAGAGAGAGAGTGAGAGAAAATAAACGAATGCCTTTGAGGTCCGAACGATGAAAAGACGAAAGCATCAGAATGGATTCCAAAAAGCCAAAAGCAAAAAAATCAGAATGTAATGACTGGATAGAAATTCTAGCACACGGAAGAATGTGCTACGCACGCGACGAGACAGTGAGAGAGAGTGAGAGATGAATAAAGCAAATGAAAGAGAGAGAGAGAGAGAGATAGAGAGAACGGACCGCTTTAGGGACAGGACCAATGCAAAAGAAGCGAAAAAATCGGCAAAGTTTGGCTAATGTAATATGGAAGATCTTAATGGACTTAATTTGCATAGGGTGACGCCTGTTTGGTGTAAAATCCAGTTTCGGCAGTGAATTTGCGGCAGCGAGGTGCAAGAGTAGCGACTTGCTGGCAAAACGCAAACAGACGTCATGCGGAACGGTAAAGAGAACGATAGAAGCGACGACAGCACCAACGACAGTGAGGACTACCTCACATCTTCTTTCGATGCAGAATCTCTGACGATCGCGGGAAGTTCCTTTTCACCTTGACTGCTTTTAATAACGGTTTTAATGAAAGTTTAGGTGTTTTGCAATAAACATTTATTTTAATGGTTTCTAGTCGCTGTGTCGGAGCGACCGGGTTTCCTACCCGGAAGCAGTGGTCCAGTAATGGGAGAGGGCAGATTGGTTCAGCACTTCCTGCCCGTGGGATAGGTGGATGCCTAATCAAAATGACCCCTGAAACGGGTCGCTTAATGTCTTTTTGTCGATTGCTTGAGCTATGTCGGCAGGGTTGTGTCGGAATTCATGGTCATTGAGATTTTGAAGAAGTCTCATCCATCCATCGATATCGGTAATGGTGATGATGAAAATTATATTTGAAGGCATAGAAAGTCGCTCGGTGGAACAGTAATTTGAGCCTTAATTGAAGCAAATGATTGCATAACGACTATTTTTGGACGTTTCAATGTGCACGTGTAATCGAAAGTTATTGAACAATTAATGTACAATGTTGGCGAAGCCATTGTATCTCCCATTAAGCTTAGCGAGCCGTACGTGCAATGAGTGAAGCATTTTAGTTAAAGCGGACTTATCTTCAAAAAAGAGACATTCAAACCAATAATTAAACATTCGATATTCGTATTGATCGTTCGGTAAACATTAAGAGGATACAGTTTGTTCATTAACAGAAGCCTCTCCAAATCCTGATAAACACAATCGCCAGGCACCTTCGCCCGTGTGGCACTTGCCGTGCGATAAATGTCCCACAGAGCGCAGTGCTACCCGGAAATGCATACAATGTTGTAATCCCGCCTCCAGTACACCCGAGCGCCCATTAGTGAATCGAAAAAAGTCGAACAAATTAAATTAATTGTGAGATTAAAAGCGACCCAGCAATGCTACAAAAAAAAGGCAACTCGAACGAAAAAAAAAACGATTTCCGAACAGCAAACGGGTGCAAACAAATCCGTGCAGAATTTTGATTGGCTTCATAAATACTGAAATAATGCGAGCGTGGTGCTGAAGGCAAATTATTCACCGCGTTTGATGATGGTCGTGATGTATGCAAAGTTGGTTGAAAAAAGTTCAGCAGCAAAAATCCATAACAATAAAATAAAAGGGACATGCTTAATTTAGTTACATCATTCCCTGCCCACCAGCTTCCACCGCTTGTGCCGTTCCGCGAGTGCAATCATTGTATTGGTTTGACTTTTTTGAAATCAAAACGATTTACCTTCGTGTTTGCGTAATGTTAGGCTTGAGCGCATTGCGACAGTGAATAGGCAGGCAAATTGAATTAATACAGAACCATTTTTTCAAAAGCATTAATCACTGGAAAAATCAATTCTGAGCACAACAATGACCTCATTCCCCCCGTCTCGAACTGAGCTGGTATTGCATTACGGAAGTGTGGAATGCAATTGGAAAGTGCACTGGATAGGCTGTCAAAGCGCTGAAGTTTCATTTGTTTGTGTGCCGGTCATGCCGGTACCGCACACGCAGTGACGTACGCAGCTTTTGAGCTTTTCAGCTGTCAGCGGAATGTGTCCAATTCATCAGTGGCATTTACTTTTCGAGTTAACGCACACTCAACCCATCGCAACCGACCATCGATGGCCATTGCCGGGAGCCGGTACGTTTGGCACTGCGACGATGAGTGGTTTAGAGTGCTTAAGTGTGTGCTGATGATGGCGCTAAAAGCTTCACTGCACGTCGATCGCTGTGCGGGTCCGGGCACTTGTGCTGCCGAAGAGTGTACCTACATGTCCCAAATGGAAGTCCTTCAGGGGTTCTTCCCCGCCAGACTGACGATTACCGGCACCGGTGATGGTGATGATGGAGATGATGGTTCTTCAAACCGGTGCACTGACAGTGCCATATGAGCAGAAAATGCATATCTATCATAGACTTCCGGGCGAGCCGGAAACACTGCGCTTTGCGCTGATTTTAGTCGACTCATTGAATGGCACGGAACGTTTAAATGGAAGAAAAGTTAACAGATCGTGTGACAGGGAGTGCAGTGCATGGAGGAGAAGAAATTATTTCGTGATTACAAAATTTTCCCTCACGTTAGCAAACCCCGGTACTTGTAGCACTCGAGCGAAAGCAGAGCAGAAGAGTATGTGAAGCTGTCATTAGCTTACGATAGTAATTAAATTTGAAAGTACGTACGTTGGTACGCTGGAGGAGTACGCTGCATGCTTATGTAATGCTTCTTGGAAGAATTTTCCATCGTATGGGTAGGTGATCATGGTACAGTGATATCGATTAGCGATATTGATGAACCACTTTTGCAATGTAAAAGAGAGGCAAATGAAATAAAACTGAAAAGTAATACGAATAAGTTTATATATTTTACAATAGTTTTAAAAATTGCATAACATAAAAGGCATATTGGTAAGTAAAAATAATTTGATTTTGCATATAAAATTCTTAGGTTTGAAGCCATAAAACAAAAATATAAGTATTTTGTAGTACTTCATTTGGTTTACTCCATGAAACCCTTTATGATATGTACCTAACTGACATGTTGCAAAATTTTACCAATCATCTATTTCTGCATTAAGAAGGTATGAAAAGGTATAAGTGCATGTATTATTAAATAACCTATTTTCCTCCCGTTTAGTTGAGCTATTTTTCCCAATTCTACTTTATTCAGAACGTTTCAAAACATAAAGTGTTTAAACTAAACATTAGAAGCAACATTTACTCTAGAAATACCTTATTATTCCTTTTTATCATTAAAATTAGAAGCATTGAAGATTGAGTGAGTTTAAACGTTGCTTGCATAAAATATTGGAATATTAAATTACTTCAGTATGAAAGACATGTTAGAGTCATAAGATTTTTATATATTTTGAATGTAATATTTATTGTAATTTTTTATCATTAAGTCTCCTGCCGATTTATTTTTATATTGTTCTGTAATATATGCGGACTTTTAAGTATATTTTGTCAAGTCTAGTTAAGTCTAGGAAGAATGATTTGTAATGGCTTATTGCAGTTTCGTTGTTTTAATTTTCATTCTTAAATTTAGAAGATTGTGACAAAGATTTTTAGTTTTGGTAAATGAAAAAACTTAGCTAGTGAATAGATGTTTTATACAAGTAGATTATTTTGTCTAATGAAAAAACTTAACAATGGTAATAGTGCCTTAGTTTGGTTGCTTCAATAATCTTTGGTAAATAAATTCCTTGGATTTTATTCACTTGAGGCAACATAATTAAACATAATTAAAGTTCATAATTCATTGAGTAAATTAGTAAAGTAGGTTGGAGGTGTTGTAGGTTGATCGATTTAACGAATTTAAACTGTTACACGGAAAAAATGCTCTACACTAAAATCATCTATAAAACAAACTTATTCGCATCTGTATTAGTCTTTAAATAATTAATGATACTTTATATTGTATGCAAGTGTAGCGCAAACCAATTTGTTTTCTGCTGTCAAGTTAAAAGTAAAATGCGTCAAGCAAATGTTTAGTAGATCGTCAATAATGGATGTATAGTGAGTTTGATTTTGGAAATTCTATCTTAGTAAAACATATTTAAAAGGACCGGCTCGGTGGCCCAGTGGTAACGGCGTAGGGCTGTCAAAAGGCCCGTCGCCGGTTCGAATCTCATTTTACCACTACCGCCGCCCCCCATACGCAGGATTGACTATTCTGCTATGGGTACACTTAGTCACAACCCCCCATACGCAGGATTTACAATCTTGATATGGACGGGTACACTTAGTCACACAATACGGCCAGGCCGTCACTGCAGAATAAAAAAAAAACATATTTAAAAAGCAAAACTGATTGCAACATACACAAAGTAATCTACGAAGATGAAGATAAGTCAATGAATCTTCTTGCACGTTAGTGTGCGAAACTGTGTTATTATTGAGATAAAAAAGCCTCAACTTGTCTTTGTAGGACAAATAAACATGACTTGAAACGTAAAACTGGTTCGACCATAAATATCAAGAGATTTGAATGGAAATTCTTTGAGACAGACAAACTTGATAACGCAATTTTGAAACAGTAATTTTATTTGGCCATCGCATAATGAAAAGCTACGTTGACGTTTCATTAAAAGTCAATGCAACGGCCGGATGCACAGTCCGTACCGACGGGGGATAAAATGGGGCACCCAAATTCGATACCAACACCGAACATTCATAATTCAGTGCAGCTGTTGCAAGGGCATTTATTTATCATCAAATCATGCTTTCGTTTGTTCTCCTCGATACTTCGAACACCGGGTGCATCTGTGAGAAAAGCCTGGGTAAAGCTTGTACGCTCCACCTGCTGGACCGTTCGAGCGCATCCTTCTTGATTGAATTTGGGCTGTGTTGTAGCTCGAAACTTGGGCCAGGGCCAGGGTATTTCCAGTGGGGATCTTGAGTAAGTTAAATGCAGTAATGCGTTCCAACGAGGGAGAGTCCTTTTATTGAAGTGCTCAATACTTCCAGTCTGCTGGGGGGTATCAGCGGAGGTTGCTGTCACAAATGCGGTCGGGTGGAAAGTGGTTTGGCAAGGCACAACACTTGCAGGGCAAAGTAGTACGGCCGATGTATGTTCGACCACAGTTTGCGGTTCCGTTGTCAGACGGGTTTCCGATTAAAAGTTTCATTTTGGACACAAGTGCCCTGTGGATCCCGGAAATGGTGAGCACGTTTTGCCGCTACGTGGCATACAGTGGCCCGTTGTAGAGCAGTGGTGTAAGAGCAGCGGTGACAGGAGGGTGTCTGAATCGTACCGCTTGGATACTTGGATACTTACATGCATGGGGATACAAATTCGAGATACTTTCCTGGAGATGTTGTTCCAGCGACTAACGAACCCACCCACCTAGTACTTGTGGCGGCTTCACACATGGACAAAGTACGTTCGGACGGTGGTTGGAGCTGGTGTCCCGGAGCTGTACTGCCGGGGAGTGCAACACCATGTATATGCAAATTGGAAGCTATATTCGTGTGGCGCAGTGCAGGCAGCAGTCGTGGGCCGGCAGATACTTTCTTCGGCCCAGGCTGCTAACGAACTCGCGTGTTTTCGGGAGTGAAAACGAAATTAGTATTCATCGCCCGGAACGCATCATCGTGCGGGAACATGTTTCTGAATAAATAAACTTCTTAATAGTATATTTATAGGACAAACACTATTATCCGTTCGGTTCGCGATGCGCCATCAGGTTTCGCCGGGCCGTCGATCGTGGTAAGGGTACGGTCCTTCTTGAGCGGAACTGTTAAGAGAGGAAGCCATATCGAGACCATCGTCACCATCAAAAAACTATTTCTAAAGTCAACCTACTTTGACGTTTGATGCGGTAATGGTTTCGCCACAACGGAAGCAAATGCGCTTCTTAGCGCAGAATGTGATGATCGTAAGTTCAGATAGGACTAACGTTACAACGTAATGTCCTTTTTCTGGTAGATATAGTGTCCGAGATGTTTTCGGTGTTTTATTCACTTGACCGCATAGTAAATAAATGGAAAGTTTTGATGAAATTTAAAATGTGTCTTCACGAGAAATGTTTTCATATTTAACTCCGGCAAAAATATCAAATTTTACTGCGATAATCATCTTACGTAGCTCATCTTTGAACATGATCGCTTATAACATAATTCTTGAGCAGTTTTTGTTGCTTCAAATCAGTTATGGAAATGATAATTAACCAGTCATCAAAAGACACGGGCAGCAAATGTATGCGAAAACTTAAGCAATTTATTTATCTGAGTTGGGTTATTGTTTAACTTACATCAAACCCCGACACGAATGGATTTAACGAGAAAGTGGTGGCCTGCAGTGAGCAACTCATTGTTCTTGGCTGTTTGAAAGTAAACTCGTTCGTTATACGATATGCTAGCGCATGTATGATGGTACGAATGAATGGTTCAAAATGGCACAAAGCCATCATCCATTGAGGTTTGCTTTATGAAACCAAATTAAACTTTATGCACCGGCACCGCACATAAAAGCAGCAGAGAGCGTGGAAGTAAGACTGGGATAGGGGTGACCCTAAGAACTGTTAGCATACCCCACGCTTTCCAATCCAACCGTAAAATCATGGTCCATGGAAAGTGCATTTCCGTTTGGTCTTTCCTTTGCACTATCTTTAAGCGGGCTGGAAAACTAGGGAATGTGACGCGTGGGCTGTAGCTCAAGACGTCTGATGTGATTACTTTCACAAACCCATGCGAACCCATTTGGAAGCTTGTCGTAAGCTTGGGCCACTGCACAGGATAACACAAACCGAGGCGCTTCAAACTCAACACGTTAGCGAAGTATGATTGTTTTATGTATTTCCCTTTACACTCGACTCCACAGTTCCCACTCGGAAGCGGTATCGTTTTAAAAATGTTAAGCACTGACTAGTGATCCATTTGGGAGACGGTGAAGGATGAGGACTAGTTTGTGTGCCGTAAGCAGTACTGCTTTCTTGGGATGTATTTCTTTTAATAAACGTTTCCGTCTCAGGCGGTCAAGCGGAGGAGAGCGAGTTGCTCCAAAGGGGAACTCTTATTCACCAACCAGCTAGCATTGTTTTGCTAGGGCTGACGAGTTCTGGAAGATGCGAGAAATGCTCGCTAACCATACCTTGTGCCAGAGAAGCAAAGAACTGAAAGTAGTTTGCCTCATTTTTCTGACTTACTTCCAGCAAATCGTAAATTTTTCCATACACTTGTATCGTGTGGACGTAAAACCGCGGGATATGTGTTTTTTTTCTCCTGGGCGCCCTTCGCCAATATTCACCAGCTGAAACAAAGCCCGGCCTGTTAGTGTGGTTCAGTTATGAGGCAGCAAAGAAATAAACCATGACGCTTAACGCTTTCCTTTACACGGTACGCTCACGAATTTCGTTACGTGGGTTAAAAAAATCGTTTCGTTTGCCAGCGCAGTCCTTTGCTCCGCTTGCTTGCGACTGCTTGCAATGAATCGCTGTTGCTTTTATGTGCATTTTGAATGTCAGTTGCAATAAGCGGAATGATGATTTATGTACGTGCTTAATTTAATTGAGATTAATTTTAGTGACCAGCGACACACCCGGTAATAGTTGGTGAATGCTTCAAGATCCCGCGGTCTAACCATAAGGCATTGCAAGAAGCCGTTTACAAGTTGTATCGCTCGCCAATCCAGCTAGGATATGTTTTGTGAAGCTCTGAGAGAAAATACAACAACTACCACTTTGATCCTTAGACAAACGCTAAGACGTATCATGTTTAAAATAAAATTCAAAGAATCTTTCTTTTTATAAAACAATGAGTTACAAAGGAAATGATCTGAAATCGGTGAACTTTTCCAAGCGGTTTTCGCCCCCTACCTTGTCACTCTTTTTCGCGCCTGAAAACGAAAACCCCGTTCCGATTCATTTCCCCCAACAAATTCATAACTTTTGCGAACGGGGAGATGTGCGTACCGAATTTAAGTGCCGGCCTATAAAACGTTCTACTCCACGAATCTGGCACCATTCGTAGCATAATCGAGCGTTGGTTCGCCGCATCGCAGAAGATTATTAAAAATTTCTTTTGAAATATTATCATTGTTATTGTTACTGCTTGCTAGTGAATCAATTTTTAAGAACGCCATTTCGCAACGGTATATTTTCCTGCGGCTGTAATTGGTGGCGTATGTGCGGTGAGAAGGGCAGAGGAGTTTTGCGGCTTTGTTGCTGATGCCGCTGGTGTGGAAGAGGAAAAGAAAATAGGTACGAGACATTCACAACCACTCGTGGGACGTGGGACAATTATGAGCAGAAGCGAGCGCACGTGGAGAAACATGAAAGTGATGATAAATATGACATTCAATGGGCTTTTCCGCGATTCACTAGTGCGGCATTTAAAGGTCTGTTTTTTGGGGAAGGGGGCAGGTTGCTCAAAATGAAGTGTTTGGAATGAAATAACAATGAACGATGAAAGGTAAACATTAAACACATTCGTTAAAAAAATGAAAAGCTAGGGAAAGTTTGTGATGAAAGTTGTTTAAAGAAGTAGGTTAGTTTAAGTTCAGGTGATATGAAGGATAAGGCAAAAAATATTTCCTACTAAGTAACTAAAACTATCTCTCTCTCTCTCTTCTTGGCCTAACTAACTAACTAACTAACTAAAAATATAAGTACTAAGAATTATTTAATACTAAAAAAACGTTTTGAGAGGGAAGAGAGCTTGAGAGCTTTAAGAATAGGCGATAGATGGAACATTGGAGACGCCAGAAAAACTAATGGCTAGACGAGGGAGGATTAGATTAAAGTGTATAAAATTAGAAAGGGAGGAACAGAAATCGTATTCATTAAAAAAGCTATCGTGTTAGACAACCTACCGGCAGCAAGCGGGAGACGAGAATGAAGATGACATGAAGGAACATGAAGGAAATATGTTAAAAAATTGAATAAAACTTGATTAGATTTAGTTTAGTTTTTGGAACTGAATAGCTTGCTTGTAAAGTTGTCGAAACAGCGAACGAGTTTTTGTTCACTCTACTTTGTTGAAAAACTTAGAAAAATGAATGAATTGAGCTTCATTGTACACCAGTAGGTCATGATGAGATTTTCGTCTCAAATTGCTAGGAACATTCTAGTTATAGATTACTTAAGCAACCAACCAACCGACTTAACCAAGAATCAATGCTAATAAAGTTAATGTTTTAAGCAAGACAGTGCATCTGCACGATAAAATATCTACAACAATAATACATCTAATAAGTTGGTTTTGTTGAAATGTAAGAATAATTCTGGTCAGTATCTACATAATCGCTATATCAAAAATCGATAAGCTATCCATTCGTTCAAAATCTTGTATAAAATCAACTCCAAAACATCTCGGTAGGCTAGTGATGTTGATTAATTAATCAAACCAATTTTGAAATTGTACTGTGAAACAGTAACACCACCTTTTCTATGTAGCAAAATCGACCATCGAACAATCGAACATACAAAAGTTCACAGTGTTGCAAATAAATGCAATACTAAATCATTGCACCAACCGTGTTATCGTGCGATTTTTACCAACCCCATCTTAATTGGAATTCATCGAATTGTAAATGGAACGCAATAAACAAAATATCACCTCGCCGCATCACTTGGCACCATAGAGCCTCTTCCTTCCAGGAAACCAAACTTCCCACAAACCCGAGCTAATTGTTCTCATTTGGAGGCGCACATCATCGACACGAAGCGGTTGAAACTATTGATCCACGGACAAACACAATCCAACATTAATGCGTTCCCTTCCTTTCCGGTTCCTCGTGGCAACGGGAAAAGCTCAGCCCTCAGCCTCTGCTGGTTGATTATTTAACTGAACTGAAAACAAATTACGTTTACATTAATTAATTTCAGTACAGAGGAGCGCGGTTGCAATCGAAAGCCGTGTGGTTGGTGTGGGTGCTCAACATCGGAGACAGCCGCAGAAGCAGCAGACTCCCGAAATCCTACTGTGCTCGAAATGCTAGAAGTGGTGTATTTTCGCAACAAAATAGTAATTTGCTAAATATAATCTGTGCCCGTCGTTTGTGCGATAGCAGCAAGAGCAAAAGGCCTTGTAGCGTTGACACGATCCCGTACGCATCCGACGATTCTCAACGATCTCCCGGACGGGCGGGCTTAGTTCCTGTATGCAGCGAGCGAAACATTGAGGCAGCGCAGATGTGAACACGTCCTCAGGCGTTCGGGGCGGTTTGTCCAATGATACCACCGGTGCAAGAGGTGTCTGCGGGGGTCGCCGCACGGGTCGACAGCGCACATAAATAGTAGCATTAGTTTTGCAACCGTATGTTTGCTGTAATATCATTAGTACACACGGATGTGGAAACCGCTGGACAATGTGCCGAACGTTAGAGGCCATTATGCTGCGTGGGGTAAGTTGATTTGTTATCAGCCGTACCGAGTGAGTGTTTTTCTGCCTTGCCTCAACTCCTAGCGTGTATTCTACAGGAGCTGCGGGAAGTTCGAAACGCTGGAGTTCGTGCCATTTGTGCCCAGTTTGTCGTAATGTCTTTGTTTACCCCGACCCGGGTTTTGTTTCGCCAAACGGCTCGGATGCATCGGAAACGTGCAGCACGTGGTAAGATATATCATTCTGAATTTACTTCACTCGCCACGCGAAAGACGCTCGTTAACGACGGAATAATTACTGTTGCCGCTGAGCAGCGGGGCAGATCACCGATGGTGGCCGGCAGCACCAGGTACTACAGAGAAACCGGTGCAAGACATCGTGGGAGATGGAGGGATTATAAAAATGAAGTTGTTGTACGCCTTGGTACGGTTCGCAGCAAGGTCAGCACGGATGGAGAACTAGCTGGCCACCGAGTGAGTGCGGAAACAAGGGAAAAGATAAAGTTGTATGATACTCGAAAAATGTACAACCAAATCTCTGTTTCCGGTTCATATTGCCTTCTTGTACCGGGCGTGAGTGTGTGTGTGTGTGCCGTTTCCTGGGCGGGCGCTCGCGAGCTACGGCGTGCTATCTTAATTACAAAAGTTTCAAATTAAATCATAAATTAAATAAATTGCCCTACCTTCAGTGGCCTGCTGATGAACCTTCATAAATGCAATTCTCCTCGGAGCAGTAGTTTTGCGAAATGGTGCTGATTTTGTTTTACAGTTTTTTGTGCCTTCTACTTCTGTTGGCACCCAGTTTCGGCACGGCGTCTTAGTCTTTACATGCTCACTTGAGAAAGATGCTCGGTTGGATCGGTTTTTTGATGAAGTGCAAAACTGCTGACCGTTTTCAATGAAACGAGGAACACGCCGCTTAGAAATGGTCGGCTTGCTTTTGCCCCCGAAAGAAGAGTGTAGAACATAAGAACAAATAATAAAAGTTGCTAATACTTTATAAATTCACTCACTGTATTTCGTAAATGAGTTTTGCCCATCCGAAATGAAGGAATGGCAGTAACATAACGCTGTCTGGTACCATCGCTCCAGGAGGGTGACGGAGAGGGGATGGGTGGTGAGGATGTGTCCGGGGAACCTGTACAGCGTGGGGTATTTTCCACCTCGTCGTTGGACGGGGATAGCAATCAATTGCTGTCGAGTGTAGAATGTAACGAAGGTAGATCCGAAATGGGACACCCTTCTGTGCGGGAGGTAGCTGGGACGAAGAATGAAAAAAAAAGTAAGCCAGTAGCGGTTGGGCTCAGAATTGCAAATGAAGTAACTCATGCGGAAGTTTCCATTCTGTAACGAAGCTTCTTTTGGCCTTGATTCCTTTTTTCACAAAAAATTAGAAAACCCAAAACCGAACAGAAAGCGTGTACACGACGGAAGTGGCGAGCCGGGCACGGAAAACTGTCCTGCAAGAATATTGACACTATCCATTCGAGAAAGCAATATCCCTCAACCTTGTCATCCGAAGGCGTTGGAGGGCAAAAAAGAAAAGAATCTCCTTGGTGGTGTCCAGTATGCAAACGGAGCAGTAGAAGAAGTAGATGAAACAAAAACACTCACCCATCGAGAGCGGGGCTACCGTTTGGTAAAAGTTTACACTCTTTCCCTTGTGCCTCTCCTCTCTCTCCTTGACAAAGGGATGTCTAGTACGTTTCCAGAAGGTCTTGCCCATTATTTGTTCTCATTAAACGGTTTCACCATGCTCGTTGAGTTGAACAAGAACAAGATGTAGTAGCGATTCGCTACGGTTGGTATGGAGTTGATTTAACCAGCCTTCTTTTGTACCGGTAGGGATGAAGCTTTATTTATTTTCACCTTGGTGCAGAATTGGGACGGTTTTTGTACATCTCTGCGAGGGTAAACTGTGGCTTGGTGGAGCAATTGCCGTTCCTTCTCTGATGATGGTCTGCAATAAAGAATACGAAAGCTCTCTTCATATTTATGTCAAAGTAGGTAACAGGGGGAAAGTGACAACTTTTTCTACTGAATCTTAATGCTTGGTAAAGGAGTTGTGTACCGAATATTCATTCAGATTCCAAAGCGTTTCTTTTCACTTTGCAGGCGAAGGTATTTTTACACCTCTAAAAACAGGTGCACGGTTTTTAGGCCTCTCTTGTAAGAATCCATCCCAATGATCAACATGAACCAGAATGTGAAAAACAGACTCAAGCATACACACCAAATCATTCGCATCTTGTCCCGAACCCTTCAAAATACTCGGCATTCATACGCCTGTGTGCTTTCAACGTCCAGTGGGTTGAAATTCGAGGGATAGACGACTTGTTCATCATGCTCAAAGTGGCCCTAGTCAAATGAATGTTCGAAGTAGGGTAAACCTGAGCAGAATGAATAAATATTTTGCCTACTTCAATTTGGAAAGTGGGCAGCAGAAGCATTTTCTCTGGGATCCATCTTGATCATCCTACTTTGTTGGGACAAACAAGTTGTTCGCCAAGTAGAGTGATTGAAAAAATGATATTTTTAGTAGTGTGTGGTGTGTGAAATGGTAGCAGCGGTAGTGTTTTGGTTTGTCTCTTTTTAAAGAAAATAACTAGGCTTATTTCTAAAAATAGTTAAGTTTTATTATGTCTCATACAATACAAGTTTAATGTTTGCTGTAGAATTTTTTTATAATGTTCATTCAAAAATGTGTTATGTACATGGATTTTCGAATGCATTCGTTAAAACAACAAAGCAGCTCCCGTACTTAGACTTGATTTTAATCAACAATCAATACCAATAAAACACAGATGGTGAAATGTGTTTCAGGTTAGAGCTTACTTTAACCTGATAATTCATTTCAATACTACTCTTGCCACTCGTTTTGTTGTTGACCATAGCAAAGTACTATAATATATTGACTTATTTTGACTTTACAAGTCCTATTAACATACCACGTAGTTGAAAAGTTAGTTCTCTAGCAGGGGAACTGTCTGGATGAGACGAAGAGTGTGAACACCAGAGTCGCAGTCACCTTCATCACCAAACCACGTCAACTAATACCAACCATATTTTGTATAACTTTGCCGGGTTGTATGACTCGTCTTTGGGTATAAATGACATTTAAAATACTTATTGCAATCAATTTTCGTCCTCTTAAAACATTAAATGTTGAGTACAACCTAAAACCATTAAAGACTCCTTTGCTTATCATCAATTTCATTCAATTTTTTAGAACCTAGTATTCAACCATTATATCACGTGACATAGAAACACAAAATGTCATGCTTGTTTGTGGCACGTTGTGAACGCTCTAGGTGGGAAATCGTTTAGCTTTGAGACAATAAATTAAACAAATGCTTACACATGGATTTGAAATATAAACACGTCAACTAGGTGCCGGTCAAATATGGTGCTGCTCAATATGGCGTTCCGTTTAAGCTGCATGTTTTTCACGGTCTAGTGCTTCAGTGTATTCCTGGCTGTATTAATGCTAGCTAGCTACCAATACATGAAAGCGATGAAAGTGTTAGTCCAGCATAGAATCTGTATTTCATCTCAGTAAGCGTTTGAAAAGCGGATAGTGCGACTGCTATTGAGCAGGGTTAGCGCATTATCGTGCTGCTCGATTGGGCCATTAACTGAACCCCATTCTAGCGCACGGCATTCCCCATACCGCAGGAAATATTTTTGCAATACAACTACCAAACAAAAGTGCCGCCTGGTTTTCGTAAAGCTGCTGTTCCGGGCGCAGTCGACAAAAAATGCAGTCATTTCGGTGCGCTGCTGGATGGTGCAACACGACGAGCCATTTTTCAACATACCACATGCACAGATGTGGTGCCAATTTTTTACTATGCGAAACAATAACGTCCATTCGATTCGTTCCATCCTCCCGGATGTCACTATTCAGCATCCGTAGCTCGCTGCTGTTATTGTTGTTTTAAATAATGTCCTAATTTTCATAAAACCCACATTTATATCAATCGTTCACAGCTTTTATAAATTGGACTGTTTCCGAAGTCTGAAAGCACCTTCCACCTGGCGTTTCTCCGTCGATTGTTTCATGCTTTTGTATGCATTCGTTGCCTGGTGGTCGTTCATTTTCGGTGACCGATTACCCTCAGCTCTGGTGGATCAAGCTTCACGACAAATTATTGGTGAGTCATTCGTAAAATCGTATTGTCCTCTTGCGATTCCCTCCCAAATACTACCTCTCGTAGTGAAAGCGTAAAGGGTACCCACCGATTCGTCCACAGACGTTCGTCGCTCCACTTAGTTGTTGACGTACTGGGCGCCTCCATCGGTTGCAGCATTTTAATGGTATTGTTATGTTGTGTTGCATTTCACTGCCTGTGCGGCTGCAAAAAAGGAAACGAGCAGGCCAGCTGTTTCCGCAACGTGGAGTTGAAGTGTAGCAATGTCCGTGGCCATATAATCACCTCGCAAGGGTTCGGAAGGGTTTGCAAGTTGATGACGGTTTATGGGAATAGCTTTTAGAAAATTTTGTCTACCGAACCGATTCGTCACCTGACTCACGAGGCACTCCGGTAGATTGGTTTTCTGGCTGGCGGCTTGCAGCACCGGTACTGACTTCATAAAGCCAATCGGTGGACCAATCCATCGCTAGACTCTACTCCCACCGTCTGCGAGTGAAAGCCGTTGTTTTCTTTTTTTTCTCGTTTAAAATTTATTTCACCCTTCTGTCGTGTGTCCTGGATAACGGGGACGAAAATTTTGCGGGAAAAGCGATGAAAAATTGAACTGCACAAATTTTGCAGACCAAAGGTGTTGGTCAGCTGGCACACGAGTGTGTCTGGCGGTAGCAATGGTCGCGAAAATAAACGCACGGCGAGCGCATGATAGAGAGTGACAGTCGGTGTGGACCACACATGAAAATTGTCATTATTCAATGTCGGTACATTAAACTGTTTTCATCGTTTCGTTTCTCGTTTTTTTTTAGTATTATATTTTATGTTTTTACTTCCCGGTCGTAGTCGGCTTTCTCTTGCGAGTTCCGGGATTGGTTTGACCAGATTGGCTGTGTGTAAATTCTGACCTGCGATGACGATCACCATCACCGGATGGTAGCGTGCGGATGTGCGCGACGAATAGCCTTGTACTGAATCATTCTCAACCATGCCCGAAACTGAACAATTCAACATTTGCAGAACAGGGATATGGTCATCATAGGTGGCTTACCCTACTGAGCTTGTTTCTGTCGAGTTGGTACCAGCGTTTTCCCATGCGTCCCTCAAATGGGTTGTAAGACATGCTCGAGGGAAAAATATTTCGCCCTTCCATTCCATGGTAATTCAATGTGTAAGGCATTGGTGACACATGAAACCACATGGGTATTGTGAGTGTACATTGCCATTCGATACTGACACGCAGAGTGTGAGGGGTGTCCCCTGCTTCTGCCAAAGATTTGCAGTGGGGAGTGTCAGCAGTAGGTCTCAAGTGAATAAAATAATACTTTTGACAGTGAACGTTACTTTTCGCCCGTTGAATTTAAACTGTAAAAATAAATTGTATAACTGAGCTCACAATGCGAAGACAGCTTAATGCCGAGGGCAGTATTAATGTCTATTTTTGAAAATTAAAACTGTTTTGTTAAATGTTTGTTTGAGTCCCGAACAACAATATACATTAACTTTAACTATAACTACCCATATTTTAGAACATCAGAAACTTCGTTATTAAATCGTATCATCGTATAGTGTCTGCTGGAAAAGTAAAATTTTCGAAGGAAATATTTGAGTGTAGGACTGCTTTTTTTACAACACTAATTTGATCTGCTATTTTGATGACTTTTGCCCTCCGCTCAACTAATGGAACAATTTCGATATTCGTGTCACAGCAGGTGAAAGCGTAATGACCGAGTTAGCGTACACAGAATATTCCAATCAAATTCTATCTCAAATTTAATCCCACAAATCGAACGTGTTTGACAAGCGTCGGTTGAACGATGCATCAACTAGTCCAGCGTCATCGGTGTCGTCTGCCAATCGGCAAACCATTTCAGATCCAGCTCTGCCGGTGACAGCCTGTTCAAGCGTATGGTGGAAATAAAACAGCTACAAAAAAAGCTGCTGAACACTTTCCTCGAAAATAAAACTGATACGAAATGGTGACCGCGCTGAATCGAACGCAAAGCGCGAAACACACGCACAAAACGAGTGCGATTGCAACCCTTGCCGAACTTCGAACATTTATATCCCCCTGATGGGAATTGACCCGCGCGGTAGCATCCGAGAGTGGTTAAGCTTCTTTCCACCGCGCTGTTCTTTGGAGCGTGACTGTCCTTCATTCGTTTTGGACAGTAGCGTTTTCGGACGTTATCATTGCGGCTAGCAAGAGGATGTTCGAATAGCATAGCAGTCTCGCGCCCCCCAAGCTCAGCTGTCAATTTCAAGCGCGTCAGAGGAAACAAGAAAAAAAGGTGCAACAAAAATCATCCGTGGAATGAATTTCCTAAACCTCCGGCTGCGGTGTTCCGTTTATTGAGAAAAATCCTATCTGATATTCCGTCTATCGCGGTGAACAGTTTAGGTGTGTTTAGAATACCATCGATTCTAATTTGAATTCCTTCGCTCACCACAGTGCCCGTTGAATTTGATTGTAAGCGCACGTGGTATTAATTAAATGTGGTATACATTTTTGAGAGCGTGGTTTAATAGTTTATGGAAGTTGAGGAAATAATTTGAAATTGCAAATGTTGAGATTTATTAAGGTAAAATAGAGTAAATTTTTTTTGTGTCCTACCATTAAAAGATTAATTTTATCATTTTAAGAGTTAATTGAAAAGGTTTTATTTTTACGTCGTTAACATTACGTTGTTGAGTGACTGGTACGTATTTCGACAAAATCTCAAAATTGGAAGTAATTGCTTTAATAAAACATTTGATTTTTCGAAACATCAGTTTAAATTCGAAAAAAGGAGATGCAATTTCGTCGGTCCATTGAAGAGCACTTATCGGCGAATAATAGTTGTCAAGGTAAGATACGATTCAGACTTACAGTGAGGTAAAAGTGTTTCTTATCTTTCCAAAACACCGCCCTTTTAGAGCGACAAATAAAAGCAGCGGCCTTCTCCCGGCACTTTACATCAGAACGTAGTTGATAAAGAATTGCTTTTCACCATTTTGTGCATTTGTATTCTTGTGCTCGGACCAGGAAAGTGAAACACTAAACACCACTATTGGAAGGTAAATGTTTCCATTTCATTCTCCCGCAAAGCAGGAGATGAGTATAAAGTTTCACTCTTCTTTGCATTGCAATTGCTGTTGAGGGATAAAGCGTTTCTGCTACCTAGTGCAGTGAGCCTTTTCCACCAGGCATGGCTAAAAGGTAAAAGTAATATAACTGCTTACCGAAGTTTGTATGCAATCAGAGTGAAAATGAATTTTCAATGAAAGAAATAATTATCGGCCAGATAGCGACGACCAAACTGCCATTGAACGAGCGCTTGAGGATGTTTTCTTTTCGTTCTTCTTTTGCACCGTGCTTCTGAACACAGTTGAGGTGAGTAGCCGAAGCTTCATTTGCCTTCATAAAATCTTTCCTCCGTTCAACCGACTCTCGGTGGACAGCATTCCAACCGAACGGAAAAGATTCATCGTCGTAGAAGGACGTCCTGGGCTAATAATGGGAACTGATAGCTCGTACACTATGAACAAAAAAATCCCCTAAGAGGTTGCCACAGTGTAGTTGAGAATACGCTACAACTGAGAAAGATGACAGCACCGAACGGTTTGGAAACGATTCAACTGAAAATAATTTCGGATTGAGCATGTGACCGTTGGCCAGCGGGACGAGTACAGCATTGAAGGGTGAAAATGCAATTTATGCTTCTCACTGTACAATTATCTAGGACTTTTTTGGGGAAAAAAACGAAATCGAGAAGTGTTCAGAAAGGGAAGAAGCGCTACCAGAATTTAAATGGCCACATCATAATGATATTCTCTTTTGGCTTTCGGCTTCCTATTTCCTTCCGGTAGATATTTTTGTTGTTTTTCCTTGCAACCACCGGCTGTTCAGGCCGGTACCGTACTTTGTAAGCCCTTGAGAGTTTATTATATCGAAAGAATCAGTCCTCGACTTGAAAGATGGACCACGCTGGACGGGTTTTGGGACGTGGGTCACACCATTTCGGGGTGAGTTATTTGATACTCACGCTGTCGTCTCAATGCGAATGCGGTGTGATATCACCGAGCGAGCGATTTTAAATGGTACTTTAGGTCCATCAAGCGGAGTTTTAAGTTCAATTGAAGGCTGACACCCTGATGGGAAAGTGGATGGTTCTTAAATATTCATTAAATTAAATTGTCACGCTGTACATTGACTCATTATGTGGGAAGAGCGATTTTTTTAATGAAAATTGGTCGAATGGATGTAGAGAGAAATATGAAACGAAGGCGTTTTTGTAAATGGTTGTTAAGGCTTTTGTTTCATCAATCATTCATCTTTAGTATTGTTTACTGCTTGAGCAGCTAAATGACTACAAAGTGTGTAGTAGCATTCAGAGTTTAAACAGAAGCGATTGGCTAATCATAAGTTTCTACTAACTCTTATCTCTGCTTATTCCATAACTCCTTTCTATTTTTAAGAAATATATACAACGAAACTCCGGAAACTATTAACAAGTAAGAGTTTAGCATTCTGAGACAGAAAAACGTTTTCTGCTTGTCTCTATGATCTCCAAACATTGTGCTGGCAATTTCCGGCCAGCTGGACTTATTAACAATAACTAGTTGGATAGTCAAACCCACGCTTCGGGGTAACGGTTTGGAAGCATTTATTTGAGTCCTAGTCCTATCGTATGAAGACCCACGCTGAAAGCTATATCTTATATCTTTCAAATGCGTTGTGTTTATCAATGATTAATCTACTTCTCCATGCACAGATTTGACTATCCTGCTATGGGTACACTTAATTCCACCCCCCCGTACGCAGGATAAACAATCTTGATATGGATGGGTACACTAAGTCACAGAAAGTTTCAAAGCACATGCCATCCAAGAAGAAGAAAAAGTTTACTTAGTACCTCTACCTACTTGCTCACTTATCGGGCACAACAACTGCTTTGCGGTCTTGACCTGCTGCAACAAACACAGAAGCCGCTCACGGTCTTCGATCTGCTACACATCAGTGAGGTCATTCTACAGCTCGTCGTTGTATCAGCTCCTGCATTGTTACTCCTCACGTATGGTACCAAAAATCCTCTTGAGTATCTTCCTTTTGATTTCTCAATAATTACATTATTATAAAATTTTCATGTTTGTTTGTTGATTTGTTTATAGCAGAATGAAATATATATGTTTTGTAATAAAAAAACTCAAATTTGCTCACACAACATTTTAGGCCATCTAGAGTAGGTGGTCTTTGATGTATGGGATACATGTAAAAACATGAAAACAATATTCAAAATTGTTTCGAATGTTTAAATTTTTTGAGATCGTGTTATATACTTTCATCCATTTTTGCCTTGAATTCGAAAGCTGTACAAGTCTCTAATCGAAAGATATTACGAAAGAAAAGTACAGGTAGGTATACTACAGTTAGTATGAAAACCTGGATAAACTAACCTCTCAAGGAAATAACTGAAATCATGAAGTAACGAGATCAAGTGGAATCATGTATCGATAATATTATTTCAACCAGATTACTTACTTACTTATCGGGCGCTACAACCGCTTCGCGGTCTTGGCCTGTTGCAACAAACTCCGAAACCGCTCACGGT
>KB672146.1:0-21210 GCA_000349105.1 Anopheles epiroticus | reverse complement strand
GGCCCTTTTTACTCCCGGTTGCCCTTTCCCGCTGTGCCCGGGAAGGGGAACGCTTGTTACTGTGTGAGTGTGTGCGTAGGACGAACATTTGTCAATCGATCCGAGCCTGCCGATACGCATGGCTAGCGGCAATGGCCAAGTATGGTAGGTTGTCCCACCTTGTCGGATAGGGATAGGAAGCATTAAAAATAATAAGGGTTTCGAGAGGATATTAGGTTTTTAATGTTATTGAAATTTTGTATGGCTCATTTTGGGACTTTTTTCAAATTAATTGAAATCATGTTAAAGAGAATAAAAATATTTTAAACTAACTTGATTTTATAAAACCAAAATTGTTCATGACCTAAGCGTATTCTCTAATCTAGCTTGAACTCACGCTTATAAATTTATAAAACATTGGTGCAGTCAGTATATGATCGCTCTAACTGCTCTTATTTAAAAAGTATTCTAACTGAAACAATGAATCTTTATTAAGTTTAAAATTCAAAGTACGAGGATGCCTTCAGAACGCATTAACCGCGTAACCGCGGCAAAAGATTGTACTTAATATCCAGTATGTGACTGAAATAAGGCTCAATTATTAATATCGTACAACCATGCAGGAAGTGAAGCAAACACTTCGTTATAACAAAACCAAATATTTGGCATTAAGGAAGATTTTTCCTTAACTTTCGATTTAATTACCATCTGGTTTGTTGCGTTCCACCGTACCTCCACTGCTAAAGAATTACGGCCTAATAATTGGATTAAGAAAAACCTCCCGTAATATAAATTATGAGCTGACAAATGTAACACAGCGGCACCAGCACAGGCGCTCGCGCGCGCCTCTGGACGGATTAAAATAATTAACTGCTTCACAGTAATGAGCTGTGAACTCGCTTTTGGTGTGAGCTCTTTGCATTTAAGAAAACCATCGAAAAAAATAAATATGAACCCTGGCAACGTGAGAGATGCGTCCCTTTCTTCCGCTCGCACGTATGTCCCTTAAGCGGCGCGCTTTGCCTCGCCCTGTTATTCTAAATTAATCCTGAAAAGGGGTTCAAGGAAAGAAACCTTCCTCAGAAATTCTAGAGATTAAGACACCCAGTGTGTTCGTTCGCTCCGAAAGTCTCGATTTCCGTGAGGTCACGGTAAAGGCGAGAACTTCGTGGTCGTTCAGGAGCGACCATAAGGTACCCTATCAGCTCAAAGACTGTTTCGTCATGGCAAAGCCACAACCGAGCGAGGGTCGCGGCGTGAATTGAACCTTGCTGGCAAATTTCCATACTATCCTGTTTCACCTTTTGCAAAGACCTCTGGCGGCGGAAGTTTGTGGCTTTAAAGGTAGAAAAAAACGAAAAAAAGGAGTATGATGCCAAAGTTGACAACTCATTCAATCATGCATTAATCATGATCCTTCATCGGATTCCGGCAAGTTAAGTAAGTCCGGCCGCTGGTGCCGTCGGGAAAAACGGTCCCCATCATCAATGTTCGATTTTGCTTTGCTTCTTTTCTGTCTCGTGTCTTGCTCGCAGTGCAAAACTAAATCTAGAGGAAAAAAACGCACCAACCGATTGATTGAAAGTGGTTCATTTTTGACAGGGGGAGTCGCTTCAGCTTTTTTTTTTTTGTGGATGATGTGCATCGGGGGTGCATCATGAAAAATCACACCCGGCTTTTAGGGCTGGGCCCGCGTTTCTGTTTTTGTTTTTAGCAGTCAAAAAGCAATTTTTGTTCCCAATTTGTGCTCTAAATGAAGGCTTCAGAAAGAAAAAAAGTGGGGGAGAGAAAGAAGCGTAACAAACACATCAGCACGTAATCATAATGAAACAGTCGTGGGCAGTTGGAACGCAGCGTTGTGAGCGAGCTCCTCAATTATTAATATCCTGCTGAAATATTCCCTGTTATGATGAGTCCGGCCCGGTACACACATAAATAGTCGAGCACATAAAAAAGGGAAATGGAACAAAACAGCAGGCTCTCCATTTTGCCCAACATTTTCCGTTGTTTGAAAATTGCCTTGTTGCGCTTTCGACATTTTGAACTGGAGTTTTCCTCCCCGGCCTCTTACGCCTTTTCGCTTCGACCCCGAAAAAGTTGTATTTTTTTTCTTACCATTTTCATAGTACAAAGAGAAAGCAAAACTCAAAACACAAGATTATATTTAAAACAGCGAAACAAAAAAAAAACACCAGCGCTGCTGATGCCGTCCTTAAATTCCATCAATGCGCGGTGTGTGTGTGTGTGCATGTCCTGACGGGTGAAAGGCGAGTTTGGGGGGGGGGAAGAGAGCTGATTGGTTGAGCGAGTCCTGCCAATAGACTCCGGCCAACGGGGATGGGGTGAGGGTTGGTTGTGTACCGCCCGGAGGTCTCTCCCGTGTGTTTGTCCGCTTTATCCGGTGTGTTCTTTCATTGAATGTGGCCGCCCCCAGCGTTGCGGCGTTCCTTCTCCCCACGTCGTCCTGCCGTGTGCACTTTAATCGCATCGGAAATCGCACATCCATCCGGATCGGATGCGGCCAAACACACACACACACACTCGGTCTGGGGGTGGGAAGAGAAATTGGAGTTGCTGTGGCACAAACGGAAAAAATAACATCGAAAATATCGAAACGAAATACGGCGCTGCTCTTTCACCAATCGTCACACGACGGACGGCCGGGGGGACCAAAACGAGAGGCTTTGTGCGGTGGTGTGGACGGGTAATAGCCATCCGTATCAGAGTAATGGCACACCGGGCGCAACCCTCCCCCTCCCTCCCTAAAGCGGGTTCGACGGAGCCGGTCCAAGTCCAGAGAGCATAATCATGTTTCAATTGGGCCCGCAATACGATTCCGATTCTACTACTGCTGCTGCTGTGCCCATCGACAAGGGGTTTTTGCGGATTACCTTCATCTCTCTCTCTACCTGCGTTTCGAGTTCCCCCCCCCCACCACCCTCTACTGCCCATCATTGGATTTCATTCACAATGCGCCCCCGTACGCTGGTATAGGAACCTGGGAAATGAAATCGAAAATCCAGATATCTCGCATCAACGTTTTGCGTCGTCGGAATTCATCCCACAAGAATGGGAAGTTTGGGGCCGATCGTAGGGAGGGGGGACAACAACAATAAAAAACAACGGTAACATACAACGAAATCAGAAAAGAAAAAAAAAAACACCCTGGGCACCACCAAGTCCACTCAGGACTCGGTGGCTCGTTGATGGCACAAAAGCATAAAACACAACGGCGCGCTTTGCTGCAAAAACGAAACGCCGGAGCACAATCCGGAGTCGCTTCCTGTGCACTCTTTTTTTTAATGTTTTATTTGGAGTAGTTTGCCTATCCCTTCACGTCTCTCCCCCTCGTTGTGGACTCGATCTCGATTCTCAATCTTTTGCCCGTCTTGCTGCGCGTCCCAACCAAGCCCCGACACCGGCTATTTCGGTGTGTTTGTTTGACTCTACGTTAAACAGGTGAGAGAGAGAGAGCGAGCGAGAGATTGCGATTGCTTCGCACTGCACAATTGCATTTTATGGTTAAACTGGCTGCAACTCTCGCTGCACACTGGTACACGCGGACCCGGCCACGCTTTCTACTTCGCTACTTACTCTAGGGCGGTGAAGGTTGTGTAGACTTTGGCCGAGGAACCTGGGGAAGAAAAAATCAATAAAACCCCCAACTGGCGACGACGAAACGGAACAACAGACGGATGGTGTGCTGGAGGGATGGAGATGGGGTGAGGGTGGGGTCTCGGTCAGCGGATTAGGGGTTTAGTGCGAAACCTAGGCCCGCTCCATGGAAAGATCGTGAACAGCAAGACGCAGCTCTCGAGCAAGGCCTCCTCACCATGTGTGTTTGTGTTGGTCCGTCGATGATGCGATCCCTTCCTGTTCCATTTGGTTCTGTGTGCTCGCAAATTCCATTTCCCTTTACTCCTCGTAGCTCGTAGGTACGACTAACACCAGCATTCTACTTCTAAGTTCTATTTTTGTATTAGAACGCACAGAATGCGCGAAACTTACTTCACGGAGGGAAAAAAGGAATTAAATATGTTTCTTCGCCGAAATACGACCAGCCAGTTTGAACAGCTGAATTGAAGAGACTCTCCATCCTCAGCTGGGGGGGACAGAATGGTAGATTGTTTATGGTTGCTGAGCTGTGTGCCTCGTCTGTAATTCGCCACATCTGGAAGTGCTGGACGGTTCTAGCCCCGCATGTCGATCGCTTTTGTTGATGATCTTGACACATTGGGTTGTAAACATATCGCTCGCCCCAACCGGCTCGCAGTTTTGCAAGGCATAGTGGGCAATTAGGAGCGAATGTCGGATTAAATTGACTTTTGTTATTGGTTAGATTGAAATAAAATATGTTGATAAACTTTAACCTGAAAAAAAAGTGTGTTGCTCGTAGTATTGTTGAGCAAGATTTTTTTACATAAAAGTCTATAACAAAATTTTGTTACAATTCTTACACCCAAGACATATTTGTAATATTTTATCCCTTAGATACGATTAGACCATATTGCTCGTGACAGCAATATAGACAATGTAGATTTCATGCCGTCCCTTTGTTGAATGTACTGCTAAGAAACCCATTAGAATTATTATGATAACGTCTTCTATATCAGCCAACATTCTGTTGACTCAAGTAATGAATATGACTTAACTTTTTGAGCTCAAGTCTGCCGTAACTTGATTTCCTTTATTTAATTTTAACCTAGAAGCAAACGAATATAATGGTTTAACGTTATGGCGTAGATGATTTTCATAATTTTATCCCTCCATATTACCACTGTGCATGACAAAATGACCGGAATTAGCTTGTTTTCTTGTTGTTTGTGGTGCAATAAATGTTTGTTTCGTTTTTGTAAGTTATTTGCGGGTAGACTGGGACAGCAACGGATTATTATTTTGTGGCCCGTTTGCTGTTGCGAAGGAGGTTTCATGTATCCCGAAAAATTCAAAACGACTTATTAACTGAATCATACAAAACAAAAAAATGCAAACCAAAATCCTTGAACTTTTGGCTTCATATTAGTTCAAGAAATCCCTCTTGGCACGACGTTGCTCGCCGCCGTCAAAAGTGAAACGGTGCGATTTTTACCATTTTAATTGGCTCTTGTAAAGAGGTTTTGGAATGTACATCCTGTTTGTGCAGCGCTTTAAGGAGAGATTTGGTGGAGGTCAAGCATTATCGCCCTTTCCGTAAGCAGACAAGTCAGCGGGATTAAAAGGATGTCAAAAATAATGTAAAAATTTACAGCCCTGGTGGCGTGTTGTTGTACCTATAAAACATAATCCCTTTCTTTTTTAATCGTCGTCCCTTTTTTTCGGCAACGCGTCGCATTAAAGCTTATTAGAAAGCAAAATATAAATAATTTCCACTCCGAAACCGTGCATTGTGCGCTGCGGTTTATAAAACGTCACCATAACACACCCATTTCTATGCAAATTTGTGCAAAAACGAGCTTAAAGCGTGTACCGAATTGTCTTCTAACGGACGGCAAGAAAGGGAGTTTTAACGTTTCGTAAAACAATAACACACTGCCTTTTTTCTACTTCTCTTCCTCATTCTGGCCTTCTTAAACCAGTCCAACGCGCGAGTGTGGTAAGACTCTAACAGCGAACCATCCTTTATAATACCTTTCCAACATCGCGATTTATCATTTTCCCTTTTTTTGTGGTAACTTTTTCCAGCTAAACCTGCTTTTTCCTTTTCCCGTCCCCCCATTCCCCCCACACTAATTGTCGCGAGACAGATCGTATTATGTCACGGAGAGTGGCAGTTGGGGACTTAGTCTGTCTGCTGCAGCCACTACTCCCTGAATAGATGGTTAGCGCTACAGCTTCTGCTACTACTGCTGCTTTAGATTAATATTTTCCACCCGGATGGGACAAATTCGTGATAAAGGAAAAGCTCTTCCTTCGCCACGCAAGACTTACACCACACCCGGGCCAGACTCTCGTGCAATAGTTGATGGTGGTTAGTTCTCTTTGTTTCTCGGGAAGAGTTCCTCTTCCCGCTTTCGGATCGCTTTTTTATAATTATCCTTCTTTTTAAAAACTGCTTTATGGTAGTGTTGTGTTACTGGGAGTAAAACAATACTCTTCCATCGACTTTAGAAAAGACTTTATCGCTTTTTGTCGCTTCATAGTGCTGACGCTGACTCTGTGGAGTCTAGGTCTTTGGAATGGTTTATAGCACCACGGTGACGACACATACACTCTGGTGATCGAAGAAATGCACATCCTGCCTTTATTGACCTCTCGGACAGCATCGTTATCACTGTATCCCCAGCATGGAGCATGCGAAAAAAGAAGGAACCATGGTCGCGACAGTTGCTGTTGTCGGATCGTGTTCCAGCTCTTGGTCGCTCCGTATCTCCGCGGGTGCCATAAATTCCACCCCGTGAAACACACGAACCCAGAGGTTGTGGTGTTGCGACTGTTTCCATTTTTTTGTGAGCCTCGAGTGAAACACGGAGAAACAAAAATATCATCCATGAACCGGTTTGAAGAGCAGTGAACACGATCATAATTGGATGTGTTTGGGGAACTCCAGCCTGTGTCCTTATCGGAGGAAATGGAAATTAAAAACAAGGAAAACAAGAGCTGCCGAAGCGCACACATCCGGTGGGTGTCCTGGTAAAGGTGTGTTTCCCTGGGGGAAAATTTCCTTCCCCCGCTCCCGAAACGTTGCGGGTGTTGGCGATTGCGCACGGATCCACCCGGAGGCTACAGGGCCGCGTGTCATCGCGAAAACTCATCCATCCGCGAGCACCGAAATCGCTGATCAGCCGAAAGACGATGCACCATGTACGACGGGTCATAATGGATGGATTGCTGCAGCGCAACGCGCATCGGTCCGGTCGTCATCATTTGTCGCGTTTCCCGGGTGAAGAAAGCTTCTCCTTGTCTGGAATGCAAGGCTAGTTCACGGTTCAGAGGGAAGAGCCATAAAGAATGGGTCCCCCGGGGTCGAAGGCGAGGCTGATAAATTTCTTCCACCAGCTTTTGTCCGTTTCGCGGATCCCCGGTAATGACAGTGATGGAAATCCGTGCCGAATTTTCCGTGCGTTTCTATTCAAAACTCCGTCTCACCCCGTTGGGTGGAAGGTTGCACACAAAAGAAGACCATGCTCGACCTGTGTCGTGTACGTCCGCGGAACACGAACCCCTTCTGCCCGGTGCGAGGGGTTCGCCCGATGATGGATGAGTTGCAACCCTCCGGGTCCTCCGGGTCGTTCGAGCGGACGAGATGATGCGTATGATTGCGTTTTGACGTTACGTGGATAAATTTTTAATTGAACATTCGACTTCGCTGTGTACGCCGGGCTCCCTCTATGCTTATCTTTCGCCAACCTACCTGCAGCTCGCGGATATAAAAAAGAGGGTATTACTGTTTTTCTCTCTTCCTCGTAGCACAAAATAGAAGTGATTTATCGGTCTAGTGGAGTGGTTCTTTTTCTCCTGCAACAATCGCTTTACAGATACCGCTAATGCAATTGTCCGTCATAGGACATTTGTTTTACAAAACGAAAAAAAAAAACATGAAAAACTTATAAATCCAATCCTTCTGTTAGGAAACACTGGACTGGCTGGAAGAGTTAGAAATAGCAATGGTAAAAATCAAATTAAAACGCACAACCCCGAAAGGACGTTTCGCACCGGTGTGTCCAATTTCGGACATCGCAGTAAAACACAGTACCGGAACGTCTAGACCTAATTGTCTCTGTATCTTATGTTATAGATATCATTCTAATTTTACTTAAATTAAACAAACCCTCGCATCCCTACGCTCGCTATGTAAATGGTTCAACTTTTCGACTTAAAACTCTCGCCACCGTTCAAAGCAAGCTCCTTTGAAGTGTCTCCTTTTGCCCCGGGAACTCCAAGTGGGCCATCTTCGTCTGCAGTCGAAGGGTGATATTTAATTTGTCAAAAACTTACCCGCTGCGGTGCGACATGAAACCCCGTGTTTTATGAGGTCCCGCTTTAATGTGGTGCAATTTTCGGGCGGTCGGGACACTGCGCCTTATCCTGGTGTGCTCTTTTCCGATGCAATCACGACAAAACTCTGGGAAGAAGGACAAAAAAAAACACAGTAAAATCTTTCCAACCGGAACGCAACACTTTCCCGTGCGATGGAGGTGCGCCGGAGTGTTGGAGATGTTGACGTTCGGATGGTTTTTAGTGCTCCCCACAGTCTCATTATTCCACTACTGTAATTAGTTTCTTTGGGTTTTTGGGCGCTCTATCTTTGCACTGGCTTTAGCCGGGTCTTTCCGGGCGACTTCTAGCTGGTTTTTTTTTTGTTGGTTCAGTGTGTTGTTCCATGCACGTTTACAGAACTGTGGCTTAGGGGTTTTGGGGATCCACCTCCCTCCCGGAAAGACATCGTTTCAATCCGGCTGGCTGTCGGTGTCTCTCTGGTCAAGTTCTGCTCGTTCGGTGTCTGTCTTTGGGAGGACAGTAATAAAGGCAAGAAGCTACGCGGGTGTGGAAATGGCTTTGGAAAAACTTCTTAATTTCGTTCCTTCCGTATTTCGCCTCCGGAAAACGTGCACCAGCATCGTCCAGTGAGGGAGGGTGTTCTCTTCTTGAAGTGTGACGGTAGTTAGTGGTGGCAGTCTCATCTATCTCTCTTTGGTTCTGGTGACGTTTTTTTTGCGCTGAAAAGCAGTTTGAAGCGTGCACCTTCCAACGCTCCCTCCTATTAGACACATTTCAATCGCAAAAGACGACGAATCATCATCATCATCGCCATCTTTCCAGCCGTGTGTCAACCGCACATCGCATCGCGCTGAGATTTCATGCATTCTTCTTTTCCCGTTTCCTTCCAGACCGGATGCAACGCTGCAGGCGATCGTGTACAAGCTGGTGCCGGGACTGTACGAAAATGAGCTGCGCCGGCGGCGTGCCTTCTACCGGCTGCACCCAGAAATGGCCACCATCGCGACGCCGGAGCAGCGGGGCGAAGACACCGAGTACCTCATCTTCAGCCCGAACGAGAAGATCTCGCTGTCGCTCGAGTACGCAGAAAAGTAAGTACACTGCACCTCCACCCAAAAGTTTAATGATTGCAGAGGGCGCCATCGATATTATTATACCCGCAAGGGCAGGAGAAAGGCCGAAAGGAAAGCAAAGCGCGGCGCTCGGAAGGGAACGAGCTCCACAAGAAACCAACCGACCGTCAAAACAGCTTGAGAATCAATTTTCATCTCATTAATTTTTGTGTTTGTGCAACCGAACGAGGAGCGGAGAGAGAGGGAGACAGAGAGAGCAAAAAGGGAAGAAGGTTGCGTCATTACCCCCTTGTCGTCAGGATTCCTTTTTCTTGGTGGCCATTACCCCCAGAGGGCAAGACGTTGTTGTGGCTTCCAAATTCCCTTCCCTATCCTAGAAGGGGAAGATAATTGCATTGCCCGGGACACACGAGTGTGTGTTGTGATTCTCTCGTACGTGGTGGCGCACGTCTCGGTGCCGTGGATGGTAGGAAGAAAGCAGAACGATATTTATGATTTAAGGATCTTATTTTCTGTCCCGCTTTGTCAAACTCTTTGGATCACTGATCTTTGTTATCGAAGCGGAAGATACGTCTTGCTTTATGGGTGATTTAATTGTTTATTTAATTCGCCCACAGTCTTCCTTCCTGTCTATCTTGTGGCTCCAAAAAATCGCTTTCTTCTGGAAGGACACTAAAGCTGTCGAATAATTCATGAGGGACTATCATCGAAACGATTGCCAAATCGACAAAAAATGGAAGAAGAAGAAAAAATGAGGGAAAAAATGTCACGCTCTGTGGATTTTGTTTGATTATTTTGATTACATCGCAATTGAGCTGTGTGTTTGATCGGATACAGCAGCGACGTGTCTGCTTCCTTGTCCTCGTAGTAACACCCCAAACGGGGTGATTTTTGTTCTTGTTGGGAAGTACAATACACTCGTGTACTTTTTATTCCCTCCTCTAACACAACACATCCTTCAACTTGTCGACCCGGCGAGGCCAAGGCTCTTGAAGCGATATTTTAGAGAACGAGATTTAAACTGAAAGATGTTGGAGGTAGCGATGTGCGTAAGGAGTTAAAGCCAATGAATGAGAGAACTCTTCGAATTTTGGACAAAACGATCATTTGTTTCTTAACAAAGAGTTAACTCACTGTTCTGATAGTTTCATCCTAGAGTTCAAAGAACTTTTTAATTTTCTGCACCAACTAAGAACTCTTTCCTTGATATTGAACTCTTTCATTGGAGTTAACTAACGAGGTTTTTGGATTAATCTCGGGAGTGTGCTACAAGCTGGAGGAGAGTCAAACCATTCCTCAGGATTGAACTCTTCAAAGAGTGAGTTGAACTCTCGAGTGAGTTGAGTCTTTGGGAGTGAGTTAGTAGTCGGGATCTAAGTCTCGAAAGAATTAGTTGATGCGCTAGTTAAAAAAATCAGTCTATTACAACATTGATCAATGTAATGCTAGTTCAACATTTTGAAATCTCTTTAGAAGTTAACTTACTATTCTAACATTTTCACTCAGAACCAATACTCGCTATATAGAGGGGATATTCCCATCACTAGGCGCAAGGACACGACGCTCACAATCAAACGGAGTCTCCTTTCCGTTTTGGCCAGTTCTTCCCCTTCCTCGGGATGTTTCTAGTGCTCTCGGTCTCGTTAGACCCGTTTCCTCCTTGCTGCTTGGAGCAACGGTAGTGGAAATGCCTTGGTTCACACGCCCTGGTGCTGGGCTGTGGGTGTTGTTCTTTGTAGTAGCCCACACCCTCCCGACAGGCACCACAGACGCATGGCGTGCCCGATAGACGTGGACGTGTCTTCAACACGGTATTTTCCTTAATTTGAGTTTCCTCTTCACGTTCGGTAAATACCAATGAATCACTTCGCAAGCGTTGGCACCGTAGGGAAAGAGGAGACCCGACTCTATGTGTGTGTATGTGTGTGTTTGTGTGTGTGTGTTCCTCGGGATCGACAATAACTATTAGCCGCCGTCGGTCCGTCGACGTCCTCTGTCTTCCGTGCCGGTTCCGTTTCTCCGTACGCTTTCGTCTCCTTGCACAACCCAGGGGAAAAGTGAGAATCAACCGTTCCAAGATAAACCTTCCGGAATGAACATTTACCGAAAATTTTCTCACCCGTTTTGTGTGTCTGTGTGTATGTGCGCAAAACGTGCAAACGGCGTCCCGAGGTTTGCTTGCTTAAAGCGCGGTACCCTCTTCCCCATCGTCGGGAAAGCAGGAATGTCTGGCGAAACGCGAAAATTATTGCCGGCGATAATTTATATCGTCGGCTTCCTGCGTTCGGAAAGGGACGGCGAGAGCATCACCCGGATGCCCGGTGCAAGGCGGTGTGAAGGAAATTAGAAATAGCATCTAACTGTTCCGGCTGTTCAGAGCCTAGTAAGGGGGACGGGAGGAAGCGAATGGGAGTGGAGCGGCTTTGTCTTTCGAGTCTTCCGAGACGGGTGTGGAAAATTGTCCACAAATTCGCCAACAATTATATTAAGAATGTCTCACCGCGGAGAAGAACCTATTATTCATCCTTCTGGGTTTGTTTTGATTTCGCAGGGAGCTGGCGGAAGACAACGAGGAGCTGCTGAAGGCAAAGTATCTGCTCTGTCCGGCCATCTTCTCGATCGCACATCTGAAGAAGTTCATCATCTACAAGTACGGCATCTCGGAGCGCCAGTTCTGCGTGGAGATTATGTACAAGGTGAAGACGATCATCCTGCCGGACTACTACACGCTGATGGACGTCGCGTACATCTACACCTGGAAGCGGGTAAGTAATTTGCAGTGCCTTTTTTGTATTTTAAACGAAACCATTTTTGTTATGTTTTGTATTTTCCAAAACAAAAATTTGTCATTTCCAAACATTGGATCCGTTTGCTCTTGTCTGCTTCACAGGACGCGCCGATGAAGTACTACTACCGCATCCGTACCACCGAGTCCAACCCAGTCGAGCTGCCGGAGGTTGCGCTGCGCCGTTCACCAAGTCTTGTAAGCGCTACCGGTGTGTCGGTAAAGCTACGAACCTCCGTGGACGATGAGGACGACAAGGAGAATGTGCATCTCGGACGGTTAGTGTCCGAGGTGCCGTCCAACGAGAGCGACAACAGCAACAGCAGCAGCTCCAACAGCAGTGTCGTCACTCATCGTCGTCCCGAAGAGGCTACCAAACCGCTGGCACCGGACACATCCTCTAAGTCTGTGCTGACAACTTCCGCCCCAGAGACGAGCGTAACCGCTGAATCGCCCTCAACACCAACCCAACCGCGGAAGAACGAATCGATCAAGCTAAAGATTGGGCTAAACAAGAACAAGTACGTGAGCTTCCTGCAGAGCCCACAGCCAGACGAACCGATGGGCGGTGGTAGCGGCAGCAGCCATTCATCACCATCCTCCAGCTCGTCGGGCGAAGGTGCAGCCAAGCCGCACAAGTCGGAGAAGAGCAAGCGAAAGCGCAAGGATGCGCTGGCGGCACTGCAGCAGATGGAGGAGAACTCGCGCGAGCTGCAGATCGAGATCGAAAAGATGAAGGACACGGGGCTGATGGGCAGCAAGGTGAAGAGTGGCAAGAGCGGCAAGCATCAGCAGCAGCTTGCCGTCGTTCCTTATAAGGCCCCCAGCCAGGTCCTGGCTCCGCATGAGCCCGAGCGAGAGCCGAAACGATTGCACGCTTCCAAGAACGGAACGGGCGCGGTCGCTTCATCGCCCTCCTTCTGCAAGCTGAAGATAAAGGCACCGAAGGGTGGTAGCAGCCCCGAAGACACCAAGCACCATCTTCCGATCGTGCTGAAGATTGATCAGCGCAGCCCGGAGATGCCTACGGCGACGCTGAAGTTCGGTGTGCCGAGAAAAACGACTGACAAGGGCAGCACGACGCCCTCGCCGCCACCACTACCGCCGTCTCCACCGACGCCGCCCTCGCCGAAGCAGAAGTTTGCTGACGAGAAGTCACAGTTCCTGAACTCGTTCAACTTGACGCCGATAAAGGCGGAGCGGGTGTCGCCCACGAAGGCGCCGGCCGCTAGTACACCTCCGTCGGCCGTGGAGAGTGCACCGCCGTTGAGGAAGTCTCCTCCTGCTGTTAGTGTCAGCGGACCGGTAGCGCCGTCCGCGGCAGCACCAATCACAGTGGTACCTTCCTCCAATGGAATTCCCACCACTACCACCACCACCACCACCACAGCTGCCGCCACCGCTCCTACAACGTCTCAGGTGAAGCGCAAGGCGAAGGACGCAGCCGGTGGCGGGGCTCCACGTTCCGGCCCGAAGAAGCCGAAGCTCTCCGACGACGAAATGAAGGCGATTGTGGAGAAAACAGTAGCGGAGAACATTCGCTCACCCTCGGAGCACATCGTTCCACCGATCTTCCTCAAACCGAAGGTTCCAACGACGGTGCCATCTTCCATCCCAAGCACCACTACTGCGTCACGTCAGCCATCGCCACCGCTGGCATCATCACCTTCCTCAGCAAAATCGAAGGAACCCTCGCCAAAGCGTGACTCTCCGCGACCGTTCGTTTTCAAGACTCCCCCGGCACCTCCACCGCCCCCGATCGTGTCGGCCAACAACATTCCCGCGGTAAAGCCCTCCCAGCAGGTACTTCCCGCACCGGTGCCTCAGAAGCCGTCGCCGCCACCTATCCGGCCAGCGGCCGCACCGAAACCAAACCTTCCGGCACACGCCCAACCGCACGCACCCATCCGAAAGCCGACCACACCAACCAAGCTGCCGACCTCCTCGTCTGTCCCAGCCGCCCCCGCCAGCACACCGAATGTCCCCAAGGCGCTCGGTAATGGTGTCCCTGTTTCGAACGCCACCACGCACAGCGTTACCACCGGGGCGAACCGATCGCAGAAGGGGCTGGAACTAAAGCGCGCACAAAGCAATCCTTCGATCAACATTCCGCCACCGGTGTTGGGGTCATCCACCAACACCACTCTTTCTGTGCCGCGTGACACAGAAATCAGTAAGTTGCGGCCGGAGGATCTCAAGAAGAACAGCAAGGTGTACGGACCGACAGTACCCGAGCAGCAGCAGCAGCAGGCACCGAGAGTGTCGGAAGCGGCCAACTTTGCCGTGCCGAGCAAGGTTGCACCGAAAACGGTTCAATCCTCCACGAGCTCTGGGAACGCTCCTTCTACGAAGTCCTCGTCCTCGGGCTCCTCGGGATCATCGGTGCAGGGGTCGAAGGCACGTCCGGTGAACTATCTGAGCTACGCGCTTATGAACAGTAAGGCCGCTGCTGCCGGTTCTCGCACGCCCATCCCCTCCTACTCATCCAACTCGCCGAGCTACTCGCCCGATTCGCCCCAGTACAATCCGAATCTGAACTTCTCGTCGAAGCAGTTCAAGTACGCGAACCCTCTCGCGTACAACAGCCACCTGCAGAACATGCTGAACGATCGCAAGACCGGCAGCAGCGGTGGCAGTACGTCACCACCAAGCACCATCACCATTCCCGCCTCATCGCCATCACCGCCGCAAGAGCGACCGATCGTTACGAGTGTCACCACAGCTCCCAGCACCAGTAGCAGTAGTGCTACCACCAACGGCAATAAGCGACCCGCTTCGTCGCTAAGCCCACCCAGTGCGGAGGAGAAGAAGCAGCAGCCACCCGAGAAGCAAGCGCTGCTGGCGAATTCTTCCAACCCGCTGGACAAGTTCCCGTCCGGCATACCCGATGGGCTCTCTGTGACGCTGGCGACAGACGAGGATGACGCTGCGCGCATCAAGAACGTGAACAAGCAGTTGAAGAACAACTTTATCGAGATCCGGGCCCTGCCGGAGGTGCCGGTCACGGAGGTGAAGCTCCCGCTGCCCGTGTCAGGAACGCTTTCGAAGCAACCGGAGCGCACCGTGCCACCTCCATCACAACCGGCCAAGGTTGGAGCTGGTTCACCGGGCAGTATGCCTTCCGCGGCGAGCAGTGTGTCGCAACAGGTCCCCCGCAAAACCGCGTCCCCGAACGTCAGCTCGGTATATAGTGCGCCAGCGAAGACGACCGTCTCCACAACGCCATCCAATAGCGGGCTGAACGAATCGCTTCAGCGCAAGATCATCGACTTGCTGGAGAAGCAAACCGGCATCCCGCTGGAGGGGGGTAAGCCGGCTTCAAAGACTCCCCCGGCACAAAAACCTCCCGCAACTCCGGTGTCGCGTTCCAGCACGCCGAAGGTGTCCAACTACCCGCTCAACAGTGGCAAGTTTAAGCTGCCGAACGCGACCGTTACCGAGAACGGTACGGTTAAGTTGAACAGCTACCGCGAGGTGGATTTGATCCCGAAAGGCGTGAGCTCCAACGGGCCCCAGAAGGCCTCAGGTGGTAGTAGTAGTAGTATTGGTAGTGGTGGTGGCGCTTCTAACGCTCCACTCTCTCGTATGATGCCACCCACCAACACCATCCCGAAGTCGATCGTCCCGATCGCACCGAAACCTTCCCAGCAACCGTTTGCCAACGGGCGAATGGCCATGTCTCCGCCGATTCAACGGTCCGCTGCACCCGGCGGTGGCGGCGGTTACCATCAGCCGAAATCAAAGACACCGCCCTCGCACCTACCCTCGATGGCCAGCATGGGCCCGATGTTTGACATCCAGATGAAGTCTTCGGCGGCGGCAGGAGGCGGCACTCCGTCGAAGAAACCGTCGCTGACCGGTGGCACCACCCTTACCTCGGCCACCGTGCCCCGGCGCAAGATCGTACCGATGAACAACTCGACCTCGCTCGTCCCGCTCAAAACGCCATCGGTGCCCTCCGCGTCCTCCTCATCCTCCTCCACCTCGCCCGGCGGTGCTTCCAAAATGAGCAACTTCGCCGACTTTATCACCCTCTACCCGCAGAGTGCGGTGCCCTCGATGACGCCCCCGTCGTCCCACATGCAGCAACCGCCGTTCAACCCGCAGGCGGCCCTATCGCAGATGCTGAGCGACAGCTTCCTTGCCCAGCAGCGCATGAACAACCAGATCTATCCGTTCCTGCTGCAACAGCTCGCCCAGCAGCAGCAGCAACAGCAGCACCAGAGCGCTGCACCCAACCGCGGCATGCCGCTCGGGCTCGGCCCGGACTCGGTAACGATTACCGCCTCGCCCATGGCACCGTCGCGCAACACCCTGGCGCAGAACTCGCTTACCGTTACCGCGATTCCGCCGGGCGCGGGCGGTGCCGGCGGTCCCACCAGTGGTAGGGGTGTTGGCGGAGGCGGTGCAGGCCTGACGCCGAGAGGTATCGGGGGCGGTGGGCCAAATCCGGCGTCACGCAACGCTTCCTGAGTAATGCTGATCGAGCTGTAGAGTGCTTGTGGAAGATGACAACTGCGTGCAGGGAGAAGGAAGGGAAACAGTGTTGCCAGATTTTCTTTGATGAACGCCGTTTCCGTACCTCTTCCCTGTGGCGGTCATTAGGAACAAGCTCTGCAGCCATAGGGCCAGCTTTTCGGGGTTAGGTATCTGCGGAAAGCAGATACGAAGGAAGAGATCCTTTTCGAAAGGATACACGAGAGAGACCGGCGCGTGATGCAGGGTTTAAGTAGCCAACCCGAGAGTGTAAACACTTGCATGAGCATTGTCTAATTCAAATTGGGCTTTGTGGTGTATGAAACAGTCCTCGTAAAGACTAAATGCGGCTTGTTTGCCTATCATTGTAATTATTTTTTGAGTGACGATAATGATGCTAGCTTCTTGGCTATGTTTAAACCCTGTATTATGCGCTTGGGTCACGCAATTGTAATAAGTATACTAATGCGAAGTAAGCAAGAGAGTTTGTGAATAATCAAAACGTGAAATTCCAGTGCGCATGTAAAAGTGGGAAGAAGCTAGAGAATAAGCCTAACTGTGTGTCTACACTAGCTCAATCGGGTACGACGAACCTGAGCTACTCGGTTCCCGCAAGAGGTGGAAGACCCATCGTCGAGTCCGTCGAACCTTCAAGTCCCATACAATTTTGACAGAAGTCCGAAGGGGTTCGTAGCTCAGTTGGGTGTGTGTAGACACGCAGTAATAGTACTAACAACATAATAGTTGTCGTTTGTTAAATGTTACATTATGAATGTTTATTACACTTTAAAAGCCTCAGCCACGCACTCACCCCACCTACCTGTCTCTCTAACGTGCCCTTTTTTTTGGAGCAAGCAAGAAGTTAGTTTGCCTTCCTATTGTAAATAGTAGCAATAAGCTTTTACCTATTAGTTGCCTCGGAAAGGGACATTATCTCGATGGCACTAAGCCGATGGCAGCCGCATTGCTCGATGTGTGTGCGTGCGTACGTTTCATTGCTTGATATGTCTGTTAAGCTCTCGTTTAAATGATATGCAACACGTGTTTGTTCCCCCATGCCTAGTGGCTATTATCTTATTAGCAAGCTTTTGTAAGCGAGAAGAACTGTTACTTATTGTGTGTTTCGTTTCGGTGTTTGTACTGCTCGGTGTGTAATCTCTTATGCTTGTATGTTGTAGAGATGTTAGGAACAACAGCAACGAAAACGAACGAAACGAATGTGACGAAGGCCGAGTGGAGAAGCGCCTTGTCACACAAAACCTTAAAGCATATCGCATTCAGGCATTGAGGATGAAGAGTACAGTAATACAAGAAGCAATACAAGAAGACTAGAACCTATAAGTACATGAACTATGCAAAGGAAGACATATGAAGTTTTGCTATTTTTGTTGAAAACTGAAACAAATGAGTGCGAAAAATTGAACATAAAAAGTAAGAAACACTGCGTTGAAATGTCAAACGACAAACAAATCAGAAGAAACCGGAAGAACAATCAATTGCCACGCGAAGGTAGTGTTAAGCGCTTTGTTACATTTTTAGTTTCAATATTATTTTAACAATATTTATTACTCAAGTTGTAAGCGAAAGGTGAAACAGAATTAGTTGAGACAAAGGAATTCCTTGTCCTTGTGTGAATGCATTTAACCTTTCTTTTTCTCCTTTTATTATGGTTTACTGTAAGGTACACATTGTTGATGGTGTGTGGCATGAACCCACACAGGTAAAGGAATTATTATTTATCTTGAATTCCCTTTCTTTTCCCTTTGCTCTGTTTCAATTTGTAAAAGCAGAAACGGTTCGAAATGTATTTTTGAAGTAATGGAAAGAAGCCATTTATCATTTATCATCTACAGTAAATAGGGCTCGTGTAGTGTGTTAGGAGGTCAGTAACTGTTACGGTAAGGTTATGAATGGACCGAATCGGAATCCGAATTCGAGCTCCGGCAGTCCGTTGCGGACGTGAACGATTTCTGTATACTATTAAAGCATAAGTTACAATATAATGTGTATGAGTGTGTATCCGTGTGTGTTTTTGTGTACTTTTAGCATATAATCTCATCCGACGTACAATGCGAGCCTTTGCACCTCCCCGGGTTGAGATGTTTTTAGCTGTAAATCATTGTAAATATACGTACGTGTAAAACCCTCCCCCCCCCCTGACATTGTGTAAGAACTGGCGCCCCTTTAGGCGTGCCCGAGTCAGGAAATAAATGCACATATTATTATAAAAAATGATTAAAAATATAAAACTGTGTCTCGTTGTACTTTCATTTATCTTCATTGAATGGGTCTTCCACGCGATGCCCAAAGGAAAGAAAGTCAACTGTTGGTCTGCAGGAAGGACCGACCGTTTGGCAGTATTGTTGTCATTTAAATTTCTGCCCAAGTGCGCACAGGTAAAGGGAACTGGGTGGACACCGTTAATTGCCCTAGGAAAGCTGCCTCTTTTGCATAGAGGCAAGGTCTCTCTCATCAAGATCTCGGTGTAGTTTTCCCGTTCCTGTCTGTGTGTGTGTTGCCCTTTGCTTTAATCATTTCGCTCGTGTTTTGTATGAATGCAAAGCTCCTTCCCATCCCCGTTCTTCACAGCGCCCCTTGGCCCAACGGGTTGAAGGACTTGTGCCCCCGCCCTAACGTTCCCCTCCTTGTGTCCTTTTTCGTCTCTGGTGCGCGTAAAAGGACGACACAAACCGACCAAATAACGGGTTTGCATGTCACGTTGCTGCCGCCCCGGGTCAGCTGCGGGTATTTTCGCACCAGCTTTATGCGACGCACACACAGGCACAGTCAAACATACACTCTTGCATCTTTAACAGCAGCATTAATGCTCTCGCTTCAATCGCCGGTTTCGGTGCGTCGTCGTTCGTCCGTTTTCATCTTTTTGAACGTTGGTTCCTTTTTTTTCCATTCGCTCATTATGCTGCAGCCACTCTGGTTTCGCTTTCATCGTCACGTTGCTGCGGAAGCTTTTGAAGTTCTCGTCCCTCGCTATACAACGAGAAGCAAGGATGCTTTTGCGTTGCCCCGAGTCCGCCGTTTCCTCCCGCTGTCCGTCCCTTCTGCTGATGGTATAGAAATAAACGAATGAACTCAAAAGGTGCGCCGGGAGGGAGGAAAGGAAAGAGAGGGGGATGATGGTAATATCCTTCGGTGGGTTGTATTATGGACCACTCCTCCGCTACCTTTACCCGCCAGTGGGTTTCATACAGTCAAAGCTTGAAGAACTTCAGAGAACCATCAAAGAAGAGACTTCGGGAGCGTCTTCAGTTCCGCGCGTTCGATTGGTTTCGTTCGACGACACGCGCCCGCACCATTAGAAGCTGACCACCGACCGTAATCAGTGCACCGGTGATTACCTTCGCCGGGCGGCGTGGCCACTCGACGAGTATTTGTACGCCTTCCCCCTGGCAGCTCGCCCTTCCCGCAACTTCACCACCGTTTGTGCAATAATATTGGCAGATTGTTTATGACTGTGCCGGACTGCGTCTCGGTGCGGCGCGAGCAACGCTCCTGGAGTGAAAGCACCTCCCAAACCTCTCCTCCCCCCTGGACAAGGAATAGGAAGCTGCATGGGAAAATGTATTGAGTAAATGTGCTAACGTAGCAGCAGCAGAAGCAGGAGGAGAGGGAACCGTTTGGCGGCTTTCTTTTCTTTGGTAGCTTTGAAAAATGAAGTTTATCACGCTTCCCACGCGGCGCACAGTCTGTAGGGAGTACACTGTGTCTGTGGCTGTGTGCGCGTGTGTTTTGCTTCCATCTATACAACCTCCATAGTGGAAAGGTTTGTCGGTGGTTGGAGACTTTTCTACACCAGGGTTTTTGCAAACCTTTTCTCCCTGATGCCGCATCGGGACAGGGGAGATACTTTTTTAATATTAAAGTTTCTTTAGAGTTTAAAGTTTGTTACACTCGCTTTTTAAAGATTCCCAGCACTAAGGTTTCGATCTTTGGTGGGGGTAGGGATATATGTTGAGGGGGGGGCGTACGTTGATTATTGGTAAAAGTAGAGGTTAGTTTCGGTGGGGTTACAGTTAAACAGCTGGGTTTTATGGAGTGCTTTTCTTTTACAGCCGTTATACAATGTACCTTTTTAGCGTGAACGTACTGCGTAAGGTGAGTGGTTTTGATTAAGAATAGCTCTCTCTGCTCAAGAAAAATCAATTTGTGGCTAACAGCTTGTCGAACTTCCCTGCCAAGTCATCTTGGAAATATTACATAAATATAGCGTTGGCATTGCTCTTTAGACACAAAGAGGAAAATTGATATCAGCTGCTTTATTTTCTTTTTGTTTTTGGCTATTCTTTAGTTCATTGATTTTTTTCCATAGATTGATTTTTTTTGTTTATAAAAAAACTGTACATAAATGGATGTGATTTTTTTCCCGTATCACACTATCGTAATAGGGATACAAAATACATAAAAATCAAATTTGTTTAACTCCATAGGAATATCCAGTTTGTTTGAAGTTTAGCGAACTTTAACAGCTGCTAGAATAAACCAAAATTTAAAATTAGTGCTGACTCTTTAACCACCAGCGTATTCGACAAACATTTTCATTCTGTAACGAAGGCTTTCGCATCTTTAAATATGTTGTTATAGTTATGAGAATACGCAGAGATATTCTGAAGACATTCTTTAAAGTCCTTGGGTGAGATAATTAGACATCTCTTAATAGTGATTCTATTTAAAATTATTTTTCTTACTAATTTAACCCTCCGGATGAATCCTTAACTCGTCCTAATTCACGGAATTCAACGCAGCTTGTTCTTGTTCTGGTTCCAATCTAAGATCTATATCTGACCTGGAATTAATTCTAAAAGTGTACCTTTCTTCCTGGAATAGAACTTACTGCCCGGTTCAGCATATGGTGGAGTAAGAACCGTTTCTACAAATCCATTTTGCTCCACTGATTCAGAAACTGATCCTGAACTAGCGATGGGTACTCGGAACCGAACCCAC
>KB672145.1:0-20869 GCA_000349105.1 Anopheles epiroticus | reverse complement strand
CATGCTTTTTGACAATCCGTCCTCACTACGGCGTATTGTCATTTCCATACATTTCAACCGCTACGCTAGGCAACCCGCAATTTCTGGGTATGCTCGAATCACTACGGTCAAAAAAGCTCAACAGCAATAAGCTTTTCAACCACTACGCTACGCTCTCGTGTGGACGAGGCCTAAACGTACCTATTCATATTTTTTTAATTTAAATTCATATTTTTCATATTAAACGTGTAACACGCTATTATTTTTATGTACTGTATTTCTTCGCCATTCATCAGTTTCGACAAGCAGGTCGTCCTTAAAACACCCATTTTTTATTTTGTTGTCTAGGTCAGTGGTTCACAAACTTTTTTCATTTCTGTCATTATAGATTGTAATGCTCATTGAAAACGATTTTTCTTATTGCGGTTTTAACGGTCAGGTCGTATTACAATTTTTAACCATTTCCGAAGCGAAAAACAAACACATTAAAGCATATAAATTCATTTTTTAATAATATTTGACATTTTGATTTCTTGAAAATTTCCAATCTAAACAGGCCTGGCCGTTACTACCGAATAAAATAAAAATCTAAACAGGCTGTAAACCATTGCCTGCACCTTTACAGCCATTTTTGTTTAATCGAAAATTGTAGATCACTTGTTCTTTTCGGAATCTTCGCTATCTTAGAACTTTTAAGTCGTTTAAGCACAGAATTGGCACACTGATTGCTAAATGTTTTGATTGCCATTTCAATAAACCCGACCTCGGCTCCCTATCTCTTCCCTCCCTTCACTGCCCGTTACGCTACATCATTTCAAAGATCGCACCAATTTAGAAACCCTATTGCTTTTTTGCCACGGTAAGCAAGCTTCCCGAAGAGTATCCCAACTTCCCAAACAATCGTTTCCTCCGCTTCGGAAACCCTACAATTATCTAATGATACACTCGCCCCCCTCTTAATGCAAAACTTCCAAACCTTCGCCCAGAAACCCGAAAAACGGCGTCCCGTTTCTTGTTTTTCCTTTGCATTCGATTTCTAATGGTCCACCCCGAGCTCCGAGCAGAAACTGCAACCGGGCGAGTCATTTGCGAGAAGCTGTAATTTGCACTCCTTTTTTACTGTTTCGCTGCACCGAACCGGGGGGGTCGATTTAGAAGTTCCCCCTCGCTCGGTTGGGTGGTTTTCGGTTTCGGGCAGCCCTGTCCAGACAAAACGGTGAAGGTGACCGTCGAAGCGTCGTAGGTGACGGTGAGCGGATGGTAATTACTGCAGAAAACTGTGTGTTTGTGCTAACGATTATTGGCGAACCCTGGCACGGATATGGAGTGTGGTTGTGGCACTCTTTGCTCCTAATCAAGCGGTTTCACAATGGTTTGAGAAAGATGGTGATGATGATTATGATGATGCAGAGGGAAGTTGTGTTTAGTCACTAAATAAAACGAAGTTTTTGCAACGCATTCAGAAAATCATTTTGTTTTTCTTGTGTTGAATGATTGCTATGAAACAATCAATGAAATGGCAAGTCTAATTGTAGTCTTTTGACAGTAAAGCAATTGTTTTATTTTAACTTCACGTAAGAAATCAAACGCAAGGAAATTCAAGGAGTTGAAGCATCCAAACTTTATCATCAATAAATTTATTGATTAGTTTCATTTATAAATTTTAATACACAAATAATGGATGAAAAGAACGCTCTAATATAAATTTTATGTTTTATCTATTCAAACCTTGCATTTGCTAGCAATTCATGAAGAAGAAGAAGATTTGCTAGTAATTAATACTGTGCTACTATGAATTGCAATTAATAACACATAAATTCGTCAATACAGATACTTCATGGGTTCTTCACAGCAAAGTCCTTATTTCCAGTAGTCAAGACGAGGTAAAGAAAAAAAATCTTTTCTGTTTTGATTGCATCTTTAGAGACAAGTATGTATCAGTTTTAATCACGCTGATTGCTATTCTAATCGTGGCTTGTTGTTTAAGTATTAAGGTGATAAGAGAGAAGTTATGGGTTCAGTTCTCAGTTCGTTGTACAGCTAAAACGTTTAAATTTTGCAGAGAGGGTGCGTGAGATACAGGGAGAACCAGTTTTTCTCTTAAGGTATTCGGGTATTACGCTAAAGAAAGGCCATTTAAGGGTGGGCATGCTTAAAGTGTGCATTTATTTGTACAATTGCCGTACAATTACGAACATCGAAATTCTGTTATTAAATTATTTCCTATTTGTCGCCACCTAAAGAATTGCTGGGAGAGAGTATCATGAAAGATGCTTTACACAAAGATTAAACAAATCTTTAGCAAGTTTTTTTATTAAAAGATCAAACCGGTATCTTTAAAACTTATTATAAACCTTACAAAACAAATTGTCCGATTTTGGGTGAACATTGTAAATTCTATGTCTTTTTCTAAAGAATTGTGTAGAATTTCTAGAATTTCTAGAATAGAATAGAGGTCTAATAAAAGTGGTCTAATTATGCACAATGATAGTCAGTGAGTAGTCCTATTGTTGTGCGTAAAAAGTTTAACAATAAGATATTCAAGTTGACACATCGTCTGAAGATTTGAGGTGAAATACTAAGATGTGCGTACTGGGAAACTTTGCAAAAATTTAGGTATAAACACCACTTGTTGGTTGATCAGAATCATGAGCATGTTACCTTTAAACCTCATAAAATATAATTAATGTTCCATAGCGCATATCCATTCTGTTTCAAAGAGAAGCATAAACGTTGACAAACGATGCATAATCCAACGAAATGGAAATTGTTTTGTCATTTTAACAGTGAAACTACGATCACATCTTTTCAAAACTGCAACGAGCTAAAGAAGTCAAACCGTTCGAAGCAAATTCTATTCCGTAACAAAGCCCATTCCGTACAAAACGGGTACCGAAAAAAACAGAACACACAATCGTGACCAACTCGAATGCCGTGCAAGACCTTGCCTTTACCAGCGGGAGTAAAAAGGAAAAGAGCCAGCTGTGCCGGTACGCTGGCAAAAGGTTGTATTATAATTTTATAAATGCTCAATAAAATACAATAAACCAATCAATAATCGATTGCATGCAGCAGCAGCAACATCAGCACACACAGATTCGGCAGCATAGGATCCAGACTGTACAAGCGAAGATTGAAGCAACGCCAGGAAGAAGCGAAACCGAGCCTTCGCCGTTCGGGGTTTTCCCACCCTTCACTCCCGACGACGACTTTTCATGCACGCCGTGCACCACCTTATTGAAATGACAAAAAAGTCGTGAATTTCAGAGAAATATGATGCAGACGGTTTGATAACGCCGGCTCAAGACGTTACGCGAGCGGTGATGGACGGTGGCGGCTCTGCCCGTGCCCGAGCTGCCGTTAGAATAGTGCTGTCGGTCGGACGCCAGCCCGGTAGAGGAAGCAAGGCACATTGTGAGGCACTACTGCTCAAGACACAATGCAGGCACAGCGGGAAGTGTTTGGAGTGTTTGGCTTTGGCGTAGATAAAATGTTTAAACTGTAGCATTTTGTAACATTTAGATTGATGCAGTTTGCAACATTGTCCTTAGTTTTGATCGTTTTGCATTTATCTTTTGTAGTTGAATACCTTTAACAGCGTTTCTTAGCATCTTGGTCATTTTTATTTATTTTATGCTTGTTTCACTTGTTCTTGTTCTGTTTTGAATTATTTAATTATCTTTTCTTTAAACATTTTTTTAAATTTTCTTTCTTAACTTATGTTATCTTTCTTTTTAAACTGAAGTCAATTTGTGTTTTAGTACCTTATGCTTTATTATTTCTCTCGCTCCCTTTCATTTTACATCTCGTTCTTCCACTGTTTTACCAAGAAAATGTACTTTTCATTTTTTTCAATTTGCTTTTAGTTTTGTTTTGTTTTTGTACAAAATGCTGCAAAACATATGCGCAATATAAACACTTTGTCATGTTTTTTTTCTTACTATCTCATTTTATTATCAATTAAATTTGTGACATTTTTCATATATTTTTTCAATTTGCATTATAAATGCTGATTTTTTTTCCTTTTGTATATCAGCTGCATTTTTTAATTGTCTTAGGCTCTTTATTCATAGTAAGATAGCTTGGTTCTAATTTTATTTATTCTTGATATTATAAATGAGCAAAAATCTATAAATATGGCTATTCAGCTACCTATTTTGGCTTGCTATGATAAAACATATCATTACCCTCGAAAACGCCCTTAAGCTCGTTCATTAACAGTCTTCCAAAGTGAACACAGCAAAAAGGCGCATTTGCGACGAACTACTTTCATCTAACCTAGACTACCCCCGGTTGTCGTCCGATTCTGTCTGATCGAAAAAGGTCTCACTAGTAGCCCACCACCACGAACCACGACTCACCACCCAACTACAAGATCTCTACGCTCTGATCGGATCGTTTTTTTTGTTTCGTATGTCTGTTGCAAAGTCATTTACGTTCACTTTATTTTTTATTCCACATCCACAAGCTTCCTCTTCATTCGCTCCAAGACAGCAGCTAGCCGGTAACGATGTCTCTCGCAGACGCTTTATTGTAATTTCCATCCTGATTACATGCATACACGTCCCAGTCGTGTCGAGACGCCAGGGGCCACGCAGGAATGCGGGGGGGCTCTGGAGTACAGCTCGATACGGCCGGGATAATCTTGCCTTGTCACTTGGCGTCATCGAACCGTCGCCGATCGGGGAACCGTGACGACAGTTGTTTCCTCAAACAGCATACAAAAACATGCTTCCATTCCCCCCCCTGTTTTACCGTGCTTGTTCCTGCTTTCAATCGACGAAGGAATTTGTTAATTAGATGCACTTAACCTTAAGCGAGAACTCCACCGGACTCTGCCGGGACAAGACAGGTGTGGAATAGAAAAGCGGCTGAATGTGCTTGTTGAGCCGTGCAGGAAGCATTGTTAAGCAACGTGGCTAAACGAATTTTTCGATCGTTTGCGAAGGTCAATGTCAAGAGGCAGCGACCGATTGTTTTGCTTTATTCAAATGGCCAGCGGTGGCCAGCCTCGACCTTGGCACACAGAACGCCCCAGAGGTTAAATGGAATTGGATGCGTCTTGCCTTTTTTTTTGTTCTTTTGGTGGAAATAAATGGTTGCCTCGTGTGTTTTTGGTTGTTATGGTTGGCGGAGTTTTGGTTCGAGGGTAGTAATTAAACTACCATTTCAATTACGAAGTCTGATGAGCTTTTTGCAACGATTATCATTACGAATAAATGCTGAGGCTGCAATATGATTTTTTGGGACGCTGATCACTCAATCGTTTGATGCTGTGCGATAAGTAGGAGACGATGCATACAAAGAACTTCCTAACAAAAAAATCTGAAACATTTTTTTTTTATTCGGTAATAACGGCCAGGCGGTATTGCTTAATTCTGAAACATTAATAATACTACAAAAATAACTCAAAGAAATCAACACAAATGTTTTGAGTTCTCTATCCTTAATAAACTTTATGTCAAATGAACATATCATCGTGACTGAAATGCTCAATGTTTTAAACAGATATACACATATCAAATATATGAAAATATTTTAAGATGATCGTATACAAGAGTGGAAAGATTCATCATTTATCAGAGAAATCTGTTGAAAAATAACGCAATAAAGAGAATTTTCGTAAAAGAATAAAGGAATAGCAACAAAAGGAATTAGCAATACAGCAATACAGACATAAAAAGCAACAGAAGGAATTTTTGAACCGATGAAGAGGAGTTAAAAATATAAGAAGAGATTCTAATAAACCAATTTGCATTGCACAAAAAAGAATATTTGAATCAAATCAAAGGTGATTAAGTAAATGATATACTTTCAGCCAGAACTAAAGTAAAGAAAATTCAATCCAAAAATTCGTACTTATTTTATATTAATTTTTTAGCAGTATAACCGCAACCATAATTCACAAGCATGTTTTTTCCTCTCTGCTGTATGTCTGAATTCATTTGTATGAAGGTAGAGAAGTTGGTCAATCAATAAGTCAAAAAGACTTATTGATACCAGCATAGACAAGTAAAAAGCACAGTAAATATATTAAATTGACTGATAAGGCACCTGACATAATATAGAAGCTACCCCAAACTATGAGAGTTTTCATCACCACCCAAGCAGCCGTTTCATAGCAACCTGGATAAGCAAGAATATGCACCATCTATAAGCACCATCTTCCGAGATTGTTTTGGAGCACGAAAGTTGCTTCAATTTGGCTTAAATTTTTTGGCCGGAAATTTATAGAATGCTTTGTTTTTGTGAGTCTAAAATAAAGTTCTCTAGGGGCCGGCTCGGTGGTCCAGTGGTAACGGCGTCGAGATATCAAAAGGCCCGTCATCGGTTCGAATTCGGACCGCAGCCGCCCCCCCGTACGCAGAATTAACTATCTTGATATGGATGGGTACACTCAGTCAGAGAAAGATCCAAAAGCACATTGGTGCTTTGGTTAGGTCTTGACCCTTACAGGGTTGATATACCACCGAAGAAGAAGAAGAAAATAAAGCTCTAAACGATACCTTTGCCTTTTAGTAGAATTTTGTAACACGAGCAGAGCACTACCTTACATTAAATAAGATAAAAGTAATACCATAGCAGAAACAAATGAAAACCATCTAGAAAATACCAGTCCGAGAGGAATGCAATATAAATCGCCTCGCGCAAAACACCCGCAAATATAAATTTCGAAACAAACCCACAATCAGTTCATGCGCACCGCGATTCGCGCTCAAATCACGCACCAAAACGCGGGTGTGTGCAACTATTTCCCGTTCCGCGTTCGCAGTTGATGGTCCGTTTTCAATATGTGGAACCACCGTCCCAGCCAGTCCAGCCCAGCCATCGGCACAGTCACGAGCGGCAGAGCAAAACGCTAGAACTTGACGCGCTCGCACTGCTAATGAAAAAACTTTTTCCTCACCACAAACAATCCACCCCAAATTAAGTGCACTCGTCTGCATCGACGTGTGTGCTGCATCTGGCTGGCAAGGGAAAGGAAAAACAGAGCCCACAGAGTTCAACATCGCCATCAGTGGCTGCGGTTGGCGCCCGACTCCGGATTGATGGAAATCAATTTCTGTCTTTGGCACCGCGCAAAGGGGATGCAATCTCGCCAAAAACCTGTAGCACCGGCTGATGCATCCGGTGCGATGCATCCGTTCGCCGGGTTGCGCCGCCAGCCGGTGCCGATCCGGACCGACCAAACCCGGCTTCGTTTTCGATCAAATATTCATTTCATCCACCGCCCCGGTTCCCCAGTAGTTGCGGTTTTCGGTGTGTGCGGGAGTAAGAAAGATGAGTTTCTGCGGTGTGTGCGTGCTTCTGGACACTGGAGAAGCAAAAGCTAGCGGTCAGGGACGTCGCGCACCGTCGGAACTGTTCATCATAACGGATGCATGAATTTGATTAGCTTTCGGGACGGGGAGGGGTGGTTGGTTTTCGTGCAGCTTGGCCATCGGAATGACCAACAAATGAGCACTCGATCGAGACTTGACTAATGTCGCTTTTTATTATTTTCACCCTGGGAACAAGGGGGAAACGCTTCCGGGTTGGCGCAAAGGTGAAGGAAAACGGTAGAACGTGGTGCGTTGTTTCGCGAAAAGGAATTCATAAATATGCTAATGCTCCTGCCCCAGCAGCCCGGGCAACCAAGGCAAGATGAGCCGCACAAAAAAAGGGTAACGGACACGATTTCTAGATCGGCTTATCGCGCTGGGCGTCGGCGTGTCGGCGTGTCGCCTATAAGACAGCGCCCTGTGCAACCGCAACCAGAACCAGCAAAAGGTCATTTTGTGAGTGTGCTACAAAGCCAACCAGGGGGGGTGGGAGGTGTGATGTAACCGCATCCATCGGAGGCTGCTGTTGCACCTCGGCACGATTTTCTTCAGCCACGGCAGGCAGGGTGACGGCTGCTAAGGTTGAGGCTGGCAATAACATCTAACAAACACGAACGATCGAACAAAATCGTGAGCACTAGAAGAGAATAGTGTGAGAAGTGGTGGATGGTGTGGAAGGAAATCTGGACCGCTTTTCCATCCCCTGCGGGACAATCGGGAATAGGCATAGTTCGGGGGAAATCCAGGGGGGGAGGGCGAAATGGAATGAGGCGTTTGTTTCGTGCGGTTTAATTCTGAGAGGTACATCGAAGCATGTGTTCTTGCGATTATGGTGGGCTGTGGTTGCCTTTGCTTATCATGGAGCAGGGCACGTTCTACATGTTAAAAGAAAAACATAACGTGCGGAACCTTTTTTTTCGGTATTAAATGAAAAGGTTTAAGCTTCTTAGAGGTAAGCTAAAGATAGTTAAACATTTTTTAATAGTTGTTACATTCGATGAAAAAGCATTCTTTTCTTTGCGTCATACTTAAGTATACTGAATGAGAATGATAAAATCCCATTCCTGTCGTCTCATAGTATGCTTTTTTTAATATATTTTTTTAAATTTATATTTTTAATCCTCGTTTTTCGTTTGTTAAATTCTTTTCATATCACAGTATAATTTTTATATCAGTAGAATTATTTTCTTGTCATTAACTTTGCATTTTCAAAATGTATTGTATTGCCAATAAAACGATCTTAATCTTTTTTTTCGTAGTAAAATAGATTTTTTATTTCACAAAAAATGGAAATTCACAAAAAATGGACGTTTTACTTAAAAAGAAAATTTTTAAAAGGCATATAGCCTGGAATAATTTTAGAACCAACTAAAACATAAAAAAATAAACTGCAAATAATCCGACAAAAATAAGCAATGAGGATTCACCAAACTAGACAACCCTCAACAAAAAAAATATGTCAGACATAATTAATTATTTTTTCAACCAAAAACTTTAAATAACGACACAATTGTAGCAGAAATACAAAAGAAAAACATGAATTAAAAACAATGGTTTGAAATACTTTAAAATGAGCTTAAAAAGACAAAAGCTAAAGAAACGATTTTTTTCGAAAAAAGAGAAAAAAGAAAACCCAACCAAACAAACAAATAAACAAACATAAACAATATAAAGACAATTTCCAAAAACGAAAATCTAAAAACCGTGTGTAAAATCAAAACAAAATATAATCAATTGAAAAGAAAACAACGAATTTCCCATAAAAAATTAAAGTAAAGAAAACGTTAAATGTAACGGCTATTATTTTAAGATATAAAAAAATATCTCTATAAAAATCAAAAACTTGGATTGAAGTCAACTTTTTAAGCTTTTTTCCAACCAAATTCTTTAAATCTTTGTAAGTCACTGACACGAAGTTCATTTTAAAATCTACATCTTCGTTCTTTTTTAAACAAAAGCTCTTTCATTAATCGTCTCGAAAGAATAAGCTCGAAAAGTCATAAAATATTGTTCAATATCTTTAATTTACATCCAAACTAAAGATTTAAAAAAATATGATACTGATGCAAAGAGGTTTCAAACAAGTTAAAGGAACACAAAAAATGTTACAAACTAAATAAGAAAACAAGTATGGTTAATTCATAAGGACGAGGAATGAGCAAAGGAATGTTTGATGATGCCAATTAATAAAAGTACGATGTTTATTTAGACTGCCTTTACTTTAACTTCTTCTTGCGCTTTCTTTCAAAATACATATTATTTAAATCCAAAGCTGCCATGATTCAAGCAAACTGAATCAAACAGTTCCGCCCGGTCAACCGTTTAATTCGTACAGAATCCATAATTACACGCATGGTCCGGGACCGGCATGTCTTACATATTTCGCCAATGAGTTCAGCCACCATTGCAACCGCCACTAATTCCTGGAGCACAATTTATCGTCCCCTCCCGATGCGTTTACTCACGACACCGTGCTATTAAAAACGACTTTACGCTCTGCGAAAGCCTGTGCAAACTCCTTCGGGCGAAAAGCCATAAAACTCATAGCTGCAGGAAGACAAGGGTGCATCCAATCGGGGGCCTGTTGTTTTGATTACTATAATTGCATGTGCGTTTTTCATGCGCTATCCGACCCGATTCCTCTGACTTTTGTTTGGGGAGAGACCGAATTCGCCCTGAATGACTCACTGGTTGGGATGGGAAACACGATGGGCCCTGGTACACATGGTTGTGGCTTTTCCTTTTTTCGATCGCCGTTTGGTGCAGGTGTGAACATTCCGCAACTGCCCAGAAAGGTAGAGAAGCAGCAGAAACAGCAAGATCAGGTATAAAACGATCGAACAAGAGCGGTGGACAAAATGCGATGACTCAAATGGGATGCACCATTGTGCATCGAGGCGAAGCCAACAAGCGGCCAACAAGCGACCCGACTGTATTCGAAAGTCACATGTCGCATTATGCTACTGCTGTATGCTAAGCCCCTTTCCTGGACACCACATTTTTCACCGCTGAGACATCGCCAAAGCCAAAGGAATGAATGGTGTTTCGCAACATAAAAGGTTGCTTTTGTGTCGAGCCGAGCCTTGGCGTGGGGTGTAAATTTAACCCACAATTACGATCGATTTCGAATCGATCTTTATTCGATCATTGTTTTCGTTGGGTTGGAATTTTCGCTGGAAATTTCTTTAGTCATCGTTCGTAGATAGGAGAATGAAGGTGAAGAATTTCAAAAGCAATTTAATGGTAAAATGTTTTTTTCTTCTAGCATTACGCTCATTACATGGGGCATTTTAAAGGGACTACCTTCTCTTGATAAATTATTTATCAAAAACTGCAACCATTACCTTCACCACTAGAGCACTAGGCATTCCTTGACAAGAGTGAGGAAAAACAGGAATATTATGTCATTTCCGCTGTCCCAGCTGCAGGGTCCGGGGCGATTAAGCAGAGTGCATACGCATGTCGCATGCTATCTTTCACCTCCGGCCTCAGCTACGTAGCTGCCCGAGTCTCGCCCAGGCGGTTGGCACAAAAACGAGGACAAAAAGGAAACCAACCCGTTGTGTCACTCCAGACTCCGTGGCCTTCGGGCGATTTTGCAATGAGAGGAGACACTTTGAAGGCCGATGTAAGCCCTCTAGAGAAACAATGATCCACAATGGAGTGGATGTGTGCGTAATTCATTGCACCGGTATGCATGAGTAATTAAGGCTACTTACCGCTGATGACTGCCCCAAGGATAGATGGATGTGGATCGATCGAACGGGGATGACAACGGTTGCTCGTTGCCTACTAGCATCGTTTATCTTGTACGAATTAATGAAGGCTAGGGTTTTGTGGCATTACTTATGCTCCTCAGGGCAGCCCGGGAGCAGTGGTAATTGTCTTTATTTGTAATTAAAAAGTCCAGGTTCAGGGACGGGACGGGTGCAAAAGAGACACTGCGAAAGCTTTTACGGGTGTAGTGAGTAATCTAGTAAACACCTGAAATAAATAGGTGTAAAATATTTCTATATTTTTTGTGCAGATAGTGATGAAGCTCAAACACTTTTTGAATCTTGTTATATCTTTCGGATATCTTTAGTAAGGAAGTCGACCACTTTATTGTACGTTCGGTACGGAAGAGCGCTTGTATTCGGTGTCTCCTTTCTTCTTCCTCTTCTTCCCCGGTCCGTTCCGTAAAGCTGTCAGATTCTCCAGCTTGTGTTTATTCTCTCTCGTTGACTTCGTGCTTGAGGTGTATATAACAAATCTATTTTAGTATTATCCTATTAATCTTCTTGTCTGTCAGCCTGAAAGATATTTACATGAGTTAGGAGTCTAAGTACAAGATATGGTCCACCTTGATGTCTTGTGTGAAATTCTGAGTTGTTTTAGAAATCTTGTAGAAGTTGATAGCACTAGTTTCCAGAGTTTTGCTTTCATTAAAAGGTCCATAAAGATAGTGAATAAAGCTAAATATTTTAGCAGTGATTATTTATTGATGCAATTTCTGCATTCAATTTGTGAAATTGGATAATTTTAAATAATCTGTCCCACAAGTCGATTCTTCAAACGCCATTTTGACGTAAATTTGAACATCTTTAGCCTTGACTATTATTATGCACACACTATTACCAATTTATTATGTTTTTTTTTCTCTATAAAGCATTAATTTTAGACATGATGCATTATGTTTCTACCTTACAGCTTAAGCTTAAGACTCAAAGGCATTCGTTGGAGGTCATCAAATCTTGCCCCATGATGTTAACCACATCAGTCTGAATGATAAATAATTGCATCAAACACTTTAACCCCTGCATGAAATAACTAAAGCATTAAACAAAATTTTATTTCATTGATTCATTCATTAACAACTTTCTTACTTACTTATCGGGACGCTACAACCGCTTCGCGGTCTTGGTCTGTTGCAACAAACTCCGAAACCGCTCACGGTTTCGCGCCGTCGTCTGCCAATCCGTTATCCCGGCCTTGATGGTGGCTGATGACCATCCTCTCACCTCAGCTTGACCCTATCACGCCTCCTCTGGCTAAGAGGACTTTACGGGCTGGGTCGTCCGGGTCCATGCGTATACGAACGAAGTTACTTAACTTTAACTAGTTTAAAATTCGATCAATTAAGGTTAAAAATCGCAATCATGATGAAAATCTATTAATTTGTGTATGATGATGTTGAAAGGCAATAAGTTTTGAGCTACATCTTAGCTATTGTTCATACCTTGTCTGTTCATTTTTTTAACTAAATGTTATGCAGTCTCTGGAATGCTAATACACAGCATTATTATTTTATTCACACTGTCACCACAAAAGCATAGAAATAAGCATTTTCACTGTCTGAGCTGAACCCAGACTTTATAGAATGCTTCAAAACATGCAACTTTGCATGTAATTTATGAAACATAGATTATAATGACAATCAGCAGCAGTTACTTGTTATTTTACATAGGTTTTTAAGCCATTCATCAATGTGAACGGGCTACCATCTAAGTCTCAAGTTGGTTATGAACAGTTGTTACTATTTAGATAACACTCACATGTTTCATTGTTTTAGTGACAATGCAAATAAAAGTAAAATGTTTATACATATTTTAACAAAAATCAAATACTGTTCTGCTTCTGCTAATTTAAACCAGCAATAGGGCAAAATTAAAGTAATAACAATTTGTACAATGAAGCCTGTGAAAGCTATTACTTATACAAGAACTTGAATCTGAGAATATTGTAATCCAGATAAAATATTCCAGAATGAAACTATAAACAAACAAAATGTCCAACAACCATAAAACTACAAAACTATAAAAAAGTACAACTAATTAATTTACTAAAGACTTCCCGTTTTCCTGCGCACAAATTTAACACGGCCAGTAAAACTGTCAATGATCAGGAATGACGCTCCACCACGCTCCACCGGCCGAGTACTAAGCCGAGCGTCCTAAGTTGCACAAATTTACAGCACCGGATTCGCCACAAATGGAGCAAATGGGAGGAAAAGATGCTACATCGTCGCGCACGTTTCACTAATTATGCAGGCTTACACACGCAATATGCTTGTTGGAAAGTATTGGAGTGGAAAAACACACACCGAGATCTGCTCGCTTGTCGCAATAAAGCAGAAATTACTCCCACATCCTGTGCCGCGAAGTAATGGAAAGGGAACTTGTACGGTAAGGATTTTACTTGGTTGTACGTCTTTTTTTTTTCCCCCCGAGCCGAGTTTTCTACGTGTCAAACTCTGCCTCGTTCATGAAGTTAGTTGAGCTATTTATGTTTTGAGGTTTACTTTAGCTAAAGAGAGAACTGTTTTTTTTCTTTCGTTCACTGCTGTTGTCTCTTCAGCTCCCCTCGTCGCTAACAATACATGTGGTGGCAAAAAAAATTACTGGCGGCAGGGAAACATTAACCCAACCCAACACGACTTGCTCTCCGTTTTCGCTAAGGTCAGTGTGAAAGTACGTTTAACCAAGGAAAGGGAAGGGCCGGTTTTGGGCTACACTGAGGGGCCTCTTTTTCGGGTGCCTTTCAGCCTAGCCAGGCTCGTACAGACTCCAGTACAATAAATCCATAAAAATGTCAACTCCCTTGACAAACCACCGGCCCAGGGGCCTCTGCACTGGAGGTGGAGCTTTCTGCCGGGATGCTCAAACGTACCGCAAAGGGGCAAAGGAACGGAAGAGAAGCAGAAAAAAAGTGTCGAGTGGGAAGGCACAATTTTAGGAGATGCTTTACATACCAGAAGCCTTCCATCACGTACACTCATTAACATGCACCGGAAAGTGATGGCGGGAAAGAAATGGAAGGACCGGGGGGGAGGAAACTCCAAACTGCGGACTTTACGGCCCTCCCCGAATGTTTTGTGGGCCCTGGAGGATGGAAGCTTCGCGTACTGGCCTCGAACAGGAATGGATGTTAGCAAAAAAATAAAACAGACCAGAAGAAGAACTTTGTCAAATATGCCACCAGCCGTCGGAAGGGACATGAGCTTTTTTTTTGTCACTTCTCGGCAAAAGAACTAGTGTAAGCTGGTGAGCTGGTAATGGGCGGACGAGCTACCGAGTCTCATTAATTAATTCTTTAGCATGAACGACGCACAAAATGGTTCGCTGGTGGTGGGCTTTAGTTAATGATGCTAAATGGATAAAGCAATGATTATGTTTTATTCCTTGTTTTATTTCTTGGTTTATTGCAAAATTTCTAATTTAAAAAAATACAAAAAAGAAGATTGAATGTACTTGCACTTTCACGGAAAATAGATGATAGAAGGTCATTGAAGACGTTTAATTTATTCACTGTTCTTTAAATATTCTAGCATCATTTTATAAGAATATACTTACAGTTAAGCATGTGTTGAGTCCTTTACATTACTTCTCTTTCTCTCAGCTCTTCAATAAGCTTTATTGTGGCCTTTTTTCATGCAGTACAAAAACAATCTTTATTAATGAGATTTCTTCGGAAATATGATGGAAAGCTCTGTCGAGTAAACTTTTTGGAATACTATTTCTTCTGTGCGATTGCCTAATGATTAACACTCTGACTTCTGCAAGGACTGGACGTACATCTGTTCCTATCTTTGACTAGCCTGTTAGAGTAAGTAGTAACTCAAGGTCACAGAGAGTTCCATCTTCTGATACTCCAATAAGGCTCTCTCGGGCAAGTTTTGATCGAATATCGGTTGTGATAGCCAGAAAACAACAAATTTCTCAAAGACCTGTGATAAGGCGTGATGAGTCATCTTTTCACGAGTATGCTTTCTTTTGCGTTCGCTCTGCTCCATACGAATGATGTTCAGGTGTTCTTCAGATATCACCTTACAGGTCAAGCGGTTGTAGCGTCCGATAAGTGAGATAAGTAAGCAAGTGACAAATTACTACATGAAGGCGTCTATCCTAGATTGAATGGATTAAGGTAAAGGAAGGAAGGTAAAGGAAGTAAAGGATGAATCTTTTATTAATAGTTGAACGATCGGATGCTGTTGATCTGCCACGAAGTAGCTCTTTATTGTGCATTATATTTATTATTCTGACTTTATCGTTTCTGTACCAGATAGTGCGGCTGTTATGAGAGGATTATGCTAGTTATTGAGCGAGTTCAGTTTCACTGATTTCATTCTCTGCTTCACACATGAAGCTGTACCTCAACCTTCATGAAGCTGAACCTCATGTTGCATATAGAGCGGCCTTTAAGACTTTACCATTAAGCAACAATGAAACAAGAACTCTTGGTTTTATTCGAAGATCTAGCAAAAGTCTCCATGTTTTGTGAAGTTTAAAAACGTTGTTTTGCAGTCTTGTTGGACATTTTATAAAATTGTCTATAAATAAATAAATAAAGATACATTTTTAATTTGCTTTTCAATTCTTTAATATGGGTTCTTCTTAGAGTAACTTGTTATTTCATTTAATTAAATTTTATTCTATTAAATTTAATTCCATTAAATTCTATTTGGACTATCCTCCCAAGGCTCTACACAAGTCTGTCCTACTAGGTGAGTATCAAGTCACCGAATCTGATATGGAGGACTACAGCAGTGAATTGGTGTCAAATATAAGCTGGTTAAATTAAATATACGTACCTTTGTACCAACATTTGTACAACATGTATGGCATGTTGAAAAACATTCTCAAGTTGAACAGAATTTCTCATCCAAAGTTATTACGTAACCAAAAAAACCAAACTAAGCTATTTTCCCTCTAACCTAAGACTATTTGTGGAAACCAGTGAAAACCAAATAACTAGGAAACCAAAATATGTTGAGGTTCTACAGAAAATTGTAAAATATTTAAAGTGCCAACCAAATCTGCATTACAAATAGCACAAAAAACATCGTTAAACTTACCTTCTCTTTCCACCAGGAAGCTTCGGTTTTAGTCACAACCATTGCACAGTGCCACCAGCCAATCCGCAAGCTCAACTGCATCCGCTGCGTCGGTGGGAACGGTTGCAGTTGTGCCGTCCCCTCGAGTGTGTAGCTGCATCGGAATTTCCATTAGCTCGTGTCCTCTAACCGGTGCCATTTCTTTCCCACTGGGCAGCAACAATGCTGCGGCCCAGCTACTAAGAAGCTTTTACGCTGATGACGTGCCGGCGATGAAAGCGATGATGGTGTGGTAAACCATTTCCGCAATGGGTTGAGGGACGAGCTAAATGGCAAAAAAAAAAATATATTCCGTTTTCTCCAGAAGCAAAGCGAGAACGGAGCTGCACTTTGGAAGGAAGAGAGAAGAAGCCCCAGTAAGTTGCCACAAAACATCGGAAATCCTTGACAGACAAAGCGCGAAAAAGTGTCCGCAGGACTGGATGGTGCACGCGGTGCAATTGAATGGTTTATCCCCGTTAACACATCTAATTACTGTCGAGCAAACTACTTTCAGTGTCGGATTATACACCCGTGCGAGGGGTTTCTGCGTCTCCGTCCGACGCTAATTTAGCTCGGTCGGTACACCCTGTTGAGTGCGCTCTCGTTATGCTGGAGCGGAAGATTAAATGTGGAGAAAAACTTTTGCAAATAATAGACGGGCCAATGGGCACTGTGCAGAAGTAGTTCATTCCATAAGCAGTATGTAATGCGCACTGTAACGAGCACTGTTCAAGTGGTCAGTAGTGAGGTCTTTTTTGGCGATAAAAAGATACGAAAAAACAATACAAAGATGGATGGTGCTAATGATTAGGAAAACTGGTTTGAATCTCGGAAGGAAAAAATACGATATGCGAGAGAAAACCACACATAGAGAACGACTAAAACTAAAAGTAACTTCAAATCAACGTTTTAAATTGAAGGCAACTTTACATCCATACCGGTTTTAAAATAAAATTTGTTTCGCTTTATTAATAAATAATATTTCACAAATAAACACTTCATTGTTTTCATAAATAAACCAGTCCATAACAAATGTGAAGGATTTCTTTGGAGGTAAACAGGTATCATTTAAGGACTTAAAGATAGCCTTTCTTTTAATAGATATTATCAGTTAGCCGATACTTAATTCAAGCTTTAATGGTCATCCAACTTCATCCTAAAGGGCTAAATAACAGCTAAACTACTTAAAACATGCTCTTGTTTCAACTGTTAAACATGTCATTCCAAGAAAGTTATGAAGTCCTTTCAGGAGCTTTTTTGAACGATGCAGCTTACATCTATAAAGATACATTCGTGATGAACATTAACGAAACCGTCGAAATGAAAAACTGCTAGTGAGACTGTGCTGTAAATGTAATCCCAAGTGAAGATTTTTGCAACAGCTATGAAGGCTATAAACAGCAGACAGAGAGTACTGTCTGAACGTTAACAAAATGCTTTTCTTACTTTTTTACCTCTACTCATGTGCTGTGAGCTTTGAATAGGATAGGGCCCAAGGGACCGTAAAAAACACTCGCTGAAGTAAAGTTTTCTTAACTACAGGGTCAAACAGGGTCGTTCAATTGTAATTGTGTGCAAGACATAATAAATGAAATCCTTCAACAAGAATTTATCAAAAGTCAATGTCGATCTCGAAAAATGGGGTGATTCGACGCGTTCCGAAAACCTTTTGTTAGGTTTTTAGTTCCATTAGGACCCTGATGTCCCTGATAATTTAAATACTTAAAAAATAGTAAATACTAGATACTAAATTAATTTTGTATTTGAGTCATGGTAATATCGAAGCATATGGTGATAATATAAACTGAAATTGCTTCTCTAGTCGTTTCAAGCACTTATAAACTCTGTGCCGATGCGCTCGGTATGCGTCGTTTTTACGTTCAGTCGTTTGTTTACGTTGTCAGTTAGAACTGGTGTTGGCAGCGACGTCGTAGGAGAATGATGTTGCTGTACACTTCAGTAGCATTATTTTTAGAGCATTCTAATTCTTCTTCTTCTTCTTCTTTGGCCCGCTCATCACTGAGCACGTCTGAGAGACATGGCCAGGTCACCAATCCGTTCCAATTCTAAGAGCATTCTAATTATCAACCGTAGATTCGTAGCATGTTGCTTGAACATTTAGACAATGTGCTTGTGTAGATTAGCGAGCAATATTGTCGTACAGTTCGTCATTGCAAAAGTTCTTCCTCTGTCCAGCCTCACACACAGCGGATACTCTTATAAAAAATCCTAATCCGTTTCAGAGGCACACTTGTTAAAAGATAAGCTCGTTATGTGAGGTCAATACAACCCTTTTCAAGGAGCAAGCATATGACTAAGAAACACAAATAACAATGCTTGTAATTAAAGATTTTCACGTTACAAGAGATAATTGCTATGAACGAAGATTAACTCGTTATGGGGAAAACGCTCGTTAAAAGGGTTACTCATTACGAGAGAGTCCAGCATACACAGCTATCATACGTAAAACAATCATCTAGAAAGCTTCAACATATTTTGCAAAATTCTAAATCAGTATCAGTAACGATTGAATTATCTCATTCGTAAGCTTACTAGACACGTCCGAGGAATAGAGTTATCATTTGAATTGCACATAGAAATTAGGGTTTCCATGAGCGATAATTCAGCACATTGAAATGCATCACGGTGCGCTCTATGCTGTTCCTTTCCTACGTTCGTTTGACATTCTCTTTCTTTCGATTTTAGAAACAAAAGAAAAGTAAAGCACAAGTCTGAAAAGTCTGTGCAAACTATCACGTTAGTACATTTTAATCACTGCAGCTTCAACCATCACACCCGCCTGTCCCAAACCCATCAGACACGCTCCAGTTCACGCTCATTGCAAATCGGTGGTGCAACTTTGTTAATCCTTGGGGTGTTTCCGAAGCGCAGCCGAATCAGCAGTCCGCTTTCTTCTGCAACTTTGCACCAAAGAAACTCACCGGAGGGGGGGGGGGGAGATAGCACAGGTTTTGTCGCTCCTTTAGCGCAGCATCATAAGATCATCGCTGATTACACGGGGTGAGGTACGGGGTTCGCCGGCAACGGGAGGCTTACATTACAGACAGACAAAACACGGGAGAAACAAAAAAGAAATCCACCGAAGACGCGACTGAATAGGGGCGTTGATTAGAGGGCTGGGAAAACTTTTAGCTAATGATGTGCCGCCGCTCGGTGCCTTTAAAACGCTCACGATCACGCCGATTCAACCGAACCGATGAGGTGCAACCGTTGCAATTCAGCCGCATCTGCTTTGCGACGGTTGTAAATGATTTAATTAAAATTAGTTACTTTGGTTCCGGCTCACGGCCGCCGGCAGTACAAAAGGTGCTGATGGACGTAACAAACGATCGCGGGGAGCAGCAGCAAAAACAACCGTGCCAATGCAACAATTGTTGCAATGGCAGGAAAAACGGACGGTTGAAATTGAAATGTCACGAAGATTGAATTGAATTCATTCCATTTGGGTTGCGACTTTGTGCAAGGGGAAAATGAAGCGATCACCTGAAGAAAACGTGAAATTAGCGCCCGGCAAGCGAAGGGACGGTTTCACTGCAAAAAAAAAACGGGACGGCGTGGGAAGCGTTTTTCTTTGAGCGAAAAGCTTCCTCAAACTTGATGCTTCAAGCACGAGACCAGTGTTTATTGCAATGCTGAGGATGCAATCGCACCGACAGAAACACTGTTTCACCAGGCATTCATAAAAATTATGCAACGAGCAAAGGAACTGGGAAAATAAAAAGCACAAACATCAACCAATTTGTTGTCGGACGTTGTAAAAACGTTGTATGATTTCCTGCTCGCTTCCCTCCTGATATAAAAAGGCACCCACACCGCAGCCAAACAGGGGGAGGGGGGAGGCGAGAAAACGAGGATGCGTTTCGCGTGCAGCGATTTGTTTTATGAGCCGCTGCTGCTTGGTATGGACGGAGACAAAGCAGACATAAACAGCGTTTTGTTTTCTCGCGATTACAATTTGCTGCGGAAACAGATGGTTTTACTGAGCGGGGGAGGAAGGGGGGTGGGGGAGGCTAACGTCAACCACATTCGGATGGGGATTAGTGTAATAAAAATTAACAACGCAACAGTTTATCTCTTTTTAAGCGGAAACTGGAGCATATTGTTGTGTACGGTGGGGCCGTTTGCTGTTTAATCGGTTGCGAAAATTTGTTACACGCGTTTAAAATGTGTGCATTCGTCTTTTTTTTGTTTTATTAGCCATGTTTTTATTTGTTGAGTTGTTTTATCGTATTGCAATTTTTAAATTATTGTATGATACTTTCCAATGAATTAATTGAAATAATTTGAATTTGAATAAAGTGAAAATATATTTTTTTTAATTTCATTTTTGACTAAACATATTTAATTTAAGTATGGCGAACCAATTGCAGCAGTGATGCATCCTACAAATGCGACTTTATGTGAAACCGTCATGAACGAACTAAATTCTCATATTCCATTAAAAATTGGAAAAAAGCTTTTTATAACAATAACTAAAATATAATTCATCATTTTTGAATTTACGCATACTAATTCTTGGAAAAAAAATATTATTGATTTTTTAAAAAACTACAGCACCATTTATTAAAGAATATATACAATATAGAACGAGAAACATACACTCAAACTATAGAACATAGAGCTTTCTTCGACATTTAACAGATTGTCTGAACAAAACTAGAATTCGTTTTTCTTTGTTAGAAAACGTGAACAT
>KB672144.1:10609-28002 GCA_000349105.1 Anopheles epiroticus | reverse complement strand
TACCGGACCTTAATGGATAATATAGCTCGCTCTCTAAATTTAAGTACTTAAAGTAAAAAGGTAAACGTGACAACGTGGGATTATCAAACACTTCAAAATAAATAAAAAAAAACAAAAAAAAGAATAGTGTTTCTTTAAATTATCTTGTCTCACCTATCTTGGGAGCGAAATTTTTATTTTGAAAGGATTTTCCAATATTCCAGTTTGTAATGGGTCCGTGGGCAAGAATTCATTTCCCTAATTAATATTGAATATATTAGTGCCAAAAAAGTAGTATCCTCCCTTTAAATTTATTGGCATCTGTTTCGGCTGTCAATGAATAATTATTTATTAAAAATAAATTGAAACCATGGACAGCCTGAACAAGCAAACGAGGAAGTACTTGTTCGCCTAAACTTAGATCTTCATTATAATTATGATGTCAACTCAGCCACGGAAAAGATGCTTCGAAAGTATCGGCTTTCATCGTCCAGCACAAAAAGCGAGGAAAAGTAACAGACGCCAGCAACGAGTTTCGGGGAAGGAGTGTATGGCAGGTTAAGGAAGTGGCTTTGTTCCATTCCAAACAGGCACAATCTAATTAGGAATTTTTAATTATAGGGCCACCTTGTTTTGGCAATAAGGTGAAGAAAGCTCAGCAGTGGTATTTGAGGTTCAGGGAGCATAACCTCGAAAGCTTAATTGGATTTTTGGAGTGGCTAAAAATAAAAGTTTTAATCTTGTTTCCCTCTCCTTCCTAATATTTCATCGAGATGAAAATAAGGTATAACGTTGCTAATATATTGCTGAGGAATATGGAAAGTAATAATGTGTGTTTGTTGAATGTTCGTTTTCCAAATAACACTAGGCAAAAAACATTTGCTAGCGTCCTATACCGATTGAGGTTTTCCTTCACCGATTGTATGTAGTGGTGTTTCTATGGTTGAAGACGATTTTATTTGAATGGCAGCTTTCACACAATTCAATCGAGTGATTCTCAATTAGTTGCTTCCGCAAAACAGGTCAAAGGATCTTTACTGTTGCCAGAAACTCTCAAGAAGTGACTGTGAATCGTTGATTGTTTAAGATGCTCAAGTGAAGATGCTGTTTCCGAGAGGTTGGTGTGGTAAACGAAGATTCCAACAACACTTCACAATTTTGGGCTGTTAAGCTGCTGCCAATTAACGAAAACCTGTTAAATAAGACGCATGAAGTGCTATGAAAGGACCATTATAGAGTGTTTTTCAGATTTTTTCTTGAACCAGTAAAAGCATAAGAAATTTTACACTTTGAAATAAAATAAACGATCAATTCTTTTGATTAAAAAAAAATCAAGCACATTTATTTGAATTGATATGGTAAAAGAATTGCCTAACTTAAGTAGACAAGTAATTATAGTTTATTGGCGATATTATATGCCATCGTTAGATATCCGAATCATTCTGAACAGTTTTTTCGTTTCAATGTACTGTACCATACAAAACAAACATACAAGGTTTACGTCGTCTGTTATTAACAAATTTCTAGTTTTTCGTTCAACTTCTTTATCAATTGCTTTTGAATGTTCTGCATTGCATTTTTGTACGGTTGTCATAATCTGTTTCCGACTTTACAAAAAACCATCACAGTATTAACAGTAATGCAATAGTAAACAATTTTCCTGAATTATTCGTTACAGTTAACATAGGAGACAACGACGACGAAAATGATGACAAGGACGGTACAAATGGAATTTGTTTGCAGAAAAATTTGTTAACTGAAGTGCTTACGCCAATGACCAGAGTATGTATATTGTCATGCCAGAGGAGTAAAGCGTGAGTGGAAGAGTAATATAACGTTTCAATATGGTTGCATAGTACTCCTTAAAAGTCAAAAATTGTATTTCATTTTATTGTAAACGTGTTTTCGATTTAAATAAGTATTTAAATTTGAAACATTAAAATTTGCACAACGATTCTTCTGCTGTGCGTTTTTTATCAATGTTATCAATTCCGGAGTTGCTTTATTAATTAATGCTTTATTAGCTTTAATCTGAAATTAATTAAGCAAAACGGTATGGTCGTTACTACCGAATAAAACAAAAATTTGAAATTTGTTATGCTCCAAGTCTTTGGTATATAGTTTTTTTCTAAATCCTCTCATTTTCAACTTTTAACTAGTCTTTAATGTGTCTCAAATACATAGAGTTATTTGATATTAGTTTAACTTTTAGAAACTAACAATAGGAAGAAATTATTTCTTTTAGGCTAAAAAAAAAAAATTTTATACGGATATTTTTGCGGTGTTTATCGATATCAAAAACTACAATTTTCAGTGCCGTTAGTTCCTTATTTAAGTGATTTTTTCCTATCCGAGATTAACCTAGCTGACGGTATGGCGGAACTTTTCCATGCTGGTTTTTTATAATTAATTATTGAATATAATTTTCGACAAAGAAATTTACATGACATATAATTTAAAATGAGAATTGTTGATGACTCAAATTCTAATCACTGTAAACAACCAGAAACCGCCAGTCACATGATACACGAATGTACTATAAATGATCCGCCACTAGGAGTAACCAGGAAGGATTTGAAACCCCACTTTCAAGACAGGGTCGGAAAAACGGACAAGAGTATAGTGAGATTCGTTAACAAAAACAAATGAAGATTCTAAACAATACAGACCAAAGTAAATCTGAGTCGATTTGACTCAAAGCAGTCGAAAGGACGAAAAAGAGTACGGTATGCCTCTGATTATGAGAGATGGTTAACATCAAACATAGGAGGGTACAGGTCCAAATTCGCATATATAAGAAGAAGAAGAAGAAAATTTAAATTTTTCGATTGATTAGATGACATTTCCACAATGTTCCGCAAAAAATGAGATACAAAATCTGATACTAGTAAGTTCCTAACACATTTTTTACAGAAGATGGGTTCCATGATACGGCATCATCACGCTCCAGCTGTTGGTTGAAATACTCGAATGCGATTATGAGAATTACACGAAATGGATGTTTTTCTGCAATTTTCACACTGTTTGATGAAAGAATAAAAACGTTATAATACTGCAAAGATAACCATTGGTTTCATTCAGATATCAATGAGCATAAAATGCGGAAGCCTCGAAATGTAGCAAAAATACCCGTAGCAAGTAGTCAGTATGATTGGCATAAAAAAGTGATTGGTAAAAAATAATTAGTGAATTTGATTGACAAGTAATGGTACGCTGTTAGGTTTCTCCAATAAAATGTCTTACTGTTCATTCACTAATGACCTGTTGATGGAGGAAAATCTTGACACAGAAGCAATAAAAGTTTTGATTCACTTGTGCATGTTGCTTGTTTTATTGCAAAAATATAACAAGATCTATCGTTTTATCAGTTTAGTCGCTCATCAAACTATTTTCTATTGCCGATTGTCAACCAGACAGACACTTGAATGATACGTCGCGTCCTCCGATAGCATTAAATATATTTAATGAACGTCTTATTATCCAAACCACCACTATGCTTGTACACGTTCAGTCGCTTGAGCAACAAGAAGATGGATAACATCAATTGAACTGAAATAAACTGCCACCTACAACTACACAGGTGATCCCGAAAAATTTACGCAATTATATCCAAAATCGAATGTGTCATTAGTACCGTTTCCAATCGATTTTCTTCCCAGCTATTTTTGAGCATATGAATGCCAATTTGCAGGATACACTTTGAATAATAACGTGCTTTGGCAAATGTGAACGCAGAGCTACTACAAGCCTGTATATTTTGCTAGAAAGATTACAATTGGCTAAGTTAAATAAATTTGCTTAAACCCTATGGCAGCTTTTCGTTGAGTGTGTTCAGTCTTGTGCTAACCGGAGAACATGAATAGCCAGATTAAACTGATTTTGTCGTATGATTTATTAATTAATCGTCCATTACTTTATCAAGTATAACTTATCAGCTTTCGGCTTGATTTTTTTCTTAAATCTAATGCTTTAAGGCAAATAAAAGTGGCAATTTATGGGAAAGTAAATAAGTAGTTTCCTTCACAATATCTTTAATGTGTGGTCGGCTTGGTGGTCCAGTGGTAACGGCGTAGGGCTGTCGAAAGGCCGGTCGCCGGTTCGGATCTCATTCGGACCACTGCCGCCCCCCATACGCAGAATTGACTATCCTGCTATGGGTACACTTAATCACAACCCCCCATACGCAGGATTTACAATCTTGATATGGACGGGTATACTAAGTCACACAATACGGCCAGGCCGTCACTACAGAAGAAAAAAAAATCTTTAATGTGTATTTTGTTAATTTCCATGATTGCATTTACAACTTTGTGCATCTTACCTCTGATTGGTAACATGCTTCTTTATGTTCAAACTTCCAGGTCTCCAGCCCTTCATGTTTCCGTATTTTAAGGGTTACTGTTAAACCCGTCTCACTAACGGGTCCTTTTTTAAACAGGATTTCGGACAGATATGGCTGTTTTTAAACTGAGTGTCCGTATTTGGAATGCTGTTATATATTTTAATTAATTGGCACATCTATATAACTGAACCTAAAACTTGTCTTGAAACGACAGTCATGAATAAAATAAATTTAACTCAGACATGACGTGCACAACTCCATCTATCACTATGTCTGATGAAAACTATTCTAGAACCAAAGAATTTCTAGTCCTGAAATCAGTGCCAGTAGTTCTGTCCGTCTCGTTTTTATAAAATTCTCAAGTATCAATTACTCTTCCTCTGTTTTACTTGTTTTAAATGCAGAAAATCTTGCAATTGATCTTGGTGTACACTTATCAATAACGTCTCAGATATTTTCCTGATCGGTTATACTATTGCTTTTTGTAAACGTGAAATTTTAATCAATATCAGGGAAAAAAGATTTTACTAAGAGGTAAAACCATGTTCAGAAGAGAAGCTCATTGAAACTTGTTGAAAAGAGGTAACAAAAATAATAACGCTCAAACAATTTTTATTTCACTAAATAACCATTGCAGGCGACAATTTGTTCATTGTATTTAAAGAAAACAAAACATAGAATTTGATTAAATTATTGCTGATATTTTTTTTATTCGGTAGTAACGGCCAGGCCGTATTGCTTATTGCTGATATTTAAAGGTGGGAATTTATACATTTTTATATTAAATGCACATTGCATGCATATTATATCGTCTATGATAATTCTAGCTTTTTATTACTGCTGATCTAAAAAATCACTCTGTTTGGTTTTTAGTGCGCTCAGCACTTTACTACGCTTAGCTCTGTAAAAAACTTGTTAGAGCAAAACTATAGGGTAAACAAATGGCTTGCAGTAAGCATTGTCGTTCGTTCCAAGAAGGACAGAGGCGAAAGGATAACGCGAAGATGTGCGAAGGGAGAACGCGAATATGTGAAAGCAGAATGCGAAGAATGCGAAAGGAGAATGCAAAATAAAGATGCGTGCGCATTTGCGTGTAAACAATGCTCAAACAGAAAGTAGGAGAAAAAGAATATACGGAGAAATAGCGAATTAGGAGCGAAGGAAAGGGTAAGGCGTGTCCTGAAGAGGATCAGTCAGTCCGTCTCAGCTACCTAAAGCGATAGGTCACAAAGCTGAACTAGAGCCAAGTAATAAATAGCAATTTTGTTCAACACTTCAACCCAAAGTTTACTTGTTTAAATTCAAAACAAACTGTATGGAAATAATTCATTCAAATCTTGCGAAACATGACACCGGTTTAAAATGGTAAATGATTCCTAATTATGCTAAATAAATCAACCGTTTGACGAAGTCCGATAGTCAACTGCACTTGGGATAAATTTTTTTGCCTTAATGCTAAAATTTACATTTTTATATCTGTTATACTATGCAATATTTACAACTTAATAGTAAAAGTTGTGTGAACGAAACTCCCAATTTGTATGGGTTTATTAAACACTTGTTGTGTCATTAAGATCAGTCGCCCCGCTTGAGGGCTTAAAACAATTTATTATTGAAACACAAACAAAATTTTAGATGAAATTTACAAGCAAAATAACATTTTTTTGGTTGCTTCTCTCACTGTGTAAATGTCTCGATGAGTTTGAAACGTTTTCTCAACGTTATGTTTCGTTGCTTTCATCGTAAACCTATGTAAAGTGCATGTAAAGTGTAATTTTTTCTCGAACATTAACAGTTCAAAACAATTCCCTCGTCAGTTGTTCCAGTGAGCAGACATTATTAGGCTCGTGTCAGGGCTTCATCGTATACTTTTGCATGGAGTTTAACAGTCATCGCCGGACGTCTGAAATTGAACGTTGTCAATTTCCATACTCAAAACACGACACGACAAAATCGTGTACAATAAAGCAATGTCACGAGCCTTATTGAACTAAAGCTACCTTTAGAAAGATGTCTGCCTCTTACTGTCTCCTCTACTAACTCAACAGAAAGCAATACATATTCACCTGCACCAGCATGTGTTGGATAAGTTTGCAAATGACTTTCGATACTTTTAAATGAATTAAGTTTGCTAGTTTTTGCTGAATGGTAGCAGATGTGCTGGTTTTTGTTTATTCCAAATGACTTTTCCGTCTCGTTTACATTTAAATAAGCCAAAAACTATGGACATTGTGAATTATCATTGAAAAAAGATTTTTTTCCCGTTTCAAAACTAAATCATTTTGACAAGCATGTAAGAGAACATCGTTTGAATAAGAAAAATGTTTCTCTACATTCCTCAACGACAATTATATCACATTTGCAGCGTGCTCTTAACCCTTAAGAAGTTAACCCTATAAATCTGACGCAAAATGTAAGGCATACGAATTCATGGATGAACGTTAGGGATGAACTCGCACGAATGAATTTTGTAACCGGACAAGCGAATAAACAGTAGCAAATTGTACTTCAAGCGCGCAACACAATAAATCCTTCCGTCTGATATCACACGAATTGTGACTTCACAATCAGTGAAATTTCTACAATGCCTGTATATTTGTATAAAATCTTTATATCTGTATAAATCACAAGCAAGTTGTAAAACAGAGACTCATAAGAACGTTTATCTTGTTGTTTGAACGTCATGAAACGCGTAAAGAAAACAGAACCGGATAAAAGATAGTGTAAAAATCAGATAAATTATTTATAGCACCAGACTATTTTGTTCAAGAACATGGTAAAATGTAGGGTCTTTAATTTGTAACAAATTTGTCAGATATATAGTTATGTGCATCCATGCTACGTGCATCCAATTAATTGCCATTTTGATAGAAAAACGGGCGATGTGAATACAAGTACTCCTATATTTACACCTAGTTGTGTCGAGGTGCATTGTTTACAGAATGTATGATGATAAACAACTGCCAGAAGAACTCAGCTCAAAGCTCAAAGAACAATGTCGGTTTCTTTTCATGCTCGAAAATAAAAACAACTCACCGTTGAAATGTGTTTTTCAATCCCAGAATAAAACCTCCATAGAGTTCATCTATCTGGTTGAATGTGTATGTGACACATCTGAGCACAATCAGTCCTTGTATTGCGAGTGACATTCTCAGTGGACTCTACCCACGGTAGCCTTGTTTTACAAGCATCATAACGAGGAGTAACTATTTCTTAGCCAGCGGGTGTTTCAAACCCTATCCAAACACTAACACAGATTGGCATCATTTAAACAATGCTTCTCCACTTCAACGATTTGTCTTCATAGTGTGCACCCAACTGCAAAAGGTGATGTCTGTACTTCACCCCATTGACTTGCGTTACTACTCATTCTGTGCCATTCCTCCATTGTGTACAATGCGTCTTCAGGCTCGAATCTATCATCATTATGCTCAACAATTTTCCTTTCCGGGAATTCACCTACGTGATGCGAGAGAACCCTTTGGGCCACCTGTCAAGAATGACGTTACGCTTTTGACAGCTTTCTGCATTGCCGGAACATGGAGGAAAGGAAGCATAATTAGCAAACAGCTAAGATAACTTTAACTTTTTTTGACAGAGAGTTAACTTTCACAATTTGTATATTTGTATTTCATTTGTATATCATGTGTATATCTGGAACAGTCCGCTGCTTTTACGTTTCATGATCTATTTGGCTATTTTTGTATCGTCTTGATGTACTTTTGCTTTGCGTTTAAGTGAAAACAAACCAATAGGACGTTTACATAAAACAGATTTAAATTGTTTACTATAATAATTATATTATAAAAAATTATATTATAATTTTGAAATTATAATTTTTTTTAACAAAATATTTATAAGAAAATTGGTCATTGTCAATGTCACTAATTTTGTTACAAAAATTTTGAAAACATTAAACACGAAAAGAGGTTTGATGACGGCACGTTTTGATACAGTGACGCTTAACGCCAACGTTAAAAGATAAAAACCGTAAAGCTGTAGAGTGAAAAAAAAACAAAAAAAACTATAAACTGCCTCACTTTATATTTAACCAGATTAAGCACAATGTCATTACTTGTTTAGACATTCTTGTTTAAAAAAACTACTGTTTATGTATCTCACATTCTTTGGACATAATTATATAAGTCATACTTTCCTGAGTAAACACATGAGTAAAATAAAAGAAACTTATTCCTTCGAGATGAGCTCATTTTCTAGAAAGAAAAGAAATTTATTTTAAAGTTTTCATTTTGAAACGCCATTGCCGTTCACTTTTTTGTTGCTGACGCTTAAGAGAGTCTGTTAATTCATTGCAGAGTGGAAGTAACATCAAGTCATAATTGAAATTATCATGTTTTTTTATGTTGAGTGAATGTATAAATAATTCTTGTTTAGTGGGCTTTCAATAAATGTTGAATCATTTTCACTACAGTGTACTATTTCTAGGCATTGAATACTCAATTGAAACGCATTTTTGATAATAATTTGGTTTGCAAAACCAGAAGATGTCTCCATCAGTTCTTCATTTGGTTTACATAAAAAGGGTTTGGTCCCATGTTGATGGAAATTCAAGGTTTAAATGCTGTGGATTTGTGCTGTATAGGAGTTTGTGATAACAAGTTTATTTACTTGACTTTTTTTTTAAATGCATGAAATATTTGATTGGAGAACTTTTTTAATAGATTAAATTGTCATTGAAATGAAAAGCACATATATTTTTGTTAAATTAATTGTAATATAATTCAAATATTATTTTTTTGACATTTTACACCAATAAAAAAAGAAGTGAGTATGCAAGTTACGGGTCCATCATGTGTGGTTGGTTTTTAAAAAAAGTCATTACTTCATTTTAAACCTGTCCTGAAGGTAGCTTGATAATAACTGATTGATGTTACTCGCGGTTAACCGTTCGTCCACTCGATTCGCTGGGTTGTTTACGTTGGGTAAAGACACCGGGGACCGGTGGTTATCAAAATTGTTTGTGAAAAAATGAAAATATTATACCAAATGCAAAACTAAGTCGTTCACTTAGAAAAGTATCCTGTTAAACCCTCAGTATTAAAATGATAAGTCTTCTTGGTTGACGCAAATAACTGAAGATCATCAAATTTGTTTATAATATCCAGGCTACAAAAAAGATCAACTCTATGGTCTTAGCATTGTAACAGAATAAAAAAAGAAACTAAATGCTTAAAACTAATATTGCAAAACCTACTGAAATTTCTTTGAAACACCAAACTATTTTAGTTAAATTTCTCGTCACACTAGTAAACTAGCTAGCACCATCTTCAGAAAGAAAGTTTCCTTCCCTCCACAACCACTCACTAGCTCGTTCAATTATCCACCATGTCCCCTCTCCGTTCTCGTTGTCCTTGATATCTCTCTACATTCCACATTTTGATATACATAACGATCAGATGTTATAGCCACCTGGATGTAATATATTACCTTCAACAGCAGCTTCTCGACAGCCCTGCGGCGGCCAAAAACAAAATAAGTTATATTTCTTGAAAAACAAGTAATGTAGCAACCGACTTCATTATAAAGCCAATAATTATTTTTATTGGTAATTGATACAAAAAAAAATAAAATAAAATAAAATAAAAATTATAAAATGTCTCAGCACAGTGCTGGTCTTTGCTGTGAAAACTAATTTCATAGTAACTTGTGTTAGTGAAAATGAGTGCAAAATATTAAAAACTATTTATGAATCGGGTAAAAGACTCTAGCACATGCAAGCTGATGAAATTACTTGAGCCAGGACATAATATTTTTATGAAGCAAAACCAATGCCCCACAATTATTAGCTTGTTTAGACACATATCAATAACGACAACAAATCTCAATAAAGAAGTAAACCATCTTGAACAAATCGTAAAGCACATTGTTAGAGAGGCAAAACAGAATTATTGCATTATATATGGTCCTAACAACAGCTAGAGGAACTAAAACAGATCATCTCATGTATCTACCACAATCATACTGGAGAACTGTCACTCTGTAGCATCTTGACACAGCAACCTTATCAACAGTTTATATCGGATTCATTAAGATGATTTGCTTTTCAAGGTGCCAAGAGGATAAATTCTATCAAATTCTCAGTATCTGGTGTTTCCTTTATCTGTCAGATCTGTTTGTATTTCTGCTTTTACGCATTTTTGGTTCGCCCGTTTGCGGTATGTTTGTTTCTGAGCTGTTTTTCCATTCGTAGCCAAAGAGAAGATAAGAATTATGTAAGACGATATCCATTCTGAAGCTATTCTTTGTTTTTTACTTCGTTCTTCATTTCGTTTTTGTTCGACCACCAAGCACCTTCCGACCAAATCGGCAATACTCAAGCGGATTGTTATAAGCTTGCTATCGGTTTGTATCGATCGATTGTAACTAAGAGCTTTCTATGGACGCACCACAAGGGTGAGACCAACGTCCTTCGAGACTTCCTGCTACCTTTCAGATTGATGATGCTTAGTTGTCTCGCTACGAGCAATTTCCGTCAATTATTTTTCGAAGAAGTGATGAATTTTTATACAACCCAAATCTCGATTCAAAAACTGATAGTGCGTGTAGTTGAAAGTTGCATATGGATTGTATGAATTAGGAAGGGTAAAAAAAAGATCAAATATCATTAATATTAACCAAAACATACAGTATTAATTTATGTCTCTACTACAACACGAGTGAAATATGAAGAACAAACAGCCTTCTCGATCTAATGTTAAACAACCTATAGAACTCCCCCAAGGTAAAGGTAAATAGCTCAATGGCAACATTAATGTGCTTTTACGATAAAGTGTCTTAATGGTAATGATTTGGACGATTATTGTCCGTATTTTAGTTCTGCATCGTTCTGTAAACGTGTAGTTCCGCGTTGGATGGACTCTAGATTTGGCAAGGTCCGAGGCGAAACTGGCCTCCTAACGATATTTGCATACTCCATCAGCAAACGAATTAATGAGCAGTAACACGCTTTTATGCAGAGAGTGTTGTGGATCTTGGATATCCCTTACTGGTCAAATCTTATTGCCAACGAATGGCATTACTTATTATAAATGGAGACACAGCAATACGGCCAGGCCGATACTACAGAATAAAAAAATGTTGTCAAATTATGTCAAGCAGCTGACCATCATTACAGTGTTGTATATTTTGCATAAATTGAGCTAGATGCTAGATGTATTGCTTTTAAAATGATTTAATAAATTGATTTGCTATAAAAAAACGAAATTGCAATCTCATTTCTTCATAACCAAAATTTTTCTTCTTTAATAATTATTTGTTAAAAAAGAGAAGTTAGGGTAAATTTTCGTCGCATGTTCCAAAATCATTCTTTAATTTTGTTAACAAATAAATATTTCATCAATAATAAAAAAAACAACTCCACGAGCAACGGTTTCTTTTGAAAATATTGAAAAAAATCTTTGAAAAAGAAACTTTAACGTTAGACACGAATAATAATGGCCATCTAATTTACACAAAAATCCATACAAACACTAGTACTAAAATCCTAGAGCCTACTGTACCACATAAGAATGACTATATTCTGTCATCTGTCAGTTGGCGATATGACTGTAACTATTTGTGTCACTGCAATTTTATACAATATCCAAGTATTTTTATTTTCCCAAATTCCACCTTTGAGCTTATTTGTTTCATAACACGCACCGTGAATTAGTGAACCCATATTAATACAGAGAATCCAGCGTATGAGGGGCCGGAAGCGGTCCGAAAGGGGATTCGATACAAAACCGGTCTTATTCGTATGACAGTCTAACACTGTTTTCAGTTAGACCATCGAGCCACCATGGTAATAATTAGTCATCGAGCCACCATGGTAATAATTATTATGGTCGAGCCACCATGGTAATAATTATTATGGTAATAATTAATTATGATCGAGCCACCATGGTAATAATTATTATGGTAATAATTAGTGGTAGTTTTTAATTATGGTAATAATTAGTTTTATTTAAATCTGTTTCGTATGGGCCGGCTTGGTGGTCCAGTGGTAACGGCGTAGGGTTGTCAAAAGGCCCGTCGCCGGTTCGAATCTCATTCGGATCGCTGCCGCCCTCCATACGCAGGATTGACTATTCTGCTATGGGTACACTTAGTCACAACCCCCTATACGCAGGATTTACAATCTTGATATGGACTGTGTACACTTAGTCACACAATACGGCCAGGCCGTCACTGCAGAATAAAAAAAAAATCTGTTTCGTATCTCTTACCTACCATACGTTATCTCAACCATGCTGTGCCCTTTGGGTGAAAAAAAAAAACTCGGTGTGGTGGATCCTTACCCCTTAATGAAAGCTCATCCCTTTTTTCTTTTATTGACCAATTTTTATGATGCAGTCACAAGCAAAACGAAACGATGGAGATTTTTTTAAGCGTTACTCATTTTGTTCTTGTTCTGTTTTTGATTATTTGTCGCTTTCACTTAATCACCCTTTTTCACTCACATCAGTTAGTGCCGCCAAGCGATAAATCTTCAATCCATCATTCGGTTACTGTGTTTTGTTTTTACTTTCGCCCATCATGCCCATCCCATTTGCCCATGGTCCCGGTCCTAGCAATGATCGCTTTGAACATTATTGGTTCCAGTGTTTAGCTCCATTTGATCAACACGTTAGTTTTTGTTTTTGTTTTCTTCGCTTATCTGCTGTGGCTTTGTTTTATCATTTTCATTTTAAATTTTTTTTTTTTTTCAGAAGGGATTAAAATTCAAACCCATAAAAACATACGATTGCAATGATCATTTGACATACCCTATTTTAATGAGGATATTTTCAGAGCACCCTAAGAAGGTTTGAATTTTTTAACCAGTAGAGAAAATTTTTCTGTTACACTTCCAGTAAGCATACAAAAAAATGCTTCAAAACACTGTTTTTGCTGCTCTAAAGCCACCTTTGCTCCCATCCGGAAGAGTTGCCACCTTTAAACTGCTTCAAAGCAGCTTCCAAGCTTCTACCTTTAGTTTTTTTCGCTGCTCCGTTTGGGGCAAAATCGATCACAATGTGATGGAGGAACGATTTATTCTTGATCTTCACTCAATGTAAAGGGATTAGAGTTTTGAAAGGCAAAGGTCAAGTATGTTGGGTATGTATACCAGCCACAGGCATGGAGATTGCTCTTCACTGGTACACTCTTTTTTTCAGTATACTACAAAAACCACGATACATATGGGGAGGTTTTGTGGCAATTTCGTGGTTCACAGTTTAGCGTGCTAATCTTTATGGAGGATTGAGGGTTGTTGACTCCGTCAACCGTCAATTACAAAAATAAAGCCTTTTGGATCCTATTCCACAATAGAATAAGGCCTGAAAATAAGTTAAACTCATTTGTTAAACAAGTTATTAAAAGCAAATAAATAAAAAATAGGGCATATTTCAATGCATTAAAAAATAACAAACTGATAATGTTAAATGGTACCCTTTTGTGAACATTGTGTAAAACTCTTTCGTGTCTCAAAACATCAAGTAGAAAATCAAAGAACAAACTGGCTTTTATTGTCGATTTTTAGAAATGCGTTCATTGCTATGATTGAAACTGTTTTTTCTCTTCACAACTCTTGTAGGCCTTTGATAAGTCCCGATGGTGTATCGAGTCTCATTTTGACGGCTACCACACTCCATGAACAGAATAATCATACTAGCCTGTAATGGATACTCTACGTCACAGTAAATGTCAAAGTTAATTAGTGCTCAGGGAAGCCTCACACTGTGAAAGGGTTATTGAGCAACCCACGAAGAAGAAGAATAAACCGTTTTCCACATATTTATGCATTCCATTTGTCGCATTGATCCAAAATCAATCCATATTGTGTTTGTCGTATTGGTTAAATTAAAAAAAAAAACATCCTCAAAATTATTTTTTCTCAGCCATCAGTACACAGCTAACATCTTCAATCTCTTATAAGCCGGTCGCCGCATATTATTTTTTTATTATGCTCGGGTGAACTATGTCTTAAAACAGTACGTACCTTCACGATGCTTGTCAGGTAATGAAAAATGCTAAAAAATATGGTTGGTGCAATTTTGCGTAACGGAAGGTAGTAGTAATGCAGTAAATTATCCATATCCCATGGCGAACGGAGTCACGAAAAGGGTGATAAATTGTTTGCTGCTACATAACCTTGAGGTTGTGGCAGAAGGAACAGTGCAAGGGGCACATATTTCACGAAGCCAATTTTATCAACCATTGCACCCAACACTAAATTTCATCTCTGACCTTCAGCACCAACGGAATGATGACACAGCTGGGCAAACTGGTTTAAATTACTGTTTCCACCATCCCCAGGGAATTGGGAATGTAAGATACGCAGATCATATCGATTACAATTTATTAATTACCGCGTATCTGCTCATGACAACTCATCACTACAAATTGGCTTACAAGTTGAAGATATTCCCTCTCTTTTACTGTCAGTGATAAGCGTAAATATGGTTCGCTTAATTTACGTGGTTAGCTTTTCGGCACAAACTAACAGACCCCAAAATGCTAACATTTCTATTTATGTAATGAAATTCGCACAGGCATCGCACAGGCATCGACAATGGACCGGTCAGTATGCGGTGTAAGTGAATCACTTTAGTACAGTAAAATTTGTAGTTCAGTCATTAAAGCTGACAGATCGCGAATGCGTCCATACTCTTTAACAATAAGCAATAGTTACTTACTTATCGAGTGCTACAACCGTTTCGCGGTCTTGGCCTTCTGTAGCAAAATTCGAAACCTTTTACGGTCTCGCGCCGTCTTCTGCCAATCCGTTATCCCGGCCTTGATCCCTAGTAACAAAATTGACGTGTTTTCTCGCTCTTGCTCATAAAAAAATCTATGTGGCAGAAGGAGACACCATGACTGTTTTGCTACTAGGGATGGCGGACGCCTCAACGCCATCTCTCCACCTCATCTTGGGCCTACCACGCCTCCTCTTTCCAAGTGGACGGCCTAAGAGGACTTTACAGGCTGGATCGTCCGGGTCCATGCGTATAACAGCAGGTGCATACGTGAGTACTGGAACTATATAGGGGCGATATAGTCTCACCTTCGTCCGTCGCCACGGGTTTTGTGAGGTGAAATGCTTTCTCAGGCTATAGAAAAACCGGCTGGCCGCCAAACAATTTACAATACTAGATGCAAAACTAAACTGTACGAAAAGAATAAAATATTACGCCATTGATAACGTTTCATTGAAAGCAATACGGCCTGGCGGATTACAACCGAATAAAAAATACGTTTCATTGCAAGTTCATGACCATCATGACATATTGAATATTGAAGCATAAGATCCACTTTGGAGCGTTCAAAGAAAAGATAATTGTTTCAAAGTTCATTATCGTAACTCTGGCAGAGATAGACTAACATACTACATCCTATGACTGACTGAGAATAAAACAGCTTTTTGTAAAATATGTAGAAATCGAAACAGCTTAGTGGGATAGTTCAGGTCATTTCAGTCTGTTCTTGCTTATTATATCCAGCAATATCTCTTGCTTATATCCAACCGTTGGAATGATATTGGCTAATATTACCATTTTTCCTATCGTATCTTATCTTATCGAATCTTATAAAGGCTAACTTTTTTTCTGCTCCTAGATACTACACTCTGCCCAAAGTGCAGTGTGATTGGAGTCTTATCTCTTGTCTCACCATGTTTCTACGCTACGGATGTTTTAGCTGTAGAACATCGTTTATACATTTGCGTGCCTGAGTGCCAAGCGAACATGATTGCTCTCTTGAGTAAACTCCCTTGTGTTCTCTCTTTCCATCTTGCCATGCATATCCGTCGTATGCTGATTGCTAATGATCGCAGTTTGATGAAATCAAAAGGAATAGAAGAAAATCATTGGGATTCGTGTTAATGGGAACGTTTTCTTCAAATATAGTTTATCCATGTTCATCTTGAATCGCGAACGAACCACATATTTGCTGCCGAAGCGCTTTACTTAACTTGGTTATGGATGATCTTATCAACCAGATGAATGCTTTCCTTTTAAATGGTCACATGATTTAATACTGTTCTGTCCTGCGAAGAGATGAGCGAGAATATAATTCATACCTATAACTGGGCGAATTGGACGAAAAAATAATGGGTACTGAAAATGTTTGCACTAGTTGACACTTAAAATCACTTGAATTGTTCAAAAGATTGTTATGAAACTCGTTTATCAATTGTGTTATACACAAACAGATTTTCCCATTTTGATCAAATGTTTCTTTTCCAGCTCAAAACAAATCCTTAAAATTATTGGTTTGGATATCGAGGAAAAATCTCTGTATGTGAACCAGTATACTACTTTTTACACGTTTCACGTACCGACAATCTCGACATAATTTTAAAGTAATCGAAAGTGCGGGTGTTGTGACAGCACAGCGGTCCGACAAAAACGTAGGTGTACGTGCTTGGTTCCAAAACCGGTCACGAGATGGTGCCACGCAGATTCAGGGCAGGCGAACGAACTCTACTTTGGCAGATAGACGACATGCCTGAGAGGAGAGAGAGACATTGCTGGGAGTACGATCATTAGAGCGAAAGAGGATGAATATAAAACAGATCGCCGCGAAGAACAAGATCTCTTTCGAACCAGTACGGATTTTTTTGTAACAACATCCAACTGTCCTCAGCAATAAAGCAGTTAAGTTATAAGAAGCCGCGCGTTTTTTTAAATCGAAGAATCGAAAGGGCCATTCCAGTTGCGGGAAGCAACATCACTAACATTTTAAAATTCGAAGGGTAGAGAAAAAAGTTCAATTTCAGGAGCGATTGAGCGGCTTGTTTCTGTCTGCCTGCCTGTGGAATTGGTTATGAGCTTCGTATAGCCTTCTTTGATGTCAGTGGAGTGTGCAATATCCATAAGAAAAAAGGCCGCGTCCACACGAGAGCTTTTTGTAGCGTATTTGAAGATTTTGTATTGTCAATATTGCTCGAGACTACGCCAATCTGCTCGAAATATACTTTTCCCGTGTGGACAGTCTGTAGAGCGTAGTGAGATTTCACCGGAGCGTGAGCTTTTATTTATTTCGCAGAGCATTATTGTTGTGGTATTTCGTATCTAACCTTAACCGCGTC
>KB672143.1:0-23174 GCA_000349105.1 Anopheles epiroticus | reverse complement strand
TTTGGAGGTTAAAGATGGACTAACTATTTATTTGCAATATTCCACTATTTATATATACAGATCCCAATGTATACTATGATCGCGGGTTACTATGTTTCTAACAGAAGGATTTGTCGTAGAGTGAATATTTGGTAGGTTGTGGAATTCTCCCCAGCAAATCCAGCATGGTAGGATTTTAATGAAATCTGAATGAAGGGCGCGTTATCAAACCACTCCTTCCTCTGGTAACGTGATAGGCACATCAATGTTGGTTAGTTGGTTGAAAGGTTTCTAGAGGTTTTGGACCTCAAGGGTCGCTTTCGCCTCTAATATGCGATGCACATACGTGCGGAGTCTGCACATTAATAATGCTCAGGTTGAAGAACCAGCCACGAATCCTCAAACGGCACATTCGCTCGTTGATTGGCCGCCATCCAATCAATCGCCTTTGCATGTCACCTTTGCACTCCAGGAACGCCGTACCGAACACGTGTTTGTCACCTTCACTCTGGTAGTTCATGCAATCGCTACGGTAGGGGCGCTCCGTGAAGCCTTTTAGTCGAACTTCTAGAAGTGCTACTATTGCCTGCTACTACTACTCAGCTCATCCGAAAGAATTCGAATGCTTCCGGCTGAAGTGAGGTATCTGCAATTCCATGTACCGAGTAGTCCTTTTTCATTTGCGTGAATCAATATCTTCTGTTTCGATTTGAGGTAATTTGTTGGCTGTTCGTAACGGTTTTATTAGGGGTGGCTTGCAAGTATTGGGGGGGGCTTGTTATATTGGGGGTGGCTTGCATCCTACCAAGGGGTTGGGTTTCCCCGTGTACCTAAGCTCAGATATTGGAAGGCATGTTACCGCTTTCTATGACGGGGACGAATTGAGTAGGAGTAGGCAAGGAGAGCCTATGTTAACCTTGAAGAGGCATCGGATCCTAACTGTACCAGTGTAGCATTGCTACCACACCAGCTAGAACTGTATTATGAGAGATAGTCCGCCATCTTTTTCCGATGCAACTCATTTTCATCTTGGTGGCTATGTCAACAAGTAAAATTGTCGGGATTGGGGGCAAGGGAACCCCACACGTAATTGAAGCATTGCCAATGCATCCATCATGAGAAACTGTTCGGGATTTTGGGATTTTGGGCGAAAGGAATAAGTGGATCATTTATCTTTGAAAATTAAAAAGGTGAGACGGTAACTGTCAATGATCGATGATGACCGTTATAGGGCCATGATAACTGAATATTTATTCTCAACAAATGAAGATAAGGAGACATTTGATTTCACCAGGATCGTATCACGTGCTACACAGCCAAAATGACGCGATCTTTTGCGCACTGTTTTTTAAGAACGAAATATAAGTCGAAATTTTGATGTCGTTTGGTTACCAAGGAGCTGCTATTTTACACATTTGGATTATTAATTGTGGGGAGTCGTTAAATAACAATGTTACGTTAACAAACCACAAACTTTTGAAGCTTTGAAGATGAACATTCACGATACCATAACCGAGATAGAGCTGCACACAGTTCTAAATGTAATCAAAAATATTACCGATCGTATTGGGTACCCCATGGCTTGCCGAGGTAGCCATATAACTTAAACTGTTTATCATCCTAAAGCGGAAGTATTGAGCTTTGAAATAATGTTTTTATTTTTAATATTTCTTGTTATTTTTATTTTATAACATTTCCAAACAAAAATTACTTGGTGGACCCACAATTTCTGCTACTTACCAAAGGCGATACATGAACTCTTTCCAAATCGGACGAAATCATCTTTCGCTTTCCTGTATATTTCTTTAATTTTAATGAAAAATTAAATTTCCAATTCCATTACAACTCACATAATACCGGACTGAATTTTCGCTCTTCGTCAAACCGCAACATGCATCGACGCCAAAGCATGATCAGTGCATCATTGTATAGTGGGTACAGTAGAACAAATATGGGAATAATATTAAAGGAATGGTTTTTTGTTTAGAAAATGATGATATGATGGCATTTTTTAATTTTTTCTAATAAGATTCTGTACCTTTTTATGATACTGCACTTATACCTAATAACGTTTAACTAATCGGTTTTGTGATTATTTGTTATGCTAAAATATAGTTCTTAATTCAGCATACAGTTAGCAAACATATGAATAAAACTAAGAACATTACTTCTGATATCATGACAGCAGCGCCAAATACCGCACTTTTTATCGCTCAATTAATATGCCTGCTCAATTTTATTCGAATCGTTACTCATAGCATGAACGTATTGCCTTTGAGAAGGGGTGGGGTTTTTTTGAGAGACTTTGGCCGTTTAGATAGAGAAAGGAAGTATAAAAATTTCTGAATGTTTAGTTTACTTTTAAATTAAGTCAATGTTCAATTTGGCACTAAGACTTCTTCACTCCTCTATTCTATGATCAATTGCCTTAAATATTGTATCTGAAATAATTTGTTTTCGAATTGAATAAAACGTCCTGTATGAATTTGTTGAAAGTCATTCCTTCAATATGACTATTTAAATTAAATTCCACTTCAATTGAAAATTGGTTTTGCGTTTCATAAATCAGTATTAATAGAAGTTGAGTGAGGTATATGAAATCTAACACAGCTTTTCGCATCAATTTAATGTAAAGAATAAGTAAATGAATAAAATGATAAACTAACACAAAATAGTTAGGAAAATCAACTTCATCACCCATAATTAAATTAATAAGATTATTTTGCATTAGAGGAAAATGTTTGTGGAAGCCACTGGAAGCCATGCTAGGTGATCGAATCGATCGTTAATATTTATTAACAACGAGAGAGAGAGAGGAGTAAGAAAATGTTTGTGGAGGCGATCGTTGGAAGCTTACTGTGCATTATAGCATGTACAGGTTGTCTCCGAGTTACGTGGTCTCCTATGTATGCAGAAATTGGAACAGTTAAAGTTAATTGCCCAATTAAGAAATAATTTCAATTTTTGGCATAGTTTTAAAAAGATAAAAATAGAAAACAAAACTTATTTATTGAACAAATCCAACGAAAAAAAATGAACGAGTCGAAACTATGTTAGACAAACAAACTTCTACAGGCTCAAGCCATATTTTTGGAAATCTAAGGTACGCGGTTTCTTCTCTATCCCAACAAATCGTATATCTCAGGGATAGCCTGTACTTGAAGGTTCCATGAAATTTGTTTCGGATTTTCTTAAGCACGCAAATCACCATAATCAGTAAAAAATACAAAAATCGAACTTTATGGATGATTTGGGGTTGTTTATATAAAACTCGTACCACGGTCGTTCTTTGTACGTTATTTATTGTAGTTATATGAAACTCAATCAAATTTTGGTTATTTCTAAATCGATTTTAAAAAAGCAGTGAAAGCTGCTTGAGCGATTTTTAACGGAACTAAGGAGACGAATGGAGTGCCACAATTGGTTGCTTAAGCAAATTTGGGTTTAGATGAATGTTAAGATAGTTTGCCCGCTTTATTTATAGGCAAACAATTAGAAAAATATTTCGAAAAGTTTCTCGTACAAAAATGATCAAAACTGACGGTTTGTTTAATCAATTTGGCAAAAAATGTTTTCACGACATTTTCATAGACCCAGGCCTAATCAAACTTTTTTTTTATTCGGTAGTAAAGTTGAATTATTTGGTAGTAGGCCTTGCGGTTTTCTTGATTTGCATACCTAGTGGATTTCCCATAAAAAGTACAGTCTGTACCCGAGTTACGCGGAGAGAAAACCGCGTAACTTGAGTTCCACATAACTTAAATTTGACCAATTTAAACAAAATACTATCTTTTAATTTATGTTTCTTTAACCTGTGTTCAGCTCGGTCATTACTTATATCTTTTGACTGATACAGATTTTCACTATTAGTTGGCTCTTTTTATTATATTAATTCTTTGCCATAAATTTAAATGATTTTTCATTCGACAATTGATGTATCGAATCAGTACAATTTGCCTATGGCAAATCCAACACCGGGAAAATTGAGCACCGATTGACTAAGGAGTAGACTGTATTGCTTTTTAATTGAAATGTGAGCTAACTGAACTTCCAAATACAACCCATTTCACTCTTTACAGACTGTATATAACCATGAGCGACATAGCGCAGCCTGTACCCGAAAGTGCGGTATTCAACTTGCGATAATTTTTAGTTGATCTGTTTTCCTTTGAATTTACCCTTTACTCAAAATTGCTTGTATTGTATTGTATGATGGTTATAATTTACATTTGATGAACAATGATTTCTGATAACGCCTCTTGCAAATAACACGATAGCATGCTCAAAATAAAAAGGGCATGGTAACTTTTCGATTCACACACAGTTCTGCTGCGATCCGTCAAACGAACAGGCATTTATTCTTTTTACCACATTACATAATTTGCATCATTTCAATGTTTGTTACTTGATTATTCCTCACTACATGTTTCATATCGGATTATGAACATTTGTTTCGCTGTCGATGATCTTTTCCCTGCGAACCAAAAATAAGAAAGTTACATAACTTTGCACATTCCAGATTCTATTAAACAGGAGCGTACCAGCTAAGCACTTCGAAATGATGTTATGGCGATCATCGTGCAGATATTTGCGCCAGCATTTAGTGGTATTTGTAGTTACGGTGATGCTTCAGTTTTCCGTAGTTAATGGTATAAAAGAACACCATTCCTCCTACGATGACCTGGAAAAATGGAGCAATACCCGTTCGCTTCGGCTGCATGTACTTGTGTTGCCATCTCCAAAAGGCGCGGCTGAACACTCCAGCAATAGCGCGCGGATTCTTGTCCCGCCGTCCGAACCAAGAGCCCAGCTCGCCAATTTTCACTTGGCCGAACGGAGTATCGGGTTTTCCGTAAAAACGAGCTGGATCGTAGGGTCCATGTACCTTAGGATTATATTCCGCCGGATAGTCACCGAGAGCCATGACTTTTTTCCTTTCAACAGCCCTTGCGAAGAAGCTCTATATGATTGGGAATGTATTTTATCAATAAATATGGTCGTAAGTCCTTGTGTGTTATAAAACAAATAATTTAGTTAGGAAACTCACTTTTGCAAATGGTTATGGCTCTTTCTTTACTCGGCGACTGCAAAAGAGATGAAGTATGGATTTAGAACGGTAACTATTCTGTCAAAGTTGCCAGGTCGCACAGAAGCGATTGGCATGTTGAGGTTGACATTACGCTCATGTTCGCTTACAATATCATGCCAACCAAAATAAATTATGTTAAACACAATTTAAAAAAAATAATATACATTTTATTACATAAAAAAGATTAAAACTTTAGACCTAGAACAAAAACAATGATTTTATTTTGCTCCCAGTTAAAATGGCCTCTCTAATATGTACATTGTCATACCCACCAATTCTAAAACATTGAAGGTCGACCACGACGTGTGTGCATGTGTTTATGAGCCGCCATATCTTGTCCGTACTTGTCTGTGATACAAGCAGTGGACTGCAAATAGCGAATTGGTAAATTTATTTTTTTTTTTTGTACAAGCATTTGGCCAGCCTAAACATTTACACCAATATCCTAAACCATACAAGAACTATTTAGTGTATTGCCTCATAGTGTGGTACTATCAGTAAAGCGATATTTAAAATCTGGAACATATGTGAATAAAAAATTTACACACCATAGATTGATCATCCCTGGAATCGCAGGCGTCAGTCCGCGCTTTTATCTCAACAAACTTCATACGAATTCTGGATGGTACTTTGTGTTGATCGCAGTCCGGGAAGAATCTAATACGCCTGCTGAATCGAAAATTTGTTCGTTCAGTAACGATGTCGAAACATAAAGTATCCCTTGAATGGAAGAAGCGTGTGAAGACTGAGTATATGAAAATTAGACAGAGCAAGCGCCATAAGAAGGTGGATGATGTACGTTCTGCTTGGAATCGGAACAGGTAATTGGAATTCTGCTAGTTAATGCGCTACCTCCGTATAGCTAATCAAACTCAATACCGTTCTTACAGACAAGCCTTGCTGGGGATGTTGGTTACGGAAAATGATGCATGGCTCTCAACAAATGCTACATGGAAGCAATGCGAGGTGTGGCAGCTACCACATGTCCACTGCATGAAAAAAGCCGAGGTTATCGATCACGAAGGGAGTCGTCAGAATGTGCCAATCCGGGTGGTTAATGCTGTGACCACAATTCCGACTATGTACACATGGGCCCCAACACAGCAGAACTTTATGGTTGAAGATGAGACTGTGCTGCACAATATACCATACATGGGTGACGAAGTTCTCGATAAAGATGGATCATTCATCGAAGAGTTGATCAAAAATTATGATGGCAAAGTTCATGGCGATAAAGAGGATAGCATTGATGACGCTATGTTCGTCGAGTTGGTACATGCGTTAATGCAGTACACAAGTAACGAAACAAATGTGGAAGAAAAACCCACAACATCCAAAACATCCACCATGGAAAAAACATCTTCCACTCATAATCTAGAGCAAAACAATTCTAGAGCAACATCGATTAAAATGGCAAACGACAGCGTTGATGAAGAAAACGTTTCAAATAGCGAAGATAAATCGAAAGAGGATCCTACATTACCCCATCTGACTGATTCGAAAAAGCTGCGTGCGAGCGATAAGGATTTTCCTGCGCTAATCATATTTCAGGCTATCAGCTCAAAATTCCCTGAAAGTGGAACTGGAGAAGAGCTAAGAGAAAAATATATTGAACTAACTGAACGCGTTGATCCCGAAAGGCCACCGGAATGTACACCTAATATCGACGGCCCAAGAGCAGAATCAGTGTCGCGCGAGCAAACTCTGCATTCGTACCACACGCTCTTCTGCAGACGCTGTTTTAAATATGATTGCTTTTTGCACCGTGAGTATGATTTAACAACGTTTGTTATATTAAACTGGCCAATGTTACGAGCAGGACACGAGCACTACCTACTGAAGCACTTGACTCAAGTGTGAATATTGGATACCTAAGATAATAGGATGAATTTCATTTCATTTTCACTTGTTAAAGGTCCGCCAAATTATATTTTGTTTGATACCTAACGCTTTAAGACACAGAATTCAGCAGCCATAATTTTTACATACTTGCGAGTTAAGTTTTGCGCTGAAATGGAACGAAATCCAAGTGTTATTCATTTGATAGTCAACACAAGTCGTACTCAGAATTTGGTTATAACTAATTGACTACAAAATATAAAAATAGCGTGAGTGAAGGCTTGAGATTGGCTAATTAAGTCCATTTAATTTTAAGACCAAGTTTATACGAAATCTTCATGTCGATTCAGCTTCAAAAGCTATGAAGTTTTTTTTTAGTATATCTTATCTATTAATTAGTGCAGTAATAACTGCAACGTCCTATAGTTTATATCTCATTGATTTTTTGTATTTCTTTGTTATTTTTTGTATTTCTTGTATTTTATTGTTTTACCTGTTCTTTCCTACTTGTACAGGTCTGCAAGCATGTCACCCTGGTCCTAATCTCCAAAGACGCAGATGGCCTGAATTAAAACCGCCTGGCAAACCGTGCAGTGAAGTGTGCTATCTGTTACTGGTAAGTTATTTACAATTCATTCGTCTAGAGAGAGAAATATGTTTTATAAAAAAACGCTTTTCCCGAGTCTTAAATGCTGTACAACAATGTACCAAAAGCATAGCTATAATATGTTCGTGATAAGTACAGAGGGAGTGAAAGTTAAACTAGTTTGAAGTCTTATTTACAATTTGCTGTACATTTTTACAGGATGGTGTAAAGAAACAGATAACATCGGACAACACAGGCAAATCGCCGTTGATGCAGGACTCAGGAAATGAAGCATGCTCTGAAGATAGCAACGACAGCAGCCAATGTAACAAGGACGCACCGTTTACGTCATCCAAAAATGAAAGCAATTTATCCGATATCTTTGACGCTAAAGATACTGCTTGGACCGGTTCAGATAAATCATTCTTTCGCACGTTGCAAAAAACGTTTCTGAACAACTATTGTGCTATCGCTGAAGCAATGTTGGTAAAAACGTGTCAGCAAGTGTACCAATTTGCACAACAAGAGGCAGCCGCTTTTCTACCAATCGAGCTTAGCAAGGATAATACGCCACCGCGCAAGAAGAAGAAAAAACATCGCCTATGGTCGGTTCATTGCCGTAAGATCCAGTTGCGCAAGGAAGAGAGCTCCAATCATGTTCACAACTATTCGCCATGCGATCATCCGGGACAATGCGATGCCGATTGTCCGTGCTACAAAGCTCAAGTGTTTTGTGAAAAGTTCTGTAATTGCAGCGGCGATTGTCCAAACAGATTCCCGGGATGTCGATGCAAAGCGCAATGCAATACAAAGCAATGTCCTTGCTATTTGGCCGTACGCGAGTGTGATCCTGATCATTGCCAAACGTGTGGGGCCGACCATTATGAGATTAGCAAGATTACCTGTAAGAATGTGAGCGTACAGAGAGCATTGCGTGAGTATTTCAACATAATTTTATTTTACATTTGGTGAATTCAACCATGTAAATGTTGTTTAGTGCCGCATATATTTTACATTAAACATGTCGTTGCAATTTTGTAGATAAACATCTGTTGATGGCACCATCGGATGTGGCTGGATGGGGAATATTTCTCAAAGAAAGTGCCCAGAAAAACGAATTTATTTCGGAATACTGTGGAGAAATTATCTCACAAGATGAAGCCGATCGACGGGGTAAAGTGTATGACAAGTATATGTGCAGTTTTCTCTTCAATTTAAATAACGGTAGGTGCCGATATCCATATGAAAAAATGTAATGCCCCCCTTTACATTGCGTTAATCTGTTTTTTTTTTTCTTGTTTTAGATTTTGTTGTTGACGCCACAAGAAAAGGGAATAAAATTCGTTTCGCCAACCATTCTATCAATCCCAACTGCTACGCTAAAGTTATGATGGTGAACGGGGACCATCGTATTGGCATTTTTGCGAAACGCGCCATCCAGCCTGGAGAGGAACTGTTCTTTGATTATCGCTACGGGCCTACGGAGCAGCTTAAATTTGTGGGAATTGAAAGAGAAATGGAAATTTTGTAAATTTGAATGGTTAAGTGCAGGATTCGTTACTTCAATGGCTCAGTACTGCTGTAATCAGCGATGTGAATTAATTTTGGCAGTGGATAAGATAAATAAATATGAACTTTTCCTTTCCCAATCATTTTTGTTATTCAATACGACTTACAAAAGGGTAGGATTGACTATCCTGCTATAGGTATGCAAAGAAGCAACAAAAAACACATGACCCATGATGAACAAGCAGTCAAAACACATTGGAAGAGTTTCATACTACGAGGGCTGTTATGTCATCTAGAAAACTGAATAAATGTATTAAAACAAAACATAAAGCTGCAAAAATACCGAGGCAGGTTCAAACAAGCTATCATCAAAGAAGCTTGTGCACATTTTTGTTTTAGGGATGGCACACGCTGCTTGTTCCATGTAGCACATCTTAACTTTTTTGTAAAGAATAAAGCACCCTTACAAAAACATTAACAAATACCTTCTCTATTCCCATTTCTTTTACACACTGTTCCGATGACTGTCTGATAAATGACAACCAACGTTTTGCTTTGCTGAGATTTATTATTCCTGTATCATCAGACCGCCTAAAAGATTTTCATAAGAGTAGTTATTGCATTCCACAGTCTCCACTTCTTGCAGTGTGGTTAGTATAGCGCGTTCCATTTCCAAAACAATTGCCGGCTTTTTGTACTGTAATAATATAATAGGTATAGGAGTGATATAAGTTAAGTTAGAATTTTAAAGTTAATTTTAAAACTTAAATTAAAGTGCCTACCGTTAATATTAGTGTAGAGTTTTTGTGAGCCATAGTCAAATCTTCTCGTTTTGGACCAAAGTTACAACGTTGCAGTTCTGGAACATGTATTTTTTTAAAATACTTTTTATTCGAAGTTTTAACGGTAATTGTGTAATCTTCTTCATTGCAAGAAACGGTGTAGGTTGAAATGGGGTATGGCAAATTTCTGATTCTCCACTCAATAGCGTTTCGCGTAACTCTTTTCGTAAGTAACGGTTCAGAACTACATTCTTTCATCATTATTTCATTTGTCTTCAGCCCTTCAGGTATTGAGTCTCCAAGTTCGATGGTCCAATCCTCTTTCTGAAGCAAAGCGCTCGTATTTTTCCAGGCTCGCCGTACAACCACGCCGGTTTCTATGTTGTATTCTTCAACCATTTCCCTGCCATCGGGGAACCGATAATGCACTTTTCGTACGGTTCCCTGAATTATAGACGACTTATCGGCACTGTTTATTAAATTCAACCAGTTTTCATATGACATCGTTGGAGATTATGATGCTGCAAATATCACAAGTATTTTATATAAAATATATGTTGAGGACTTTCCGTAAGTGGAAGACTGCCATTTAAGTTATTCAAGTGAAAATCTTATTATGTTTTCAATCCCTCGATTTACACAGGAGGCAATTTACAATGAATTTTAGAATGAAACAAAAAGATGTTTGTTATGTTGTCAATGACACCAACTCATGCCCGCAATTCTTGCCTTTCATGGGTTGCCATGTTAGTGTTAAATTTGACAACTATAGTTGACAATTGATTACCGCTACCGTATAGACTCAAACTGTATTATTACAGGGTTTCTAAGTCCACTTGCATTCTTCTAAACAAGCAAATTAAAAATAAACGAGTGATCAAAACAGGAGAGTTAATGCAAACAATATTATTACACTCAACCAAAATGATTATCATTTCCATCTATATAGCCCCTAACACAAACAATCAAATAATTAATAAACACTCTATGAACTATATTAATATAATTCATAAAGTTAGAGGATATAAAAATATATAAATATATAAAAATATATAATATATAAAAAAAACAACAATGGGAGATTTTAACACCCATCACACTTATGCCAACCCTAATAAGAGACAAACCATATAAGCTCAAAATAACCAATTCACAAAAAAAAACATAATAAATAGCATATTGAGTCAAGAAAACACAAAATAATAGAAACTACAATAAAAAATACAAAACACAAACACACACAAAAACTTTACTAAATACGACTAAAGCAATTAAAATTTTAAATTAAATAAACGGAGAGGACATAAACAATGTTAAACAATTCTCTAGAAAAATGCAAAAAACAATAAAAAGTAGAACTAAATTTAAACCCTCACTCGGAAAACGATAGAACAACTAACAAAAAAAAAGGATTTAATGAGGAATTTTACCATTTGATGAGGCATTTAACGAAAAAGATATTAAAACACAAATAAATCTATATGTTGCTAAAAATAAAGTCTTAATTAAACCTCTAAGATTGATAAGAAAACAAATACAAACACAGAAAAATCTAACTATTGAACACTAGAAAACTTGAACAAAAACGATAGCGAAAGGTTCACAATCTTCAAAGAAAGAAGCATATGCGAAGGAAAGGCAGGAACAGGAATGTATAAGAGAAACTGAAACATTCAATATTATTACAACTGTCGAGCTAATAGCAATCAACAGTAGCACTACAAATGGCAAAAGAAAGCAACACATAAAAACCAAACATCATCATAGAAGAGATCTTTTGCAATATAATTAAGGTATCGGAGGGTAAATCGGAGCTAAGGCACAAACACGTAAGCTGACAAGGAAGTGAAATTAAACTAAATAGTAAAACAAAGGCTGGACATGATATGGCACTTTGCAGAAAGTAGTGGATGTTGCGAAAGTTTATGTATAAATAGAAAAAATAAAACACTAAAAAGGAAATATGGATATCAATTCCATCCCATAACCGGGCAATCAACTCTTTAAATATATCCCCGTCAAACCGAAGTATAGGAGGACACAATCTACCATCCAAATAATAATAATAAGAAGAAGAAGTAACAAAATTAGAGTCACATTCAATTTAAACTTGCTTTCAATATTTTTGAATCAATGTTATGGAACATTAACAAAAAAAAACTCTAATACAGTCGCGCGCGGTTTATACGGGTTTTTATACGTGCTATACATAAATTACAGTTTAGAAAGGAAAAGTATAATTAACTTGAAATTACTTTTATGCAACAGTTTTTTTCATAATTTAGTAGATTATTATCATGCAAATATTTACTAATTCATTTCAAATTTTATCATTAATATGCTGTTATTATACAATTCATTCAAAAACGGAAATAAATGTGTTTTAGGGCCAAATCTACTTTTCATTTCTGCTTTTTAATTTTCCGCCCAGGCTCGAGTTCCAAAGAGCCCGGATAATCGCGAGTATGGCGTACTGGCGCAGAGATTTGCTGTAATGGCAATTGATAGCATTAAAAGCAAAATTGAGCGTCACTCTTTCTTCTTTGGCAGAATAAGCCTTTGGGGCAAAATGGTTTTCATGAGTATAATTAGCTGTTTCCAACCGACTCCAGCTTTTTCAAGGGCAGCTTTTTAATTCATTAACACGTTAAACGTCGTGTCAAAAAACGTTAGGGTCACCGTGGAGCAACCATTGGATTTGATAAACACGTTTTTAAGGCTGACCTTAACTCGAACCATCACCTGAATTCAGAATGCAGACTGTCTCCGAGATACACGGTTCTAGCAGGAGGAAACCGGAGGAACCGGGTGAATATCTAATATTCGCGTTAGTTATATTTAACCATTTTCAGCAAGGTAATACAATTTGTAATCGACCACCAGAGTGTGCCACAGTCATACATTTAATTCGGTGTCGCTACGTTTTCATTTATCGTTCCGCAGCTACGATATTGACTCCCGCAGTATTGTTTAAGGGTCTCATTGTCTTAGGATACTTTTCAAACCCCGTAGTAAGTAAGAATATCCTGCTCTGCCATACATCGATATTAGTATTGGTTGTAGCTTCATAACAAATTAAATATGTTCCGTTGGACAGTTTGTTTAGTTTTTCTAATCCAATACGTATATTTGTATCAACGTTGGTTGAATGTTTTTTATTTATGTTTTTTGGATGTAAATGTTCTATTACATTCAGATAGCCTTAATTTAATTACACACTTATACTGCATACTCCAGCGCCTTTGCTTATGTCTTGTACAACATACATTCAAAGTTTTACCTATGCTATAGATCATCTGATGACATGAAAGAATTTTCCGATTTGGATTCTTCTAATCTTCGAATTTGCTGGCGTAGATACATTATTCTGAAAAAAATAAAAAATAATATGAATTATTAAAATTAGTCACTTATACAGAATCAAGATGTAGCCAATATATAAATTTTCTGTATTATTATAGAGTAGAATCCTTTATAACAAATACTGCTTTTTTAAATGAGTTTTGCATTGAAACCATATTTTCGTGTTCTGTTACTGTTAATTCTTTTTGCTTGTTGCTATATGTTTAATAATACAAGATAAAATAGTGTAAAAGGTTCGATGGTAAAAATTGATCATCGATACTTTATGTACTAAAGCTAATAGCTGCTACCAATTAGTAAACACTTTAGAGCTTTGACTGGCCTAGATGGTAAGCCACCCAAGAAGTGGAAGAAAAAAACATTAATTTTCCTCGGCGCCCAGCGTAGTGACACTTGCATAGAAAAGTGCTTACAGTTACAATACATTTATATTCATTTCAAGAGTGATCTAAGGAAAGTGATCGAATGTACATTTCATTTACATTTCGAGTCCAGTCCAGACCGGAGTTGGTTTTTAGCTAAAAAAAAACTCAAATAAAATATTAACGAATAGCATAGTTCTATGATCTTCCCTTCAAATAGATAATTTTATCACTTATAATAATACAACATAGCAATACTACCTGGCCGTTACTACTGAAAAACAAATTATAATAATATTACAAGATGTTTCTTTGGTTGAAATAATACAAGATATAAAGGACGTAGGGTGAAGTTGATTCAAATGATGGAATGTAATTATAAAGAATCATATTGCGTGTGTTAGCGAAGAAAATAAGAAGAAAAAAATCCACAAATTCTATTTGAATGATGAATTGCGCTATTGGATTGGATCTATTGGACCTATACCTAGCAAGTATAAAAGCGCTAGTATAAAACATGATTGCTTTAATGAATTACGCTCCATGTAGCTTAACTTTAACTGTTTCGTCTTGTCGCACGCTCCGCAATTTGTTTACTTATTTTTTATCACAGTTTGCGCTCTGATTTCGTCGCTCGTAGCCAAAACACGGGTTTGACATTAGTCGACTTACTGACATCAACCGAAAGTATCAAACACCTATTCATATTAAGCGTAATCACTAATAGTTCGGTAATCGTCGATTCGGTAATCGATACGTAAAAGGTGATAGGAAATGTGGTCCATAAAAAAAATATAAATCTGTCAGCAAAAAGCAACTTCAAACGTAATAGTCTCTTACGTGCTGGTTAACACACTAGCGATCTTACTATGGGTACACCAGTAAGTACTCGATGTTAACTCATCTTCGCAAAATGACTATTGATCTAGTATATTGTTCGATAATTAACACTTTCTGCAATGCTAGTCGTCTTCTGTTTTTCACATATACAAAAACCATGGGTGGTCGGTGGTCAAGACCTGCTTAAAGCACACATATGCTTGACTTCCTCTTACATACTGATGTACTAATACCAGGATATCCCAGCTTGCATATACAGTAAGGAGCATCGTTTTTTTATGTATGAAACATGATGAGCATAACGTTGGGTCGTACGATTCTATACAACTATGCCACAGGGCTGGCAAGTCACAACTGTGCAAGTTTTTTTTTGTAAGTGTTAAAGTTACTTTGCTCCTTTGCAGACTTTCGTTACTTGTGTAAGTTTTGCTGTGGCATAATTTTGATATACGATGCGAATACATATCGTGGACATTGAATTTATGGTGTTCACCGAAAGTCGAAGACCTTCCTTTTTCCTGTTAGTTAAACGAAAACTAAAACGCTCATAATATTGAATGATCTAAGTCCCTAGAGCCTTTTAAGGCTGGTTTGCATATTCAATAAGCAGAATATGTACCATTATTCTATGGTATGTACAATACCGTATGAGATAGTCAAAGTGTTGGACAGATAGAAGATATCTATCTAAATTTTAACACAATCATAACTAACGAGTAGCCTAATAATTGTGTAACAAAAGTTTTACGATAAGTTATGTAAGTTACACTCCATGTTGTAAAAAAATCAGAAGGTTTGTAGTAAAAAGCTTAGGTGTCGAGGTGTTACATTTTCTTTGTGATGTTTCATATTTTGAACGAATGAAACATAGCGGGAACTGATCATCAAATGCGTCAAGACTAGTAAAATGATTGCTACAATAAATAGTAACTTAACAGATGTGTCATTCTTACTGCTGGTTATTACAGTCTACACAATCGACTGCTAATCGATATGCCAGAATAAACCTCAATTATTAGTCAATATACAGGGGTCAATATACAGGTAGGTAAACCTTGTGTAAATATAATAATGAAAAATAAAAATAAATATTTACATACTTTTGTTCCTGCAGGGTTGCAGTAATTTCGGTTATCCTAACTAAACTCCTAGCACATTTTAATTCGGCAGATACTTTGCTGCACTGTAAATCCCCTAAAATATGTGCCTCTTCGGAAAGTTTTTGGATCTGCGAAGTAAAGAAAAATGTTTGTAGTTAAGCATCCGCTAATAATAATACATAGTTAAATCATATTTACCGTTTTTTCCAGTATTTCTGATGGCCACCCAGTTACGTGAGATATAAGATCGGCTCGGAAGTATTTCGCTAAACTAGGCGTTAAATTCGGGCCCTGAGATCGACCGCATTGAGACGATGCCATGACACTTTGTAGACTGCTTACGGAGCTAGTTGTAGTCGTCGTCACGACAGTATTGCCCAATCCATCTACTAAAAGGTATGATGCAAATATATTAAAAATATTAAATACGTTATAAATAGAGAAAATTCTATCTAAAAACATAAACACAGCAGAACGTCGATTATCCGGGACCTGATTAATTGACAACTTCAAAAGATAAATGCCCAATAATATATGTTTGAATCAATTCTAGAAATAAGACTAGAACCACTTCTTAGTTTTGAAAGAAATGAATCGATATTTTTATAAGTTATTTAAGTGATTTATAAACCCTATTATCTCCAACACTATGGAAAAAATCAATAGGATAATCAATCCTGCGTATGGGAGGTGACATTGGTCCGAATGGGATTCGATGCAACGTCCGGCCAGATCGTATGAAACAGGCCTGCACCGCTAAAATTTTAATAATTAACTTAGCATTATGAAATTCAGGCTCAAAGCTCATATATAAGCCATTATATGCACAAGGACTTTGTGTCTAGCAGCCAAAGTCACCACAAGCAGCTCTGCTGTAACAAGAAACGCGTTACCCAGAAATGGTGAACGACCATAAGTCCAAGTGACACCAAGCGCAGCTCGGCTGCGACAAGAAGGATTCCCAGAATCGGCGAACAAAGCTCATAGCAGACATACCACAAAACAGTGAACTACGCAGTTTCAACTTCATACACAGAAATTCACAAAAGCCATAGCAGCAGAACCAGTAAAGAAAATCTTAAATCTTCAGGCACATGACTCTAGTTAGTCGAAGCCTTTCAAAGAGAAAGTAAGCCTCTGAATGTGGGAATTTGGACACGCGTCTAAATATCCATAGGAGGATACAACCTTTCTCGCAGAATATAAGAAGAAGAAGAATTATATGCACAAGGATCGATTTTCCGTGTAAATCGATCATCTGCCATACGTGCGGTCCCAACCACCTCGGATAATCATCGCTCTACTGTAGTTACAATTCATATAATGACATAGGGTAAAAATAAGAAAACAGAAAGTAGTGCAAATAACAAACGGCAAAAATATTACTTACATTTTCTATGATCTACTAATGGTAAATCAAGTTCCTGTGTAGGAGTAGGGGGCCCATCATTCGTAAGGACTGTGTTACCGCCGCTGCATCCACCCAAGTTAATGTTATGTATCATATTCGATTGACTGCTGCAATGACTATTGGTAGCATGATTATGGTGTGCGTTGTGATTCAAATGGGTACCAGATCCAATTGAAAGAGAAGACGAGTGTACAGTATGCGACAAATTAGATACGTTGTACAGGGGCGATTGTAATGCATTATCTCTGAAAATACACAAATTAGAAAGCAATTATAAGATAGTCACACTTCAGTATTGTTCCAAAGCATTTAGATAAATCACGATGTTTGACCATTCGTTGAAAGCAATGAATGAACCGATTTCCATTTTAGTATACGACTAAAATGACGAACGTAACGACGTATAGGCATTCCTCGCTATTTTATAATTATATGAGTTCAACGGGACATACCTTAGATTCATTAATGTAGAACCACTAGCAACCATATCATGCATAGTGCAGGGAGTCTGCTGACGGGACTGCATCATTAACGCATTATTGATCGTTTGCAAAGCCTTCTGTGGATTGAGGTCGTTGTGTTCTATTGATTTGTTTCCAGTTATCTGAGAAAGAATTTTGGGCAATCCGGCTAACGATGTTGCGGTGCTGATGGCCGTCCCACTACCAACTGGCGGCGCTTGACCAGAGGGTTGGGCCAGTTGATGAGAATGTAACGGTTGTTGCTGCTGCTGCTGAACATGACTAATCTGTTGCATAGCTGAAGAGCCTTGTTGTTGCGGATGCGAAAGACATGAAATATGGTGTTGTTGTGATGACTGCTGCAAGAAGAGAACAAAATAAAACAGTATTAGAACGACACAGTATTATTAGGTCATATGATTCGTGCGCATTTCTACACCAACCGTTAGTAATGATGGTGGTCCTGGGGTGTTGGAGCTGAGCATTCCTCCATCCGTTGGCAATGATTGAATGCCTGACAGTATCGAAGCAGCTGTGCCCGAATTATGCGTAGCATGATGTAAGGATGGAGATGACATACTGGCGCCCGAGGAAGAGGATGATGTTGAATTAGATGACGGTGCGGCGGTACTGTGCTGTCCTGACGTTGACTGTACATTATTTGCACCTCCTATCTGGTTTACTGCAGAGCTGGAAACAATTCTTGGCAAATGAACTGGTAAGTTATGGTTTACGCCTTCCGAAACGGCGTTGCTAACGGTGCTGCTGTTCAATCCAACCACAGACGATGACATCGGTGTCATGCTACTTGTTACAGCAATCGTTGTTGCGTGGCTGCTAGTATTTCCACCAGATATATTATGATTTGACTGTGAATGCTGGGATCCTATTTGAATTATACCAGCACTTGGCGTACTGGAGTGAGAGTAGCTAGCATCCGACGTTGGCGTAGAATCTCCCGGACTGATATCCATATCCTGATTTTCTTCATCGAACGTTCGCCTTCTTGTAGATGACAATGGTGCTTCTTGAGGTTGCCATCGGCCTCGAGAATTATTTTTACTACTACTGCTACTACTGCTGCTGGAATGTTTTCCATACGCCGAAGCTGAAGAACGATTCACCACTGTTGATGTGTAACGATCTTCGCGGTCACGATCGCCACCCCGCTCCTTTTCACGGTCGCGATCTTTTTCGCGATATTCTCGTTGCTGCTCTTTGACTAACACACGACTACATAAATATGAAAAGAAAATAAAAAAGATAATCTCTGTGACATATGTTGAATAAACGTATTGGTTATGTATATTCCTTTACCTCTCTTTCTCTATCCATTCACGCGGTTTTTCCCATTGCGAAACTTCCGTTTTGCAGTTATAGTAGTACTTTTTTCCGGATGAGCTCACATGTTCGCTCCAATCTCCAACACGATTTACTCGGTCACGATCATTGCTTTGGTTGATACTATTTCCAGAAATATTGCTACTTCCACCGACACTATTGCTTGCATTTGCCCCTGTGACATTTGCGGAAGAGCTTACCATACCACTACTGCTACTCGTATTTCCGCAATTCAATGAGTTAGCAATTATTGTCGCAGAAATACTACCGAGACCACCAATGCTGTTTCCGCCGGAGGTATTGCAACTTCTATCACGTTCACGTTCCCGTAAGCGGTCTCGGTCACGTTCTCTTTCTCTATCCCGTTCAATCCGTTCGCGTTCCTTTTCGCGTTCGCGATCATCACTAGAAATTCCGCGTTTGTCAAGAAGCGAAGATGTCATTTTAAATCTCCTATCGTGTATCGCACGATGATCTAAATCTCTTTCACTGCGGCTTCTCTTGGGTGATCGAGAACAGTCTGAGGTGGAGACAAATAGGTAGAATGGTTGATCAAAGAATAATTAGTATAAGTGTATGTCTTTCACCACGCACTGCAGAATTCGATATCAAACCTGAATATTTATCTTTTTTGTAATCTCGGTCACGTTCCTTATCGCGTAGCTTGCTCATTGTGTATCCAGATGATTGGTAACGCTCACGATCCCGCTCTCGTTCTCTTTCTCGATCACGATCCCGATCTCGGTCCCGATCGCGAGGGGAATCTACGATACACAGAAAAAATGTCCTGCTAAGTTGTACGTTCAAACATTTTTTTAAATTCTCTTGGTACCGTTTAGTGTTCCTCCAGAAGGTGAATTGTCTCGATCCCGGTTATAACTGGCGGACCGAGAAGATGTCTCTCGCTCATAGTCCCGTTTGGAGGAACCATATTTAGAGTTCTGAAAATGGAAGCAATTTGATACGGTTTAAATGAAATTTGTTCAATATGATGGTTAGAATAAATCGCTGGATGCGGTAACTGTGCTTGCAGTTTGGAGAAACAACAGAAAAATACTATTTCAGATAAATCATTAACGAATTATGTAATTATACTGCATCAAAACTTTTGGAACATTTATGTGATACCATGCACTGTAAAATTGTTTCTTTAAATAAAGCTATCAACCTTCTATTGCAATTGTAGAACAGAGATACAACAATATAAAAGTGCGATGATTGAACTCTCGTTTCGTTAACTCATGAGCCAGCCAGCAACTTGATTATAAAAATTGAGAGAAAACGATTTAACCCCAACATATTATCCTAACTTAAATCTCAAATATTAAAAAGATTAAAAAGACTCATTGCTGACTCTATGCTGTACTCACGACCATACACAATGATGCATATATTACCTGATACTGATGAGATTGATGATACCTGAAAGAGAAATAATAAAATTAATCTTGGTTTTAGTATTTTTGCTTTATATGTGAGAACGATTTCGTTTTAATTTCAAGAAGTGTATCCTATAAGATATATACTATGTATTATATCTTACAAGATAATAATATAATCACTGACATTCTTAACTGGCTGTGGGTTCCGTTCTCTTGCAAATCTTTTTGGACTAATTCACATTGAAATTATTTCAAATTTACTATATGAGGAAACTTTATGCTGGATTTTATACACACTTGTAAAGCACAAGCTATGATAGTTAGAATGAAGAAAAATTGAAATTTACCCATCGCTTAACAAACGTTGCGGTTTTCTGGCATGCATTACCATTTAATACCGTAAATAATGTTCGAGCGTCCCTGGTCCTTTCGCTTGATTTTCTCACCCAATTTTATGAAAAAATTGTATACCGTCCGCACTGGAACTATGTACGGCAGATGAAGTGTTCTAATATGAAAAATTATAGATTTTACATACGCTCACACAAGGCAAGCCAAAACGATGCCGCACAGATATATTCAGATAACACTTTTGAGTATTTACAGGCAAACATGATAACTCTATAATATGTGCAACGAAGCCAAATTTAATGAGTTTCTTTTCCCTAAAATACTTAATTTTAGCATCCGATATCCCAACAGGTCAATTCAATATCGTTCAGTTCTTTCTAGCATGAACTGCTAGCGATTGAAGGAAATAATCATGGACTATTAGATTCCCATGAATGTTCGTCTAAACAAAGCCTGCTAAACCATACAAGTAAAGAACAGAAAACAATTCAAATGTTGTTGGGTTATAAGCGTTCAAGCGACAGGTTTTCGAGGAAGGTATAATTTACAAGTTTTCACTCTACGCCGCCATCACTGTATAATAATAAGATGAATAAATGAGTAAAAGCAGAAACCACAGCATAGCGATGTGCGCTTCACAAGAAGAATGCTTAATCCAATCCAGCCCGTTCCGGATCGGATAGGAACGAATCATTCCTAAATTTTGACGTAAAGGAAGAGGGTGGCCAGATTATTTGTATGAGTATTTGTATTTGTTGCCAAATATTTATATTAGCAAAATGAGTATTTGTATTTGTTGAGTGAAATATGAGTATTTGTTGCCAAATATTTATATTAGCAATCGGTAGGCAGTCTATCTTATGTCGAGAATCTTCCGGAAAAAATGGAATGGAAAGTTCATTACCGAATAACTAAGTTTGATTCAAAGGCGATGGGTACGTTCTAAAAAACGATGGGTAAATCTAAAAACTAGGCTATTTCTGAGTTATGTGGATTCGAACATTGGGACAGATTGCCCCGAGAGAGATAGAGAGCGCATTCACACTGGACGAACTTGACAGCTCGCGCGTTCGGGTATACGGGAGCGCAGTTCGGGTTTAGCTCATTATCAAGTTCTCTTGAGTATAGGGGTCGATGCATCCAACGATACGTTCATTTTATTGTTTTTGCTACTTTTGTAAGAAAAAAATAACCAAAATGCAAACCTTGTTAATGTCCCAATTTTCGGTAGGTTGTGCTGTCAAAAATGCACATTTACCATGAACCTATTTTCGGCAGCTTTTAAAGAGAAAATTTAATTGTTTATTGCGTTTCCTACGTGGAAAGAATAAATTTGTAAACTACTTTTTCTTTAAAAAAATAACTTCCAATTTTTTGTGCGCTATATTGCTTAATCCCATAAACTGCCAAATTGTTGACTGACAGCTAGTCGACCGAAAAAATCAGAAATATAGGTATTTCTATTTCGAAAAATATCGCCATCGACAAACCAACATGACACCTCCAACAAAATGACCATCGAAAGTTGTCCCTAGAAGATAAGAAGAAGAAGAAAGTTGTCCCAAACATTAAAAAAATACGTTAAACGCTAGCGCCAGTTCTAAAATGATTCACCTGCCTACTAATGTACCATGGCAACAATGAAAACCTGCCAGACCTATAGACATGCGAATTTAACATGTATGTGTCCGAGGATAGATTGAGGAACTCTGTAAAAGTATATGTTAACAATATAATGCCAAAAATGGTTCAATTTCCTACAAAAACTTGCCACACACTTTTTCCGATTTTGTATTTTGAAACTGTTTAACTGAACCAGGACGTCCAAGGACCAGAACTGAACAGCAAGTTCCCTATTTAAACAGCGATTATTAGCGTGCTAAAATTGGCTGTTTAAGCAATGTCGTGCTGTGAAATGAAATTTAAAAGAAACTATTTATTAACATTAAAAGGAGAATAGAGGACAGCGATCAGGATCATAAAAACTGTGTATCGTTAGCTTAACTGCTATGAAAGAATGATGTCGAGATCGTTGAACCATTTCGCTGAAGATATTTCACAATAGTTTAAAAAAAACAAAAATTTGCTACAATCACTCTGTTACGATTCCTTTCTCTTATTTTGTTTCACTTTCCACTCTATTCTTCTTCTTTCTCTATTTAATGCAACATTTCAAGTTGCAAACAAATTAAATCGAAAGGACGCTTCCGCAAATCAACAAACGATTTTGACAAGTACCTATTGGTTCCCACTGCCTGCCTTAAAAATCTTTAAGCCCAATGGAGACGGGACCTATTTGTAGCCGAGCTACATTTGACAATCGCCTATTTCCTTTGTTATTCGAGGTTGCCAGCAACTTACAACTCAAAAGAACAAAGGAAATAGGCGGTTATTAAATATAGCTCGGCTACAAGTAGGTCCCGTCTCCATTGGAGAGCTCCACAAACTTCAGTCCGCACTCTTAATCAGCCTCGAAGTTCCATCGAGTGACTTGTGCTTGTTAAGCAGATTCATAGTTCGTACAGTACAGCTCCATTTCTAAATCAACTACAAGGTGCGACTGTGGAACGATTTTCCCAAATCAGCCACAAGGTTCGATTTTATTATTTCTTGCTAATTGGGAACAAACTTGGCACCTCCATATCATTGAATGGGTTTGTATTTCTATCAGATGTAATAATACAAAATCCTAGAGCGCTGGCTAAGCGCGTGTGCGATAGTGTGCGTATCGTCCACACTATCGTTCTCCTGGATATCTACCAGTGGCAACCAAGTTGAC
>KB672142.1:613098-638508 GCA_000349105.1 Anopheles epiroticus | reverse complement strand
AACGACTACATTAAATGACAAACTCACAACCATCTGTTTGACTGGCCCGGGTACCCCTAAAGAGCAGAAACACTTTTCAGCCCACCCGCACAAAGCCCTCATGTGTGCAAGCCGCTTGCATCGACGCTCTCACGCTAAAGTCTCGCATCTCGCTCATTTTCCCTCTCGCTCGCTAGCTCGCTCGCTCGGCCGCTCACTCAACCCTCACTGACACGCACACACAGACGGTAGGATCGGTTGTGCGGCTTGACCGGTCCCAAACAAACCGACCCGCTGCCAGCCGGGGACCCTCAGCGTCAGCGTGATGTCAGCGGCGATTTTAGTTTTTTTTAGAAGCCGGCGTGAGTCAGTCCGTTCGTTCACGTCCCTGAGAGTGCGCGCCGCTGTGCGCTGTGTTTGTCGATCGCGTCTCTTAGTAAACGCACGCGTCAAGAGCGTCGTCCATCGCTGTTTCCGGTCCGCCGTTGTTCTGCGTTTCAAGAACGAGCGTGTATTTAAAACAAAAAAAGCGTTAAGCTGGATTCCGTCATCTTCAGAACCGTGCGCCGTCAAGATCGCTGTGCGATCAAGTGCGATCGCGCGTGCCCGTGAGGAAAGGGTCAAGATCACTTTCTCTTTCACTGGTCAGTAAATGGCGGGAATGGTGTGCTGGTGGTGGTGGTTATCTAGTCGCGCAATGTGTGGGATGCTGCGCTTGTGCCGGGGTGGCGTGCGTGGGAAGAGGGCTCGGGACGCGTCCTAGCTCAACACGCAATCGACTGGCGGTGGCCCGCGTTGGTGGTGCTGCGTGTGTGCATTCACAGATAAATAATCATTTCCGCCATTGGGACCATCTTTTGAATGGGGCCCCGGGTGGTGTGTGGGGAGATTAGATAGAACTTGTGATGGCGGCAGGTTTGCGGGGGACGTCTCTACACTCTTCTTTCTTTCTATCTAGTTCAAGTGAGAGAGAAAGAGGGAGAGTGAGTGAGGGGTTCCAGAAATAGAAACAGAATCGGGATTCTTTCGCGCGCGCACACACTGGAAATTTATTAGATGCCATTCCCCGTGTTTGGATGTAATGGCAATGACGAAAAAAATGGACCACCATTTGCCTTCCGATTGTTTGAATAGTTTCCCGTCCGAGGGCGTGCGTGTATTGTTAAACAAAACAGGCTGTAGGAGAAAGGGAAGTTGCTTGGAGCTGTCAAAAAGTGCCCTGATTCTTGTCAGCCTGTTCCGAAACATGAAGTGTCGATCAAATAATCCAAGTAGTCCTGTATCTTGCTGTTGAACCTCTAACAAAGATTCCCATGTCTGTCGTTCTAATGATCTCTTCCGTTTTTTTTCACTTTCAGGTTTTTTAATACATCTTGAAATCTTCTGCATGTCGGAGGTATCTTTCAACTGTGAAACGACTTCTTTCTATCAAAACGTTTGTTTGAAAACGGCGGTGAACAAATGTGAGATGTTGATGAAATAATCACACCCGGTGCAAAAAGTGTTGTGTTTTATATTCGCCGTGCTTTTACAGAGTGCTTAAAGTGCAACCACAGGCTCGGGTCCTTCTGGAATCTGCCGGCGAAGACACGATGGCTAATCAATTGTAGCGTTCCCATCCGCTAGCAGCAGAAGATGAAAGAAAATGTTACCATAGCTCCAGTCTTACTCGTGTTTCTTCCCGTAGTGACCGTGTAGTCCGTAGTCGTTCCCGTGATTCTAAGATCCTAAGTAGATGCAGTGGAAGAAAAAATAGCAACAACAAAAAAAAATACTGCAAACTAGTGTTAACTTCTACCAGTTCTGTTTTTGGTTTGCGAGCGAAAAAAGTTCCACAACAATTGAGGTTTTCCCGGCAGTGCGCGATGGTCCCGCAGGGAAGTGGAAAACTAGCGTGGTAGCGTGCAGTGGCATACAGAATTTGATGCAGATGTTTTCCAACAAAAAAGTTGAAGCCAAATCGTGTGCTGTGTGAGTGTGTGTGATTCCAATCCAAGTGAATTTGCGCCATACCTTATATAAAGTGTGGAAAACGTAGAGTTGCGGCGATATACAAACGAGACATTGGGAAAAGTGTTAGCGATAAAGTGAAACATAAAACCAAAAAAAAAAAGAAAAAAACGGAGAAGAAGGAGAGAAGTATTGTTAAACCAATCGAAGCAAAACAAGAGCGAGAATAAAAGTGGCAATAGAGGGGAAAAGTTTTCCTTCTTCTCGCGTGTGGTGGTGAAAATCAAGAAGCATACGATTCTGTTCGCGTTTTTCTCCGTGACGTGCATCGTCGTGAATATGTGTGCATGTGTGCCGACTTAAACGAAAGAGGCTCAAGCACCTCTCCAGTGTGCAAAGCGTGAGAAAACGCCCAAAATTCGGTGGCAAAAAGTGAAACCCGAAACCGAAGAAAAGGCAAGGGAAAGGAGGTGCGTTCAATAATCGGTCGAATAATTGTTTCCAATTTGCGTATGCGTTGCGAAGGTTCGTTGGTTTGCTGCGGAGTTGTTCTAGTGTAGCTTAATTGTGTGCTCAGCGAGTGCGTTTGGTTCTTTCCAAGTTTTAGTGGTACGTAAGCAAGTGTTTGGCAGAGGAGGCAGTGTCAGTATCTCCGGAAAAGGTGCAGTGCAGAGTGCCCAAAAGGTGTCCGGTGTCGATGTTGTGTTGTTGGTAGGCAAGAAGCGAAGGAAGCTTGTGTTTGGCTACACTGATTTGTGCTGAATTGTGAAGGCTCCAGTAACCCAAGGAAGAACGGCCCTACGATGGATATACTGCCGAGTGGAAGCATTTTCCGGGAGCTGCAGATCATCCACGACACTGGATGCTTCTCGTCCGAGTCGTCTTTCGAGGATCAATGGCAACAGGTACGGTACCCTTATTTTTAAAACAGATTTCACATCTTGGATCTTCCCATTGAAAAGGCTGGAAGGTATTTATTCCTCCCGTCAAACGATTTAAACGATGCGTTATTTGTTTGGCTTATCAGCTGTAGTTAAACAGTGCCCGTGACAATCAAGCACTGCAGCCATTTAATGTGTCACCTTATCAGCGATTGTGGGTTTACTGAGTCAACTTCACTGGAAATGTCTCATTCCCGCATCAGAAACCGCGGTGTTTGATGATCCGACCGGACCTTGTCGGCCTGTCGATTTACTCAAGCGGCATGATGTCAGCAAAACGGGGTTTGAAATCTTGATCACCAATTGGGAGAGTTTGATAAAGATTACAATTGGCTGGAAAGGGGGAAAAATAAAGATTTCTTGTGATAGAATGATTTTGATTTACCGCTTGGAATAAATCGACTTGGAAAATTTTCTGAGATACTTCTCTAACTCCAAATTCTCAATGCCTCAAGAACGCTTCAAGATTTCTTGGTGAAGAGTCGTGAGAAAAAGAATGGCAGCTCATCTTGGCAAACCTAAAAAAAGCCAACAGAATTCAACACTTGACCGAGCACCGTTTCCCGCACGCATGGAGGCATCCGCGCAATCCCCAAGAGAGCGGGCCAAATATTGTTTATGATCGTCTTTCCTGTATGCTACGGTAGACATTTTCCAGAAGGCATAAGCAGTAGCAGTCGATTTTCTGGTCTGATTTTTTTTCCCGTAGCCTTCCCCACCCGCTTTCCCACGGGAGTTGCTAGACAGTGAAGTTAGCAATCGAATTTTCCCGGCATTTTTGACCACCCGGGGGAAAAGACAACGCTTACCGCAACCGGATATCAACCCCTGGGGGAGGTGGAAGGATTGCGGTGTAAGATTTACTCATCGTTCCGTTACACCCGGTGCTGTATTGTGAAACGGGATGTGTTCGTGTGTGTTTTTAACTCGCTGTGACCTCATCCGAATGGGTGGGAGAAAAGTGAGGTTTATTTGTTTGAAACTGTGCCAAATATTGGTCAACATTTTTGCTGCAGGGTAAATGTGTAACGCTTGTAGTTTGAATAATTCTGCTGCCGCTTTGGAAATTAAATCTTGTGAGCCCATCTTTCATGTTCGTTAATAAATGTAAGAATATTTCGAAACGGAAGAAAAGGAGCATTATTTGGACTCATTTCTTTACTTTCTTATCAATGGTACAAATCGATTTATTTGATTTTAAACGACAAATAAACGATCTGATCCGAGAGCGTTTAAAAGTTCGTTGCACTTCATATCAGCGTTGACCTATATTGTCTGTTTGATCTTCATGATTGCCAAAACTGATATCAAAGCAGACTTTGTCGCTCGGTAACATAATGTTGACGTTTCCAGCACCACAAATTGCGTACAGTCATGTGCAGTCGCTCGTCTTTTTTTTCGTACAACAGATCGAACCGAATTAAAATTCATAGAACGAAAAGAATCTCTATTGAAACCATCAATGAGCTACTCCTCAGAATGGGTAAATTTTCAGCTGAAATTGAATAAAATTGAATTGTTTTGTTAATTTTATACGCTATACCTTATTCATATGGAAGGATAAAAAAAGCATTAAAAATTGTCTTTATTCTACAAGAATTAAAAAAATGGCAATTTTCTTTAAAATGTAGTTTACAATTGAGTATTTTAATAATGTTTTGAATGGTTTGTTGCATCAAGCTTCGTCCAAGCTTTTGTGCTTGTTTATTACTCTCTTTAGCTTGATTAAGAACGATAGTATAGCGTTTATAAAAGATTCTAGAATCGATAATGCATTCACATAATTTTACTAAATTTTCTAGCTCTAGCAGAAAGAAAAAAATGTTCTATAAAAGATTTGCAATGGTTCAACGTCGAACAATTTAACTTGTATTGAAAAACCACTTTCAATAAGTTTGAAAAAGAACAGCATAAAAAATATTTTAAAAATATCGTTGTTAAGATTCAAAAAGAATTTTATATTCAATGTCAGAAAGCTTATAAAAATTCATTTTTCAATTTATAGGGTATTTAATTTTGTGCAGAACTAACAAGTGTAGTATTTAGTTTGCAGATAAAATACATGTTTAATTGCATTTTCTTAAAAAGTGTTGCGACCATAAAATCCCCAATCAAAGCAATGTTGTTTGAGAGATAGAGATTGGTTAATAAATGTGCTTAATTTCAACGGAAAATCTATACTAGCAAGGGAAAATGTGGTAATGTTGTAGCGGCTTGGTATCCGCATCACAACATGTCAATGAATTCTGTATTAAAGAGAGCAATGACACATTGTACCATAAACCACCGCGTTTAGCGTGTTTTCTTGCTTTCATTGCCTCTTCAACTCCCCAAGAACACACAAAGTAAAGCTGCCTCCCGTCCGGTCGTTTCCTTTTTCTGCTTTCATCAATAGTCATGTTCATTGTGTCGAGTTTTTGTGTAACCTTCCGTGTACCTTCGGCGTACCTTAAACGATAAGCCGAGTATGCGATGGCTGCGGATGCTTCCGGCAAACCTGCCAAGTTCTCCGTTCCCATTCGCTTCCAGTCGCAACAGCGGGAATTTCTTACACCATGCTGTGCTAATGACGTGTAGGTAAATGTACCTGTCCGCACCGCATTAGTGCGCCACCGTGCGTTTTTCTTCTCTTTTCGGACATTAGCCTACCGCCATTGCCTCCTCCCCCTTCCCAAGGCGTGGCATGCGTGGCAAGGAAAATCTTTCTTTGCTGCACGGTTTTCCATCTTCACTCTCCGCTGTTGTGCTCTAGCGCGTGGAGGGAAACATCCCCAAAAACGAAGGAAACGGATCCTTAACCGAGAGAAGGTTGGGGGAGTGAGCCCGGTACCGGAAAGGTGCTGTTACGCCATCTTCACGGTTTCGCACTTTTTTCGCCGCTAGCTATGAAATGCTTGCACCACTCTCCCTTCCTTCTGTCCACATTGCCCTTTGCCGAACGAGCCAAGAGGCAGCGAGCGTGTCTAAAGTAACCGGAAGTTGATCAGAAAGTAAACCAGCATCATCGTTTTCCATCATCGACAGCATCATCACCATCATCAGCGACAACTGCGAGTCGGAAAAGATGGTAGGAAAATCTTGTTGCGAAAATTTCTATCCCCCCCCCCTTTCTTCCTCTTTCATCCTGCAGGAAGCAATTCCTGGCAAAGGGCAGAGACGGTAAAAGGCCAAAGGAAAAATTGGAATGAATGTAACCATAGGAACCGGCATCATCATCCTGCGGCGTGCGCGTCTTACGACCCTCCCCATGACAGCTCTCTCTCCCTCTCTCTGTGTGTGTTTGGGTTGTATTTTGCGCTTACAACTATCCGGCGCTTTCCCTGCTGCGGGTAGCTCGCTGTCTCTATGATTTCCACCCCTGCTTTGCTGCTTTGCCGGCGACCAACTGGCTACCAAGGCGGCGACATACACACAAAATGGCACCCCCCCTCTAGCGGCGGGAGGGAGGGAGTAAAGACAACGGAAAACTCCACTCCCTTAAACAAGCCATAATTTTCTGACCCCGCCCAGCCTCGGCTCCCCGGACAGGGAAAACCTGTGTCCTGTTTTCTCTTCCCTTTCTTAACGGAGCGCGCGCGAACAGCACGCGGAAAATGCGGCGTTTCTTGAGCGCCAGTGTTTTTCCTTTCGCAAAGGAGGTGCCGTTTCATGTTCATGGTGAAAACTGGGACTTAATACACACAGACACCCACACTCAAACACGGCACAGCAGCGGGCAGAAAGGTGGAGGAGGAAAGGCTAATATCATTTCGAATGGAGCTTGTGGTGCGTTTCACCCGCTGGAAAATCTAAAGCGCGTGTTGAAAAGGTTGCCGGAGTCTTTACGTTGGATTTTGCGTTTTCCTTCCTCCGCTACCACCACCCCCTTCCCTCCTTGTTAGCTACGCTTTAATGTTGTGATACGATCAAATCTAGCACCGCGAAGATACATACGCGCCGCATACAAACGAAATTTGCCAGCCTTTCCCTCCCTCTTTATCGCGTGTTTTCCCCACGCAAAACTCGCTGAACTTTCTGCCCCAGCGCACTGTTCCACTGCCAGCCAGCGGGGAGGTGGAAAATGGCAACGCTTTTCCAGCACCAAAGCAGCCAGTCTTGCCGGCGCTCGGTGAGCAGGTTTTGCAAAGAAACAACTCCCCGACCCGTCGTATTCCGGTGGCGGCTTACATTTTCCTCCGTGTGCTCGTTAAGGGTTTTCCCGCAAACCGTCCCTCCTTCAGCTGAGGGTAATATTTTCCGTTGCTTTCCGCTTCTCGGCCCTGCTCTGCTCGAAACGAAGCGCCCAACAATGAGCCCGACTCGCTGCAGTCTATTTTTAAGAAAATATTTTATTGCCTTAATATTTTTGTAGGGTCTCTCTTTTGCTGTTTACTTTGTGTGCGAGTGTGTGTATGTGTGAGTGTGCGGTGCGTTTTTCCTTGGCCACCGTTGCCTCCAATTGGTTATGGTTCATCGGGTCACGCGACACGGAAATTTTCCCGCCAACAAAGGGAGACGAACGCACGCACATTTTTGCATTTTCCTTTTTCGTAGCAGCCTTGGCAACGATTTTCAATTGGCGATTTTCCCGCTACGCTGTGTTTCTGTTGGAGCCAATGTTTTGCGTACGGAAAATGGTGAAAATCGGAAGCAGTGGGAAAGCAAAATGTCACCTCGGTGGCGCTCGATTTTCCTTCTTTTTCCGTTGGCGTTGTTTTGTACCGCGCTGGACAAGCCGTAGCGGTGGAAATCGCTACTGGAGCGAGAAAATTGGCCAACGCAGTCGTTGCCATGCGGTCGGCTGGGAGATCAGTCAGTATGATCCTACTATTCCCCGGGTCACTTCGTTGGTGAGGTATGGCCGTGTCCTGCGATGTTTTATTTTGGTTTTACTTTTGGCTGTTGTTTTGCGCTTTCATGGACGGAAAATTGGTTTGTATCTACAAAACATCCACTTTCTTTTTTTTTGGCTGTTTCCACCAGGCCACAAAACCGCCTTCGCCAAGGACACGAGAGTGCACGTTATTGAATATTGGCCTCCAGCAGGATTCGCGGCGTGGTAAACATTGCGTTCGATTAGAGAGTACATAAATTTAGGCAGGCTGTGTGATTATCATAATTTTTCATTACGCAATCTGGCCGTGCGCACTTTTGTTACCGTTGTTTAGTTTCCGTCGGTTGGTCGGTCGCAAAAAAGCAGCTGGATGGGCAAAAAATATGTTACATTACGTGACTTTGGCGTAGTATTGTGTGGTCGCGCAGTATTGGATTTTGTGATTGGATTTCCCTCCGGTGAGCGGTGGAAATTTGAAATCGAGCAAACAGCAAGCGCTGGTTCTTAAATACACAAAGCGACAGCTAAATTTGTCCTTGTTGTTTGGCGCTTGTGGTTGGTTGTTGTTTTAACACGGTAAGCAGGGGGAGGACTCGTTCCAAAGAAATAGAATCGTTTGGTAAAATTTAACTGAAGTTTGATTCGCCTCTCTACAACAATATTGTCTATTGATCTGAAAGCTAATGAAGTAAAAAGTGAAGGGAGGGCAGGTACGATGGATCTCATAAAAAAACAACGCATCAATGGGGCCAGATAATGTACATTGAATTGAACTTCATAAAATATTAAGTATCAAATACTTCTGAGATATTACAGGTATAAAAGATATATATTAAAGTCAAAAAAGCATCTGCTGTCTCTTCTGCAATTATTAACCTTTTTTGAGATTCCACAAATCAGTTTGTTTGCACTTGTATTGTTTACAACATGAAAATCTTTTTTTCGATTTTTGACTCATCCGATTGATTTATACAGCTTAACGATTTTAATAATCATTTTAGGAGTTTATTAAGGTAGTAGATTACTGTTCCAAAACCATTTCGAAATAGTATTTTCCAAATCATTCTTTAGACTTCATCCTGCATGATACAAAAAGACCCGTTCAGCCTGGATGCGTTGTAGTGTTCAATTGTCCATGCAATTATCAAAATAGCATATGTTTTGTGAAATCCAGCACAACAGCATACTAAGGAGGGGTTTGAATGTATCTTTGTTGCATCGTGCCTCATGGTGGATTTATAATAATCACAAGCTTGTTTACGATTTAATAGGTTGGTTAATTCTCAAAAGATGAAACATTCAGGTGCACAGAAGCATGTACTTTTTGAACTCATGTATATCATCATGAATATCGTTCCACGTCAAAGATATGTATGTAAGCGTTGCCTGAATAACTCATATAAATAAAACCTGAATAACTCATATAAAGAAAAAAAATTAGAAAATTTACTGAACCTGACGCTACCAAATTCTTGTAGTTGATTTACAAGACCTTTTGAACTGTCTGAAGATAAGCAACATAATCATGAAAAATCTAGTTGATAAGGAAACCAGTGGTTTATTATTAATTTAACTTTTTCCCCAGAGTGCAGTTATTGGAAATCTTTCTTTCATTGTTATTGAAAAGGTTTTTTCTTCACCGAAATTGCACCAATGAGGCAAAATTTCAAACTTTCAGTGAATTGCCAACTACAGCAAAAACAGGCATTAAAACGGACGTTGCTGTAAGAAAAATTTCCTTCCTGTTCCGGTCAACCACAAACACATACACACACATACACACCGGCGATAATGATGCAAACGAAGGAAAAGCGAGAAAAATAGCGATCAAAACCACATTCTGTCATTCCTTCACGTTCTTTTCTCACTATTCCACACGCCGAGCTTTACGCTTTTCGGAACTGCGGATGAAAATTCAATTAAAGTTTTCCCTTCCCCCCCCCCCAAACCCGCCAAACTCGCTAACGAAGCGACTCACTCGCTCCACGGCACGTCGCTCGAAATCATCTCGTTGAGGTCCGGAGCGGGCAGTCATGGTTAAATTAGCGAAACCATTCTTATTTGGGTTGGCAGAAGAAGGAAGGAAAAAAATCGGAAACGGAAAATCATTCACGAAAAGCACGCAGCGACCACACACAGTCGCACTATCGAACCACGCTTCGGTCAGCAAAGAAAAGTTCCACCATAAAAACCGGCTTTTCACCCCCGCCAATGTGTGTGTGTGTCGATAATGGAATTACTTTGTCATTTTTCAACGGTGTACCCCTTTATAGGTGCATCCTTCAAGGCTAATATTCGTCGCCGCACGAACGCTTGGGTGGGGGCGGTCAGCCTTACGGTGGATTATAATAAATTCAATTGTACCTTATCAGCAGGGTGGAAGTTGCTTTTCTTTTCCTTCGTCGGCGCGGTTGGCGTGACCGAATGACCAGCGGAAGCGAAGCTTTTCTTTTGCGCACGGTCGCCAACCACACCGCAGGACACATTGCGGCCACCCATCACAGCTAATCAGAAGTTTATTCAACGAACAAAAGCGTTTGCAGGAAAGTTTTCCCTCTTTTGCCCTTTTCCCCCATTTTCCTTGAAGCACCCGCCCGGGGAAGAGATAAAATGAAGCCTTTTTTCCTGGGGTTTGGAAAGCTGACAGATTCTTCTGTCGTTTGGTTTTTTTAGCATTTTTGGAGCTTTCGTTGTGGTGGCTGTGTGTAAAAGACACAAGTAATTCCTTTTCCCTTCTGTTCTAGGCTTTTAAGGGAACGGCGTTTTTTTTTCGGGGGCACTGGAAGAACTTTTTTCTCTGCAATTTAATCGTCTGTAACGTTTAAGCTTTTTTATCTCTTTTTCTCGCTCGCTTGGAAAATGAGAAAAAGAAAGCATTTCTAGCAACGTCTTCCCATTTTCACGGCACCCTTTTCGACTTTGGCCGTATCACGTCACGGAACGGAGCGCACAGTGTGCGAAAATGATTGCTAAAGAAAGGTGATAAAGTTTTAATAAGATTTCGCACCTGCCCCCACCCCTCCCCCCACCCGGAGCTCAGCCCTTCGAAGAGTTTTTGAGGTAGGTTAGTGTGTTTTCTGACAATTTTTCTTACCTGCTGACCGGGGCCAGCCAATAGGCTTTCTATAAATGGATAAATTATGCACCATTTAGGACATTCGCACCGGGAGCAGAAGTTTATTGGTGCATATTTAACTCACCTTTTACGATCGCCAGAATTTATTGCCCGGATGGTACGAATGTGAGATTCGCCCTGGTCGCTTTATTAATTACTGCCAATCGGGCTGACCCTGAAGCCTCGGTTCGTCCCTCTCCGGGGTATCGTTTGATTGAATTAATAGTTGTTAATTTTTCCAAGACACAGTCTACCGTTCCCTGTTTGCCGCAGGCCGGTTGTCTCGGCTTGTTAGACAATACACCAACAGGTCCTATCGTGGTTTGAAAGCGAGCAGCAGGAATAGGCTTTGTGCGCGTGGTTTCTGTTTGTGGTCTACCGGTTTTGTGGCAAAGTTGCCCATTTCCGGACAATTCGTTTGCCGGAGGGTGGCCAAGCTTTGGTAGGTAAGGGCTTTGCGGTCTCCTGATGCTAAATCATTCCAGCCCCTCTGTATGTGATCTCACCCCAAACTCGGTCGGCTGAAGATGAATGCTAATTTCCTTATTTTCCTACCACAGACGCACAAACACGCGCACTCTACCGGGACACGCAAGCAAATAGTTCACCCGGCAATAAACGGATCCAGCAGATCTTGGGCAAGCAAATCCCTTCTAAGCTCAATTTTGTCAAATTCCAATGTGGAGAACCAAGAAGTATCAAAGGATGTGTGTGTCTGTGTGTGTGGTGATGGCAATCAATAAAACTACAACTTCCTTCTTGCAGCTGAAATTTCCCTAACCGAGTTATACGAAGGGGGGGGGGGGGGGGAGGGAAGCTAGCAATAACCACCGAATTGTAAAACTTCTTCCGTTTCCTGCCGATGCCCGAAAGCCCCTTTTTGCCCAAGACAGGAAGGGAAGATGCCGGTAGCAATTTACCAATGCCACCCAATGTCTCGGCATCGGAACCCTTCGACGGTTCTTGAGGACTTTTAATCATCGTCCCGCTTGACATCATCGTCGCCATCGGCCTAGTTTTCTGTCGCCCCGTCGATGAGACGTCTTTTATTTGGGGTTCCGGGACACTCCACCCAGACATTCTAGAAGAGGATGCGCCTGAGTGTGTATGTGTATGTGTGTGGTTGAGAAGGTTATGTAACGTGAGCCCTACAGCAAAACAACTGCCATTATGGTGACAAATCGACTTGCCTTTTTCGACAACCTTACCGCGCACCACAACCAGAGTGACGCGCCAGAGACGCGTTGACACTTCTTCCAACCAAGACACGAAGGAAGGAGGTTTGTTGTCTGTTTTTAGCTGTTTTCCGAGGAGCTGTTGTGTTGTGTTGTTCCGGTGCGGGTCCGATGATTATGGTACGAAGGGGCATACTTAAGGCAACAACTTAGAAGAGCTCGGCTGCTCACATTTCTATGTCGACGTGCGACGCTTTTCGGTGGGCTCTCCCAAACACGCTAGCTAATGCTGCCTTTGTCTGTCGATTGGGTTATAATTATTCAGCGTAACGTTACGTTTGGTGGGGACGATATTCTAAGAGGCTCCGGCAGGGTATAAAATACCATAAGAAATGACGAGAAAGATGGTGAAAGGCGATTTGCTGCTTGTAATCGGGATGGCGAAAGAGGGTGAAATTCGGTAGTCAGCAGGATCATCATTAATGTGGGCTGAAGGGACAGAATGTTGATACAAAGTCTTGAGATTGTTCAATTTTTCTTGAAAAGTGATGCTTATTTAGCTGTTTTAGCACTTAAGTTAGGTAAAGTTTGCTAGAATAAATTATGAAATTAACCATAAGAAATGCGGGTTTGCCTAGCGGCTGAGTGGAAATGGTGCATGTCTCATACTAAGCTCGAATCTCTTTTGGAATAGCTTTATCGTATAGTTTTGCCTCAAAATTTACGGTATCTGATAGACAATGGTTCAGAAATGCGTAGTTTTTGATAACTCTGTGGAAACATTGTTCTGCCTTGGCGTATCAGTTGTCAAATGAGAAATAAGTTTCATTATTGGCCTTGTTTTTAGAAAGACGAAAGCAGAAAAATACATTAACATTAAACACAAATCCAATTTAGTGCATCGATTCAATGATATAATTGTTTGAGAGCCTAAATTTTATTACAAAAAATAAGTCTTGATGTTAAATATGAGTTTAGTTAAATATTAAAAATAAAAAAGTAAAAGTAAACTATTAAAAATTAGATATTCGAGAAATGCAATTTATTTTCCAATTAAATAGGATGTGCAGCTTGTTGTCGTGATAAAAAATATCCTAATATCCAACTTAAATAAAACATTAGAGCAAAAGAAATCGAAATTTAAAATACAAAATTCGAAGAGAACAATTCAGTAGACATATAAGGGATTGGTAAGCTGTTGAATAATTTTATCGAAAGAATAGTCATGTTATGTCTAATATAAAAGTAATTTAACGACTATAAATTATCATAAGCTGGCATACAAAAAAAACCCTTACGAAAAGCATGAAATAATCAATAGAGAGAAGTATAAATTACATCCAACTCTACCACACTGCCAGCAAATGCTTCCACGTAAACACATTTTTTACGTTCTAAAGCACACTTTCTCTTCTCTGCTGGACAATTTCTGCCTTCTCCGATCCTCTCTTGACGCTACACCGTGCACGTGGAACGCGCTGCGTGAACGTGATGCGTATCTAAACCATCACGCGTGATGGGAAGATCTCACAAACAAAAAGGGGCGTCCCGGAAAGAGAAGCAACGAGTAGGGGAAAAACCGGCCACCGAAGTCGGAAAGATGAGCGCGTGAAGAAAGAAAGCAAATAAAAATGCCTGGACAGAGCTCGCACCAAACACACGCCCCTTCTCCCACACACCGGCAGATTCAATTGAGATGATTTATTATATTTAACGATCTTTTTTCTTGCATCCTTTTCCACGAGGCGTTCTATTCGCGGTCGCTTGTTTACGGAAACGGTTGCGTGGGAGCTGACAGTGAAGAAAAAGAAGTACACCGGAACGAAGAAGGTGTGAACCGACGGGAACGGGGATGAAATAAGGGACAAATTCACTCCGGCCGAAGATTCCAGCGCAGCGGAAGGTGTGTGAGTGTAACCGAAACGAAAACACTTGCGAGTGTCACTTACAGGCACGCAGGGGCCGTCCGTTTGTCATCAAAACGCCGTATCCTTTCGATAGATCAAACTAAAGATCCTTCTTTTTTATTTGGTCGCCTCACTGTCCCACTTTTACACGAACCTTCCTGAATCCCTTTTGCCGTTTCCGGACCGTTCTTTTTTATTCAATTTCCACGCGCATTGTCCTGCATCTCCTGGCCGGGGTTAAAGTCCTGACCCTCCTCCCGTTTGGTGTCTGTTGTTTATTTGCTTCCATTTCGACAACTTCCGACACCGATTTTCCGCACTCGAAACGGAGGCGAAAAGGGGTTTTCTTGCGAAATATGTTAAATAAGAGATGAGCTTGGCCGTACGTTCGGGAATGCTGTGCGTTTTTTTTCTGAATGCTTTTGGGTCGCCCTTGTAGCGATGTATTACACACCACGCTGTTATTGCTCTGTTACAATAAAAGCTTTTTTTTCGGTTCGATTTTACATCAGATAGCGTTCAGTGGCCAAGCAACACGGAAAGAGTGCGTCCTTTCCACACTTCCAAAACCGATCGGGATGTAATGGGATGTAGAATTTAGTGTAATGGCAAGGTAGTAAAAGGTGTTGCGCCCAGGAACATGAACATCGCACAAGAAAAAATGGGGTTAAAATCGATCGGCGCACTAAAGGTGTACAACAGAGAGGTAGAGGAAACGGAACAAAATATGAGAGGACAGTGCACGCCCCTTCCGTGGGGAATATCTTCGCCAAAAGGGACAGTTGCTGCTCAATCATCGGGCGAATCTCGTTAGCGCTCCGGTTTTTGGTGTGTTTGCAACCCTTTTGCAAGCACCGGTTAAGGTGAGGCTTAAATGAGGTGATTGAAAAAGACGATAATGTGTTCATTGTGGTTGTTTCGAATCCGATGGCGAAAGTTTAATTTGAGCGAAAATAAGGTATCGTTTCATTCCGTTAATGTTTCGTCGTAAAGTAACTGCGGATGGATTAAATATGCAATGAAATTGTGACGTTTGCGCTTAATTAAAAGGATAATTGTATTTTCCTTTTTTTGTATGACGATTATTTTACTCTGAATCTTGCTCTGTTTCATCGTTATTATCGAATAAAAAATATTTAATACTTAAATTTACATGTTTCTTAATTATCAACAGGAAATTATGTTTGATTATGTGCAAACGAAATGCTAAAATAACATTTAATTTATAACTTATAGCTTTAAACAAATGAAATTGGTTACCAAGTGACTCACATAAACACTCATTTCTTGATGCACATTTATTCTCATTTACTTAAAATTTTCGAATCGCTGTTTCGCTTTCTTTTTTAAGTGATTCACTTTCGTTTTTTGCTCTTCTCTTTAATAGACATTTAATACTCTTTTATTAAATTGATTGACTCATTGTTTGCCAGAAATTGCATGACATTTTGTTTATATTCTTTTTAATTATGATAACATGTTTTAATTGGTATTTTATATTCATTTGAGTATTTAATTTATATTTATATATTTACTATAGTGTACGACTCTAATGTCGTAGTCTTGAAGAGATGCATCATAAAATTAGAAATAAAAGCGTCTAAATGAGTTGAAAATTAACTGTTATTAAAAATGGTGAGTTTGAGAATTGTTCCTTTGGCTTTTTGGAAAATTTTCCTTGTCTTAAAGATCTATTCTGTCTATGAATAGATTTTTCTTAGCAATTAAACCGCATTTCTAGTTTTTTTAATACTCTCTTGGCTTAGCTTCTGGACAACAGAACATTGTTATTGTCTCTTCTTCACCTGTAGCCTTTTATTTTTCTAAGCAGGGCAATTTCAAGATAACACAGTTAAATTATTTAATAGAGGGTATTAGAGTGTACAAGAAGCGTACTAGTTGTACAAGGATATAATAAATAGATCGGATTTTTTATATTTCATAGGAGTTGTTGATTTTAACCTCAATACTTCCCTGTACGATTACATGTTTTCTTGAGTGTCCTGATATAAAAATTCACCTTTAAATAATATTTTTCAAAGCAAGCTGTTCCAAGCTAAATCCTAATCGTTCTGTTACTGGTCTAAACAAGCATGACTAGTAGCGTCTTACATCGAAAAAGAAAAAAAAAAAAACACGAAAAAACCATGGTAACCAAATCCGCCATCAACAAACAACAGGTTTTAAAACGTTTGTGCCTTTGTTTTGCTCCTGTTCAACCGTACGACTTTCTCCCTGGTTTTGCGAAGAATAGGTATGCTTACCGACTTACACCCGACCCGAGCACAGATACAGCGAAAGATGAAAAAAAAAATGCACTTACACTCAGGTTGCTCTTTAACCCTCCCGTGTTATCCTTCCTGTAAACCTGTAAAAGCCGGCACCAGGGCTCCCGCTGGAGCGTTAAACAAAACATGTAAGAAAGGGTCGCGTGCCCACCGTGGTTTCGAATATCACTATCACCATCGCCCGTGCCCGTCGCGTTGTTGTTCCGTTGTCGGGGAAGCAGCCGGGAGAAATTAGTCTCTCGTGAGGGACCTTCGTAAAATGCGGGAATCGGTAGTGACGGTGACGGAAAACTTCTAGGCCTGCCGACCGCGGTTGCGTGGTGGAAAATGGTGAAATTTTGCCAGGGAAAACACTCACGCTTGGGTAGTTGGGTTTTCATGCATTAGGTGGGCCAGCAAGGAAGTGGTGGGGGCGGGTTTGTGATTTTAGTCTTCCCCAAACGCACCAGGGGGTGCTTTCTCGTTCGTCGCCGCAACACAAGCAAAGCACCGGGACACATGATACCATCCATTTTATAGATGATTTTCCTTCAGTTTTTTTTCCTCGCTGCCCCATGGAGGAAACGATGCGTTGCACTGTGGGGCAGCAATAGCACACGGCAATAAAAAGGGGTTTCGTATTTATTTGTTCCTATTTTCCTTCCTCTTTTCATAGTGAGTCCCTTTTGTCGTCGGTTTTTTTGTACACTTTAGAGTTTGCAAATTTTTCCCATGCAAGGTTGTTCTGCGGATCCGCAATTTTCGGTACTGTAACGACGGTCGGCAGCGAAAAAGTAATTGCTTGTGCGAGGAGTAGGCACACTGTCTCTCTGCCCTGAGGCTAGTCATAAAAGAGTTTCTTCGCCACTTTCTTCACTGCAATTGTAAGGCAAAGCAAGAGAACAAACCTGAGCGTCCTATTTTCTGTTTTTGGTACAGCTCTGGTACAAACGTCGGGAGAAACCGCTTCACAGCCGGATCGCGTTTTCCGGCCTTTGTTTAAGTTTAATTTTCCTGAAGCTTATGCTGGAAAAGCTGACAGCCGTTTTCCGAGTGAATCGCACACACGGATGGCTGTGTGCGTGTGTGTTTGTGTGCTGTTTTAATGCTTACCACTCCCTCCAACTCCAAGCCGAGAAAGAAGAAAAAGGAACTTCTTACTGCAAAGGAAACCTCAAACAAAGGATGTTTGAAGAAAAATGTGAAACAGCCGTGAAAAGAATCCGGGCGGGAAAACTCCGTAAGGGGTTAAGGTAAATGAGAAAAGCAAACAGTGGAATGTTTTTGTTTTGCTTCCATGTTACCCCTTTTACCTCTACTCACCGCACCCTTCCACCCCCTTGGTTGTGGGTGGAAAATGTGCGTCAAAAACCGGATTCAATCGCTTCCGACCATTGTTATTTTTTACCACTGTGTGGAGCTGTGTGTGTTTTTTTATCGTCCTTTTTTGCTTTTCCTTTTTCTTTACTATGCGGTTCATGTTTGTTCTGCAAACGGTATTATTGTTGTGTTATAAGCTTTTTAGAGAAACGAGCAAAGGGTTTCCTTCTTCCCATTTTCTCTTCCTTTGGACTATGTTTAGAAAAAGGCTACGACATTGTTTTCTCTTCCGGTAAGAGTTTGGAAAATGGGAAAGAATAAAAATATCACGCGAGAGGTTGCAACCATCCGGTGAAAGGGTTTAAAACCGACCCCACAAATGGTGTTGAAGCGCGTAAAAGAAGGACACGGCGAAGGGTTAAAGATGTAAAAAGAAACGATAAAGGGGATAAAAAATCCCCCAAAACAAATCTGACACTTTACAAAGAAAGATTCTTTTTAATTCAAGGTACGCAAAAGCACACGGTTTGATGGCAGGAGCAGGAGGATGAAGCTGTGGAAACAAGCCCGGCTCTCCGGTAATGCGGACGGATGATCGTTTTAATTAGTTTTTATAGGCAGCTTGACAACCGTATGGCTTGGCAGCGGGCGGCTCTTTAAATTGCACCCCCTTAGAAGAAGCACTGCTTTTTGCATTGTAAAACTTTCTAAACAACGACATTCTCGACTATCAGCCCCGGCATCCCTTACAAAATCCCCATTGAGCAATCCGTTGCGCCCTTTCTTTCTCTTTCGCTCGGTTGTTGCTATTTTCAAAGTCATTTGGCCGTTGCGTGTGGCGCCGGTTTTATGGTTGCCGAGACACCAGGGGTCGGGACCAATTGCCCGAGCACACCTCGGGCTCTCGGTTTTTAAAGGCTCCCGGAACCCTCGATATTGCACTTACGCTCTGTGGCAGAAAATGTTCAACCCTCTCTTATTCCTGTCCAATGTTGGGCACATTTTGCGGTGCCCATTAGAGGTTTTTTGGGTGAGGTTTACTTAGAAGCAGTGGAAAGTGTAGAGAGTGCGAGAGTGTGTCCTTTTTTGGGGATGGGAGCTCAAGGGTAGGATGTGGCTAGCATGGAGCGTGAATAAAATTTCGAGTGTACTGCACTGGCAGGCTGATGGGAACGAGACACAGAGAGGATGGTCGAATCGACCACGTCGCCACGTCATTCTCGGCGGACGGACGGATGGCCGAAGGGACGAGTTCGTAGTAGAATCGATTGAAACCGAACACCAGCCTTTAAACGGCATGAATAGAGAGAGAAGAGAGGTAGACTGAACCGTCGTCGGAGCCGTCGTCGTCATCGTCATCGTCTACCCCGTTGAAGGGGGCTGGGTGGAAAGAAATTAGAGCCAAACCACCTTTTTATGTGGCCAGCCTATGCGAATTAAAACACGAATTAAACTTCTCTGCACCGTAGCAGTGTGACGACGCCGGTGCACTCTGAACTGAAGGGTACGAGTGCAACCGGGTTTTAAGTTATTTTTTCCTTCGAAATTCAATCCATATTCTCTTTTTCCCATTAAATGGTTTGATATGAAGAAAATGCATGTAAAGAAAATGTTGATTTTATTTCTTAGTTTTAGAGTATCTAAAGAATCTAAAAGTTAAAGGTATTCAATTCAGATGACCAAAGATTTGAAGTTTGATATTTCAAACATTTTTTCTGATGTATTATTTAGTAGTGTGAATGTCGTATAACTGAAGCAATTAAGTCAAACTCAGAGGAAGCTAAACATAAGGAAATTTGTTTCTAGTAGTGTATAGTAGCCATGAATCTGACTCAAAATTGAAAATTTGCATTTAAACAATAGTTTAGTACTTCAATTTTATGTTTGATAATTTGACACATCATTTTCTGCATATCTTTACATAATTCTAATCATTAAAAGACTTATTTAGTGCAATAAATCACATGCTGGAAATTTTATTTGTTTGCTTTTTGTTTGTTGTGTTTGATTTTTATTTGTTTTCAAAACTATAAATTGCTTTTGGTATGTTGTTTGTATCCAAACATTACCCTCATAAATTTTAAATTTCATTGCAACTTATCGTTGTGGTAACTGTAGCTGTAACTGTAAATAAATTAAAGAATCGATTGATTGTAAGCATTTTTAATGTCAAGTTAAGCCACATATAAAAAAATATAGTTGGTTGCTATACAGAGTCAATAATATTCTTCATTATTTACGATCCCTTAAGGCAACATAGTGTTTGAATATTTTTACTTATTTTTTTTTTCGTTTATCATGCAAAACCCAAAACTCACAAACTTGTTTGTTTCATTACATCAATTGTGGTTGGTGCAGTCTAGCCACTTCTCTTCCTAGATTGAAAATCTCTCGACATTGTTGGAATCATTCAGGGCACAAAACAGATACAAACTCAATATACAAAGTCATCTCCTCTTTCGCTATTCAAAAATAGCATGTACAGAAGCATCAATAGACAGTAACCGTCTGCTGACTGTCCTCCGTAGTTCAATCATACACGCATTGATCGTGCAATCTGTAACCAATTGTGTTGCAAAAGGTGTCAGGAGCAATGCATTTCGTAACACCAGCCAATCTTCATCGCAATCAAAGCCCCCGGTGCACACGTAAGCTACACGGTGGACACGGACATTGTGTATAGCCCAAAAAAAAAATGTACAAAACATTGCTCTCCACTGTAAGATGAACCCGATGCACCCGGCGCATCGGGCCCATACCAGTCCAGGGCCTTCCTTTTCTCTTGGTACGGCAAAACTGACAACAGCGGACCACTATGTTCGTAATGCCATGTCGGAACCATGTTCCGGATGAATGTACGCTTATCTTTTCGGCTGCACGTACATGTGTCCACCAGAATCGGTGTTTACAGCGTGTGCAACACTGGCGCGCACCGCCATCCTGGTACTTGGGCTCGGAGAGTCGTAAAATATTGAGCGGTAGCAAAAACAAGCATCACCTGTGCATAATAACCTTGCCTCGCCAAACCACCCGCTCACACTAGTGGGTGGCAGGAGGGAATGGAAGAGTTGGAAGCTTTTTTGGTGGTGCAGTATCTACCGAATCGAGGGACAATGTTCTCTGTTGCATACAGGCGCTTCGGTGTTGATGGTGCTGCACGTGAGTGATATGCAGATACACGAAAATTCTCTCTCTCTCTCTCTATTTCTCTCTCGCTCTCTCTCTTTTTAATACTCGCGCATCACCCTCAGACACCACAGTGAGTGGACCAAAAGTCATGAATTAAATATGTTGAATGCATTTTTAATGCTTCCACAGGGTAGGACAGTGGGAAAAGGGGTTGGGGATGGACAGTTGCGGTAGATCAAAATGCAACAATACACCACAGAAACACTGAAATGTGCTTTAAACCATGTGTGGGAGGCGGTAGGGGCAGCTATAAGAGGCGGGGTTTGCAAAACAAAACAAAAAACACAACATAACAACATGAAACGATATATTTTTGGCGAGAGTAACAGAGGGGGGAAAAGTATAAAAGAAAATGAAACAGTACCGAAAAAGTAATCAATAATGAGGTGAATAAAGACCACAGTGACGAATGCACTTTACGCTGGATATGGCAAAGGGGAGCAAAATTCTCTTTCCCCCTTCGAGCGATGGCGCTTTTTTTTGGCAATGGTATGCAGGTTCAACATTTTTGTGTTTTTTTTTATTTCGCTTTACGATTTATCGTAAAAGCAAGGGCTTAGTGCAGACGTGCGATCGAGATAACGACATGTTGATGAAGATAACGTCCCCCTGTAAGACAGCCAGATGGTATGAGCCCATGGAGCCCCGGTGAACGTTAAAAGGCGCTGTACGACATTTTATTCGTCAGTTGGTATTTTCCATTTTATGATGAGTTTTTTTGGAAGCGACAAATAGTTGAACACTTTAAAACAAAAGCAAAAGTTTAACATTATCGATCAAAATATAGCTGGCACCGGCACCTCGTTTGCAAACGGGGCTACCAGTTTTTACTTTCAATCACAATTTGCCCTACCCAAGATCGGTCGTTTATTTTATTTTTCAACCGCTCTTCCCCTTCGCCCACCGGTGCTCCCTCGCTGATTATTATGTTTAATTTTATGTTACCTTTTTTGTTTCCTTTTTACCCCTTCCTTCGCTTGCTTCTAGTATGCAAATGAAAACACCCTTTGCTGCCCCCCTTTTGTTCCGCGATGCAACTGCAGGCTGCATTTTTTTCTTTTCTTGCTGCAGCAGCGACACGTTAAACACGAGACAATAATTTGAACTCGATCCCCGGCACCGGTGACTCAATCCGGTTCTGCGAACGAAAAATAAAAGTAATAAATACAAAAAAGGTGCATTTATTGCATGTTTCTCTCGCTCCCTCCATCTTTCTCTCTCGTTCTCGCCCTCCTGATGTGTACAGTGCAGTTTTGTAGGTTAGGGCTTGTTGTGCGCCGTTCGTACCTTACCCGGACAAGGCTGCTGACACGGCGCAAAATTTGCTGTAGGCCCGCCGGCGTCGCGTCTATCTGTGCTTGTGTGCGTTGTAGTGACGCCAGTTTGGCGAGTGTGTGCGGTTAGTTTTTAAATTTAAAATTCATCCCGTTCCCCAGATGGGAAACCGCAATCGGGGGAACACCGCAACAGATGGTTCTAAAATCGATCCCCATGACTGTTTAAAAGTCGGCAGAGGGACAGTTGTCCGGGGTTTCGCTTTTTAGGGAGCGAGAATTTTGGTTCGAATTTGCAAAATGGACTGTTTTCTTTGATTTCCCGCCGTTTCTCGTTCCCCAAAGTGAACCAATACAATATTTCAACACGTGTGGCCAGAAATCGATTTTTAAAACGACACCCAAACCAGCTTGTTTGCCATGAAATGAGGCTTCCTATTGGCGTCATGTTGTCGTACGTGTCACACCCTTGCGTTGTGCACCGAGCGGGCAAAAGTTATTGGTTGTCGAAATTTCAGATTGTTTTCCTTCTGCCCCCTCTCATAGTTTTTCTGCTTCATTTTCGATCGATTTCTTCGGCAAACCCGAATTCTGCAATCGTTTGCAGTTTGCTGCTAAGTTTGTCATTACACTCCTGCAATGCAAGCAAACAAATGACCCAATTTTAAAGGATCCCCTCACACACACACACACACACACACAAAAATGAGACCACCCTTTTTCGGTGACAGCAAATGAGGTAAAATGAGCGGCGAGAAAAAATGTCTGCCACGCGATAAATTTAAATCACTCCCCTGGTGGACGTAATCGAGTACGAAATTACCATTAACGATTAACGAAACCGATTTCCGATTCGTGCGGCTCACACCGGCGCTCTACTGTGCGTCTGCATTGCTGGGGTGGTTTTAGGTTTGGGAAATTGAGCCTGATTAAAAATGCACTTCACCACCACATGGCCGTGCTAACGGTGCATGGTTCGTGGGCGTGAGTAATCGATCTGTAAGTCGCCTGGAAAATCGTAATGCAAGCATCAGGCTCGAGGTGGTGGAAGTAACTTGTTCAAACGCCTGAAGCGGACGATTTAAAACAATCATTCAAGCGTCGATTTGTACAATGTAGAACAAATATCGAAGTTGAAATAAAAGAGTGGGGTTTTTTTTCATTCGCTGGTGAAATGGTTTTGGGACGACAAAAGGAAGGATTTATTGGAAAATACATTTAAAAACGCGATTAAAACTATATCCGAATCTTGTTGCATTCTGTTGCATCCTACTGCACGGAAGCATAAAAGCCCTTTCCAGATTTGCTGGAAAAAGGCAATTTAACACACCGTAAATCCATCCATCAACCTTTCCGCCAAGCTCCTGTTTTTGCTTCGTGTTTCTCCCTCGACAAAATGGTGAGTGTATTATACATTGCGAAAGTCGGCTGGCGAAAGCTCTCGCACCCGCCAGTGGCACACGGGAGGATAAAATAAATATTAGGCAGCTTTCCCTTTTTTTAATGAAAATGCTCGCGGTCACTTTATTGGATGATGTACGTGTGTGTGTGTGTGTGTGTGTGTCTGCGTGTGTGGGTGGCTCTTCATGTGTTTTAGGTTTTGACAGGTCTCTTCCGCTCGCCCGCCGGCGGTAGACTTTTGGCACGAAAATTAAGCTCGCACCGAAAGGTCCTGACCGCTACGCCCTCTCATCCACGCTTTCCCATTTGCATGGGCTAGGAAAGGAAGAGGTGAAAAGTTTGCCAGTGACGGATATTACATTGGTGCTCCAACGGCGTAGTTTTTTACAAGCTCTCCCGTCTGGTTGGAGCAACACATGTTGGTATAAAATATGAAAACTTATGTGAAATCGGCACCACGGCACAGCCATAGGCTCGCATGCATTACCATGCAGCTTCACTTGGGTTAGGAGCGTGATAAAGAGAAGGGGAGAGAGAGAGAGCGCGAAATTGGGCTTTTACTCGGTCATGTCATTCCTCGCAAAAGCCCTGTCTGGTGGGTGTCCTGGGCGGTTGTGGAGAGAAGGGATTTTTCAACGAAATTTTACCACCACTGTGGGGTACCAGGAGGGTTGGGAATCTCCCTACAGCAGACTCCCCAATATCTCCCCCTCCCTCCACTTTCTGAGGGGCGCAATTTTCACGCACATAAAACACTGCCAGTTGCCAGCTTTCTCCACCAGTGTGCGGGCGCAAGCTCTTTTTTTTTAAGGCATAAATTTTTATTACACATCTCTGCGGCAATGTGAAGGGTGAGCACGGCACGTGAAATAGGACGGCACTGTCCGGCATGGCCGTCTATTTCACGAACTTTGGTGTAGTTTTCCGCGCTTTTTTGTAGCATCGAGTGGTGCGGTTTGCAGCAAACCATCTAAACGCCTATGCTCTGCGGTAGGAAATGAACGTCTAACGGGACCCGGTGGAAAACGCGGAACCGGGCGTCTGTGATCTCTGTGCCATTAAGTCCTGGAGGGAGTGTCCATTGTTTCGAGGCCTTGTCCACCAGGGTTAGAATAGGTTCTAGTTCGGTATGGATCGTATTTACATTTCATCTCCGTTGCTGTACCCGGCAGAGGTACGAGAACGCCGTGTGGTATGAAACTATGAACTCGGCTGAAAGGTTTGATTACCGCAATGTGGTGTATTGTGCGGATTCTGCAATAGATAAGAGAAGTCTGCTCGTTCCTGCATGTCATTGGTGTGGGTTTGGTTTTTCTGGAGCAAGATATATTCACCGGAACCAAGCCGTCATGTCATTAAAGGTTTTTCAAAACTCATTTAAGGGAACCTGTCGCATACTCCATACTAGGCAAAAAGGATCTTTTTTATTCCGCAGTAATGTCCAGGCCGTATTGCTTAAGTGAAAAGAATTTTTTTTTTTTTATTCTGTTAGTGACGGCCAGGCCGTATTGTGTGACTTAGTGTACCCGTCCATATCAAGATTGTAAATCCTGCGTATGGGGGGTGGTTGTGATTAAGTGTACCCATAGCAAGATAGTCACAATCCTGCGTATGGGAGGCCGGCAGTGGTCCGAATGAGATTCGAACCGGCGACGGGCCTTTTGACAACCCTACGCCGTTAAGTGAAAAGAATTTAACAACCCAAAATATTAGGATCGATGAAGTAAAATTTTGACATACAAGTCACAAGTTTGTTCTATGGTGTTTATGTTCAAATGGTATCGGCATCAATGATAAATGTATAATACAAATTTAAACATATTATGACTGTAACGAATAAATCGTTCTTTCGACTATTGATTTTATACACAGCTTCAAAAGCAAGCGAAATGATATCATCGACTCCTGGTCAAATGTCAATTTTGCATAATCTGAAACATGTGTTTCTGACCCATAGTTTATTCCTTTGAATCATTTAATTTGTGTTGATGGTCCAAACTAGTTATTTGTTATTTGTTATTTATTTGTTTAAATTCAATGGGCCTTATCTGGCCCCTTTGAAGCGTTCTTTACATACAT
>KB672142.1:400231-606097 GCA_000349105.1 Anopheles epiroticus | reverse complement strand
CCGTTGTAGTCCACTTGGACGCTCCAGTTGCGCAAGGCAAACCGCGTAAATTTGCGCTGGATTGATTCCAGTCGCGCCAGGGAATGTGCCGTTGTGGGCCACCACACCACAGAACCGTATTCCACCACGGAGCGTACCAAGGAGCAGTAGAGCATCTTGACTGTGATCGGGTCATGGATGTCGCGCGCAGTAATGTAATGGTAATATTCTATTTGTCTCGGAAACGTATCAAACCCAGTAGATTGTTGAAGTCCACTCCATCGGAAAATACGAAATAATTTCTCATTCTCAACATTGTTTACAACCGCTGTTTCAAAAGGTTATTTTTAAGACATTCAATTTAGAGGTAGACGTTTGAACATTATTTTTAAATGTACATTAGTTAAATGGCTAATACATTAACCTTTTGAAACCGTTAGACCCTTATGCTATTTTAACAATATTGACACGATACAATTCATTAAATAAGAACAATATAATGAATAATTTTAGGATACGACCAGTTTTCAATGATTTTAACCATCAATGTCATGGATATAAGTTTAAAAAACTACATGCACTTTGTGCAAATACCATCCAAATATAAATTGTGCATTCTTGTTTTACTTAAATTACTGTTTGTTCAGGATCGGAACTCAATTGTTAAATCTGGTTGGAGAAACATATGTCATATCCTTAAATGGAAATACAAAAATTGTTTGCTGACGTTTATTGAAATTCTTTTTATTTATTAAAACATAAGTCCCTGCAATACCTTCACCAGATTTGATACCACGAAACACCATCGCTGAAATACAACAGATGGTCGTTTGGGAATATTGCTGACGACGGTGGGATTATGCCGTCACCATCATGTTCTCATCGTGCAACTCATTTTCCCACCGGGCAACCTCCCAAGCTCACGCTACGCGCCGATTCCCCCCAAAAGCTTACACGCTCGTCTATCTGCAGTACCCTTTGGCCTCCGGACAGGATTCCTGTTCAACCGGCGGACCGAAGTCAATCGCTCAGCTCAACTCCATAAAAGGTGGGACGCACCAAAATGGCAAGGCACTTTCACCCGGTGCCTGAGCGCGTCGGTTTGGATGGCCCATTGCGGCCACGGCTTGCAGTGGCGTGGATGTTGCGAGACTATTGCCGAATGTAAGCAATTAGCATACCGCGCTTTTGAGCCATCTTTTCGGGGCAATCACCTCTGAGGCCGCTAGGTTTTTTTTGCTTCTTTTCATTTCTTGCCCAACGTTCGAGTGCAAATGCCCGTGCCCTCCGGTCCGGGGGTCCAAACCCCTGGAGGATGTTGTTCCGAGGAATGTTTTATTATTTGCAGAGTGTTAAGGGGCGGAGAAGGGAAACATGCTCACGGTGGAGGAGGGAAGAGATTGTAAACATAAACAACACACTCCCTGCTAGTGCGACACGCCACTACTACTAATGCTGCTACTAGTGCTGGCACTTGCGGTGACCCGGTAGGGGACGACATCGATGCCTGATTGCAACATTCGACCAGCATGGGTAGGTTCTCTCCCGCGGGGCTCCAAAAATGCCGAACACTGGCGCGCAACGGAGCAGTGGAATAGCGGCTGTGTGTACTCTATCTTATCGCAGCTCGCTATCTAAATCACTGTCTTGTTACGCCATCGTGGCACGTAGCGCGCTGTAGTACGAGTGTGCAAAGGGGTAAGGAATAAAGATTTGTTCCGAAAGCAATCGGAAACGCTCTTTGAAGATGGCATGTTGGAGGGGAAACTAGTTTCGTACGACGTTTAGTGTACTATTTTGTTCCGCTTTTCGGACAGTCCCATTGCTCATTAATCACTTTATCGCTGGAATTGTTTGGGACAACTTTATCGTTGTTAGCAAGGCAGTAAGGAACTGTTTTGAACATGGTCCATCTAGCTGCGATGAGATATTTTTTGAAGCACGAAACTGAAGCTTCACCAAGTTTGTTTACCACCATCGTACACTGGTGAGTCAGCATTGGTGGCCTTCATCGTCGATTGGTGTTAAACCGCACAATTAAACCTGTCCAGCGGCTTGCAAATGGATGGCTGGTTTCTTGGAAATCGCTCGACATTGCGATCGAAGGCTGAGAATACTGAGTCATCAGCGTTGAATGTGTGACAGCGCGTGATGTCTCTAAACGAGCAGGCAAAGCACGTGCATCGACTTGGAGTTGGAGTTGGAACTGTGTTGCAACAAACTACCTTCTAGGTGTAATTATTCCAAGTTCTCTGGTCTATCAAGCAAACGTGGCGTTGCTGTTTGTAAGACTTCTAAGGGGAAGCTTCCTGTAAAATCCCTGCTGCCAGTCCGGATCGGGTATTTTGGTCTGAGCAATTTCCTGTGGATCACCGGCAGAACCTTCCACGGAGATCAGTTTCAGAGGTCAAACGACCGTACCTTGCGTGTGTGCGTGGTCTGTTCTTGTGGTCGTCTCACACTTTCCCATGCCATTCTCCCATCCAACATGGGTTGGATGTCCCATGTTGCATCAATTATTGCGTTCTTGAGCAACCTTTGCAGGGTTCTCATCACTTCGCCTGCCGTGCAACAAATGTTGCTGTTGCTCATTTAGCCTCATGCCGTGAAGCCATACAACTATTGGGAGGCGCTCTGAAGTATGCTGCTCATCCTCCCCAAAACATCCCTTACCGCAGTTCAATGTCCTGCAAGCATAAAACCGTGGGCGGAACAGGTCTCAGACCTCCGAGGAGCGAAGGGTTCGCACACACATGCACGCTCGATTGCAGACAACAATCGTTTCGGACATCTTTTTTCGGTGCGGTTTTATGTGAAACGGTCCTACGCATTTAATTCATCGACGGTTGGGACGCTTGGGCAGCAACGTGCGGTGCCGTAAGAAATGATGCGGCCGACCCGCAGGAACGCGGCTTACGGCTTCGGTCTGTTAGGTCCCGTCGCGCGTTAACTATTCAGGTTGCAGTCTGCAGACGTGACATGTCTTTTCGCCTCTTCCACGATTCCTTCGGTCCACGGTCGCTGTCGTCCGGCCTAACCCGAGATGGACAACACCGGGCTCTGTTCTATTTCCTTGCGTATGTATGACTGTATTTGAAGCGTTTGCATTACCCATTGACAAGGTTCTGTAAATTGGTCTGTCACTATGGCACCACGTGGACGGTTTGCCATCGTACGGCGAGCTACAACCGTTCGACGCGCGCGGGTGCTTCTTCTTCAGCCTGGCTGAGGTGCTAATCGATCGAAAATTTCTCCTCCCAATCGAACCGGTGAAGGCACCGAAAACGTGTACGGACGTGGTGGTGTAATTTGTTCAAGAAAAACGGGAAGCAGCAAACCATCTTTCTTCTGGCAGGAAGCTGCGAGGCAAAATCTTCCGGTGCGGGGTGGTTTGAGACCGTGACGGAGTTTTATTAGCCCTTCAACTTAGCAGGCGCTTAATGAGCTCGGTTTTGGCGTAGAGGGTAATGTGTTAAGAGGTCACGTACTACCTGCCGGTTGGGCTCGGTCGGGGCAAACAATCGTAAAAAGCCTTCCTTCCGAGTGCGAAGAAGATGTTCGCAGCCCTCCGACACGTGAAGATGAGCATTCGACGTGTACAAACCATCTTCACGTATGCTCGTTGTGGGCTGTGGGCGAAAGCGAACCTTCTGCTCGGCCGTTGCGAAGAAAACAAGCCCTTCTAGTCGGTGTGGGGTAGGATACACTGCAACGAGAGCAAATAGACTTAGGAAACTGTGGCACCCATGTTTTCGGTCGTGATCGATTGGCGGTGTACCCGAGGGTACGATAGGCGGAGGCTCGAACACTGCGACGTGTTCGAATTTGGTGGGCCCGTTCGTGACGTACATGTGTGACGCTTAGCCTTCCTTTTGCTCCTCTTGTGCTCCTACAGAGCGAAAGGGCCAAGACGCACTGTTTGGTTAGTTGTTTTCTTCGAAAATAGCTGTTCATTAGAACCGGAAAGAAAAACGGGGATCGAACTGGCAAATATGACTAACTGGTACCTTTAACTGTCCCGCACCAGCAGACGATCCACTTTACGCCACCTTAATTGCACCGGAGAAGGAGGTTTGGGGCCTTCCCATAGAGAGAGAGAGATAGATAGATAGAGAGAGAGAGAGAGAGAGAGAGAAAGAAAGAATGGGATGGGCAGAATATTTACCCACGTGAAGTGTTTGTAGGAGCAGCCGCTTTTCATCACTAATGTGGCCGAAGAAGTGTGTGGAAGCGAAATTTGCTTGACGGGAAGACAATGTTTTGGAAAGATAGGGATCGGGTGTTTGCTTGTGCTGCAGGGAAAACAAAAATATCGATACATGTTGAAATGAAAATTCGATGTACATACAGTGTTGCTACAGTGGTGTATAAATAAAAGGAGTGTTTGGTTGGAGTTTTAAGGAGTTTTATGTGCCGGAATCTTGTCGTTTGAAGTACATTGTTTTATCGTGTAATTAATTGGATAGCTACTGTATACCGTAATTAATGTTTTCATATCAATGTTATTTGATTAGAAAAAATACATATTTTATTTTCTGTATGCGAAGTTGAAGCTTTACGTAACATATCTGACGCTACACCCAAACGAGATGATCTTTTCATGTATTTTATATTATTTGAATTACCATCGATATTTGACTCCCTGATTCCGACGGTAACATCCCTTCATCGAACACTACATGTCAAAAGTCTCTTAGAGTTTTTTGTAAAATCTTTCATTGCATGTAATAAGTTGGATGCGGATCTCGCCATCAATCAATAGTAAATTTCAGCCCATTCAACATTCAACACATCTATAGATTGTTATTGGAATTTTCATCCAACTTTATGCTCATATCTTTCTTGGAAGTAAAATCCAACTTAGTTTTATCGCCATAAACGATTGCAACGGAGATATTGTTACAGTCGATGATTGTTCCATGAAATGGTTCGCTTTTTGTAGATGGTTGTCGCACGTATAGGAAACACGGGTCTTTAATATCAAATCTTTAATCTTAAATTAGTATAATCTGTTCTCGAGTCATGCAGTTAAAATGTTCCGAATAATTTCAAAATGATGAAATTTTTGTGGTTACAGTTTGTCTAAAAATGCAAGACAAAAACGATTGTGTTTTTCTTCCGAAGTAACGGCCAGGCAGTTTTGCTAAACGTTTGAGTTTGTAGTTTATAAAAAATGGGTCAAATGAATACAACTTGAACAGGAAATAGTAAACATTAAAATCCGCAAAATATTTAAAATAAACTGCTTCTTCCATTTTTTGCATGTGGTTTCGGAAATCACGTTGTAAAACTATCACTCTCGTTAGAGAGTTAGGTGCGTGAGTTGCATGTATTATACAATTTTGACTCGTAAATTGTGGTTACATTGGTTATGTTTAATCTAACAAAGTACCATTGTTTTTTAAGGTAATTAAATAGCCCTGCATATTAACCTGTATTATTTTCAATATTTTTGACATAACAGGTATAAAAACTACTACCGAAAGAAATAAGTAATCAATTCTTTTTCTAAATAATAGCTCCAAAAAGCCTTCACAATCAATTTCAAAACAAAGCTACGCTCATGCAAAATATTGCACATTTGCACCTTTCCCGCCTGTTGCTGCAACCTCCTCAGCCATGCAGTTCCGGATCGATTATTCGAGCGTTGTGGACATTGTTATGATTGAGCGACTATGATAAATCGAAATTCAATTAGCAACACGGTAATCATCGGACATCGTTATCGGGTGCACCTAACCACCGTCATCATTGTTATCATCGTCATCATGATCGTCACACACATACCCAAAGCGAGGATGCACGGGACAGTTTATCATTAGCCACGTCAGCGTCACGGTCGAGCGTGCACCGAAATGAAACTGCGTCGGTTGCATCGATGCATCGGAACCGCCTCTGTTCCGGTCAACGCTGGCAAGCCTTTGCCCGTTTTGTGTCCAAATTGTGTCCTCGTGGCGATAATCCACCCATCATCCTTCCCTTCCCCGATGCGCTTTGTGTGAGGGAAGAGGATTATGTTTTTGCGAGCGAGCTGACGGAAAGAGTGCACTGGTGCAGAGAGGTATACGGTTCACTAATTCCGGGCATGGGCTTAAGCTGTGACGATCATTTGTGTGCGTGGGAAAAAGCCTCGTGTTGAGGATTTTTTCTGTTCTGTTTCATTGACACCGGTCACGGTGACATAGATGCAGTGCAGGATATTATTGGCAGATATTGGCAGGGAGGCATTTATTGCGAGAAGATTTTATGTGCATGGCAAATTTGGCCGGGTGAAGTTCATCAAATGCAATGAATTGGCCCAGGGTTTACCGCCAATAATTATTTGGTTAGCAAATTAGCTTGTGACGGTGGCGTGCGCACGATATGGCAGTTGAAAAACGTTTAGCAGGTCGTAAGACAGCACGTGCATTTTATAAAATAGTGATTGACGGATAACACATAAAATTTTATTAATTTGACAAATCAACTCAACAGAAAGGGTTTCCAACCTAGATCCATTTTACTAGGAGGGTTTTCCCGCTTCCACAACCCATCAGGAAAGGAAAATTAAATGATCGTTTTCTCGTCGCTGTCAAAACAAACCGCACCGAGACACACCGTCGTCGTGTCGTCCGGGGAAAATGGATTTATAGCCTTTTTGTTGTACGTCCGTGGTACCGACGAGCATCGCCCGTCAGCCTTTTCCCCTAAAATGATATAAAAAATTCAGCAACAACCTTTCAGCAGCAAAACTCAACAAACTCGCTGCCTCCCAGCACGGGCACGGTGCGGGTCCCGGTGTTTCTAGCTACTTGTTTGCTTTTTAGTTGTTTCGAAACAGGAGGGGGCAGTGGTTGCCGCTCGAGCGTAAAATTGATTGTCGGTTGAAAATTAAAATTGACATCTTTCCAAAGTCGACCGGCACAAGCTCACACTTTTGCCCAACTCAACTTGCGGGGTGTGTTTTCTGGGGTGACGCAAGTAGCGGTACGAAGATCTAAAGTTTAACGACTGTTTTACGTCGGCATGCAATCCATCCGAGCCTCCCATCGGCTGGGGTGTACCTATTGGGAATCGAAATTCGCGAAGGGTTCTGGCCGGTTATATGGCCCAGGAGCAACAGATTGTTGCTGCAACAGTGGCCTTTTTCCGTTGGCAGCGGATGTTGGCGAAGCAAGGTTTTCTAGCACGATAAAGATTGGATGAGAAGCCAAAGCAGCAGCAGTAGGAAAGACCTGGAGGATCTAGAAGCAAGCATTTGCGTGTCTGAAGATTGAAAAGGTACTGAAGAGGGCGGCGTGCAGCCCACACGAAATTCGGACGGAGGAAGAACAACTTTTAAGCTGTTGCTGTTGGGCCGGTCGCACGGATGTTTCGCGTGAAATTCTTGGTCCAAGATTTTTATTACCTTTTGTCCTTCCCACTGCCTTTGCACGCCATCGCGTGAAGGAATGAAAGTGTTGGGATTGTCGGTTTTTAGGAGGACCTGCTCGGCCATTCGAACATCCTGTACCGCGCATAGCTAATTGTTGGGTCGATGTGTCAATCAAAGAGCAGCAAGGAATGATTGGAGTGTATGTGGTTTTTTGAAATTCCGCCTGGGGATGCTCCGTTATCGGAAGGTACGAGCGCTTCGCGCCAAAAAAAGCCTGAATTTCACCGGGACGCGAAATACCGGCGTCCGTCTTTGACCGTTTTGTTTGTTTGTAAACCGGTACCATCACCGCCTTCGCCCTTCCTGTCCACAACCGGAGTTCACTTACGGCCGTCTCTTCACCGTGTTCATCAAAACCGGTTTTACACATTTTATGCCATGATCATGCAGCTCTCCGCCACCAAGTTGTGATGCGATGTGTGCAGGTGGGAGGAGGCGCTACCTCAGCCCACATGCTTTGGGCCAGAGGCGGGCGACGGGAGAGTCATTTAATGCCTTCTTTGGACGTGCTTTAGCGTCTGTTTTTGTTTTTCTAGCCTGTTGCCGGTTGAAGCAAGATCGGGTAACCTGTTTGGAGCGGTCGGCCCGTGATGCTTGACGGCGATTCTCAGGCGATTACATCACGACTCGCGCTCTATCGTCCCTGCGTGGCTTTTGGCGGGAAAGTGTCACGTTGCTAAAGTGAAGCTGTTTGTGCGGTTACGTCATCGGGGAAGAATGAAGCGTTTTTTTGTAGTTGTTGAGGAAGGTTAGATGAAAACGTTACAAACTATATGTTACACAGCAAGGTAAAAGTAAAACGTTTGAATAATGATAGAATAAATTACGATCACGAATGGAATACCTTTTGCCGCTAGTAATCGATCGAGCGTTTTTTATCTTCTTGGAAGTGATGTAAGAAAATTGTTTTCTCTTCTCTCTTTTTCTGGCCCTTCTTCTCCTTCTTCCAACGCGTCTCTAACGAGCGGATTTAACGACTCGTTTAGCAAACACACACACACGCATGCCGGCTCGCTGTCTCGGACAAATAACGATATCCTAAGCCCTTCAAGGATTAGGATACTCGGCCAATCCTACGCCGATGAGATGTTTATTCCGTACTGGATCCCCAACAAAACCCCGAAAAAAAACTCGCTTGGAAGAATCAAAACACCTTCCTTTTCCCTCTTTTTACCCCACCAGTGTGTGTTCCCGTGACAACGCGCGATTTTTCCGGCTCTCTTCTCTCGGACCGGATAAGCCCCGGTGGCCGGCTCGGTTACGCTTATCCTTAGCGAAACCGAGAAAACTAAATGCGTTACTGTGTTGTGTGCGCTTCCGACATCGTGGAGAAAGCAAGTAACATGAGCTGCTCCCCTCTGCCTCTCGCCCGGCCAGGCTACCCCATTTCCATATGTGTGTATTTTGTTTTTTCGGGCCGGTTGGGTGATTTGAGGACGACCAGAGGCGGGTGAAAGATTGTTCAGGGAGGCGGCCCTCGGGAGGGCAGGCGCACGGGAAATTGAATCAATTTTCTCTGCAGCTCCGTTACCGGTTGCTCCGCTGTGCAGCCTTGAAGCGCTTCACGCAAACAACATGGGAAAGTTGTGGAAAAAGCCCAAAAAATACGGCCAGAAGCATAACATAACACCGGATCGGATTATCCCAATGTTGATAAGGATTTCGGATGGGGAGGGAAGATGGAGAGTTGTGGATGAAATTCAGGGGTTTGGTGTGGAGTCGTTATAGGGATTTTTTGGTGCTTTGCTGCCAAGGCAGGAGTAAATCACAAAAAAAAAACATTTTACCCAATTTTTCTCTTCATCGATTAGGGCCGAGTAATGTACACACAGACATTTCTTCATCCATTTGCTTGACCCAAACTGTACATCAATCGATATCTTTTGTAGTGCGAGGCTGATAAGAAGCGCTTCAAAAGAGCTCCAAGAAATCACGCCATCATAACATCCAGAATCAACGACAGTGTCAGCCAGCGACCATGCGCATACTGTCACTTTACCCGTGGTGACCTTAATTATTTCCAGAAATTAAGATCAAGAAATCTTGCACAATAATCCACCCCCAAATCGCTCGTTCTCTAATTTGGGATCAAGCTCTGGAGGTTAAGTGCTGCTGATCAATCCCGCACAGTATTCGGAAGCTCTGGCCAAGATTTCCCGGGGAAGGATAAAACATCCTGTAAACATGCTCCTTCCATTCGCCCTCAGCCAAACAGGCCTTGAAGGCCTAATGCTGGTTCGGGTAATCTGGTCCGGGAATCGAGATATCTTGCTCCGTTGCCATTTCCACGAGTTAATACATGACAAACAACACGATTCAAAGACGCAATTCTGAGCTCCGCTAGCATCCCCCGTGCCGGTCCTTCCCGTCAAAGATCGCTCCGATTGCTGGAAATCGCTTGTGTCGGCCCCTTTTTCCCTGTTATGATTTTTCTTCTACCATTTCTTTCGTTCTGATCGTCCCCCTTTTTCTCCTTCTCGGATTTGGCGTAAACGACAATATCCTTATCGTACATTCAACTTGCTTCGTCTTTTCGGCCGACATTCAGCAGTCGTTTGCCGCATGACGCCATTGCGGCTACTAAACCCACCCACTCTCAGCGGCTCACAGCCGCACCGCACACCTCGCCGAGCCACGTCACTGCACAGTAAACTGATTCGGAAGAAAGTACGGATTTTATCGTGCATCGTAAGCAGCGAAAGGCGTTTGCGATGCTCTGTGCGCAACCAAACCTCCTCTCCTTCATCCAGAAGAAAAAAAGCGCAATGGCCTAGAAACACACTGTGCCGAAGCGGTTTATGAGTTTGAAGGTTACATCTCCCTCCACGGTCCTGTTTTGCCAATTGCAGGGCGAGTTGTGGTGGGCCAGCACGGGCAGTGTAATCATGTAAAACCATGCGGGTAATGGGAAAAAATGGATGGCAAGTTATTTAGCGTGCGGTGGGCATGTGGTAGATGGAGCTGGATAGAAACTTGCATACCGAACAGCCAAGAGCCTTTTCGTTAACTCGACCACTCAACCAGAGGACAAAATGGCGACCCGTCACCACATCTTGCTTGCTCGGGTTCGGTGCCTGGCGAGTGATGTAAATAAATAATGAAACACAGAGTTGAGGCAAGTGCTCTCACTCTTGGATGATTGCTTGACTGGGTCCGAGAGCTTGATGACGTACGTGCGCGAAAAAGCGTCTAGAGATTATGCAGTGCGGGTAGCTTTAAGGATCAATGGGCTAGCACAAATCCATCCGTCAAGCTTGCGGTTTCATTCCGATTTTGCAGCTTTATTTCGTCGTAGAATTGTGTTACGATTTTTTGGGGCACAGATTCTAACTTTATCAAGAAAGCTCAACACTCTAGCCTGCCAACTACTTTGCTAGTTAAGCTGCTCGTTCTCTCTTAACCGTAAGCAGCTTATTACCCACCTTTAATATGTGACTGATGGTTGTGAAGAACGCGGCAAATGAAGCTACCCACTTGAGCCGTGCACCCTTCACCTGAAGTATCGCCAATCCTGAAGCGCCCAGTGCCAATCCGCAATGACCGCAGGGAACTAACATAGTTATCGCGCTTATTTTGTTCCCCTGTGTTTTTTTTTCTTTGGCCACCTACAGCCATCTGTTTTCCTTTTGCTTTCTTTCGCACTCGTTGCGTCGTTAGGCCTTGCATGACGGACCTTGAGGCGAAAAAGTTCGCCTCATTTCGCCCACCTCTAATGGTGTGTGCCTCCTGCTTCATCCGCTGCGAATGGCGGAAGTCATCCATCCCACCGACATCGAGCGTGGAAATGATTCTAACCGCAGGGTGGCGCACAGTTTCCGCTTGAGGTATGCTTTTTTGCTCTCTGTCTCTCTCTCTCTCTCTCTCTCTCTTGTTCACTGACTGGCGTGGTTGCCGTCGTCGGAGAAGCGGTGGCTGCAAATGGCACACGCAAATAATACCATTTCCATCCTTTCGGTTTTTGTGCCTTAGGCGGTCTGTTCGCTCATTTGTTGGTGCAGTTGGCTGCGGAGAAAGAACCAACGAGGTGAGCGGGTGGTTGGCCGGGAGCTTCGAAGAAGTGGCACACAAAGCCCGTGGACGGTGGGTAGCACGCCGCAAGGACCCTCTCGGCGGTGTAGAAGAAGTCAACACTCTCCGGTACCCATTGAAGGATATCATATTTCATCATCCTTTCACCGTCTCACCGGCCGCGTCCTGTTGGTGTATGGCCTTTGCAGCCTTTCCTGCTGGTGCTTACCCACGAAAGAGGACAACCACACACCCACACTAGCGGGGCGGGGAGGGGAGGGGGAGGAGTTGACGGTAGAGAGAAAAAATGAATATCCTACCACACAAAAGAACCGTCAACCGAAACGCGAATGGGTTGAAGGGGGGTGCTGGTTGTTTACGGTGCGAGGGCGCTTTGTTTGCGTGTGAGATGTCGACTTATCCCATTTTTGTTTATTCACAACTCACACAATTTTCTCGTCAGCTTTTCTACATACACACACACACCCACTTCTTCAGCGTCCTCGGTGGTGGCGGTTATGTCCTGAGGCCGGGCACGGCTGAAAAGATTCACTTTTCCGATTTGCTGACGATAACCGTGCCGCCTGAAGATGACGTACGGTGGGGAGTTGGGGAGTTGAGCAAGCGGGAAAATCACTTTCTACCCGTCTACGGTTCTGACTAGTGGTGTGTGCCCCCGAGCAGCAGCAGAAGCAGGAGATGGTTAAGCATGGCTGAAGAATCATGATTTCTGCACCAAGGATGATGGAACTTCTGTTCCGCATCGGGTGGTGCCCTCAGTTCCAATGAAGAGGCTGAGATTCTTTATTCTCGCGAAGCACAATACGGCACGGGGCGTGTGGACATGTGTGACGATTGCCCTCAAGGTTCTCTCTCCCCCTCCCGAAGGACACTTGGCGGCTGTTGGAACAAGGCTTCTTTAGCTCTTTCTCCCTCTGGACACTAACTAGCGCAAAAGAAACACAAAAGGCACACCATATGGTTGGGACGTGAAAGATTGCAGGCTCAATACGCGGCAAAGACCTTCTCTGTGGATGGTGTGCGCTTCTGTGCGGGCTCTCACTGGTACGTGACGTTACTTTACCGCTTCTCGCCAGTCGCTGGACAAAATTCTTTACACTACCATGCTGGTTGGCAGACAGGCGCACAGAAATGGGTGGTTTTGCGGGATGTAAAGCTTAATAAAATCACCCCTCTTCGGGACGATGTCTGGATGATATGAAACAATTTCTTACGGATCAAGATGTTAGTCTTTATAATTTGGTGCATCGGACACTGGATAAGGCTCTCGGCGGGGGAAAGCATGCTTTCACTTGAATAATTATTCCCATCGGACTTTTACTTTAGCTTCCAGCTCGACAACGGAACATTGGATCACGTAGCAGAGTCGGCCAATTCTTTCCCGTTTTAATTACATGCCAATACCGGCCTCAACCATTAAGCTGTACCAGTGGCCAGGATTCCATTGTTGAAGGTTCGTTTTCATCTTCATCTCCTTCCCAACGGTGTTGGTCATTAGATCAGGTCACCACTTGCCTGAATAATGATGTTAATTTTCTGCGTCCCTACAGTAGAAGCTCGACATTGAGTCCCGGTCACAAAAAAGAGAGCCCAACCATATTTAGCCGTCACGAAGTCGGCTTATCGTTGCGTTCCCAGAGGGCTAATGGAGGGTACGTGTTCTGGAGTGCAAAAGTGGGAAGAGAAGCAAGTGACGGCAGAAGAAGCCGGCGAACGGTTCGTATCGGTAAGCCATCCAACACGGAGGTTGATTAATGTGTCCGAGTGCCTTCCGTAAGCGTGACGATGACACTCTCCCGGACACTTGGCCAATGAAAGTCACGTCCCGAAGGGTGGAACTGTGAGCTTTGCAGCCGAAACTTTGCAAACTAATACTTTCTTGAAAACTTAATTTATCATTAGGGCGGGATGTGTTGTGCTGATGCTAGGGTTACAGCCACACTTTGGACCAGGAAGTGGTCAGCAGAGCTCTGTGTCGGATGGTCTCCTGGACTTTATGTGTTTTTCGTTGGGTCGTGCTCGTTCCAGTCCAGATACCTAACTTTATCCGGGACGAGTTTTGAAGTTCGTTGAAGAGGAACGTGTATTCCGTGGAACTACGTCGATGCTTGCTATGGATTATCCTCGTGTAGATACAAGGGTTTTGAACGATAAGAAATCAATTCCATCCATACAATTGCATCCTTCCCAAGTTTAGTTCAAAGCTGCTTGCAACGAAGAACTTCTTGCACGTAGACGTCGCCCTACAGCGATTACCACCAACGATCATAGGTTTTGGCATGTCTGTTGGCAGTGGTGTCTCGTCTCAATTTAGCGCTCATCTTTCAAGGCTCATCGAACACTGCTTTCCATCCAGCGCTAGAGCACTGGCGTAGTCTGTTCTGGACGCATTTGCATTCATATCGCACCTTACTGTGCCACGTCGACAACGTTGAGTGAGACCAAAATTACGGCCAAACTTCTTTGCTCGACGGCACGACCAACTTCAACCATCACCATTAGGAGCGTTGACTTTTGGTTGACTCCCCGTAGAGGCGAAGCGCATTTGATAAAATCTTCACGAAACCTGGCAACACACGCTTGCTCCAAGCTCCGTGCTCCACGGTTGCCTTCGTGGTGGCTTTCCACTTTCGTAACTGGAAACACTCCACAACACGATAAGAAATCGCATTTTCTTGGGATTTCGCCGTTTAAGCGATAGTGTCCTACTCCGATTCCACCGCTGCCATCTTTCCCCCACGCTCGTGTGCGCTCCGGTAACCGATTTGTTGATAGAATGCTTCGATAACAGAAGCCGCGCGAGGTTTATCATCGAGAAGCGCTAGTACAGGTGGCGGGGAGATAGTATGATGATATGCTTTGCAGTCGTCATGTCTCGCCGTCACGCGGAGCGCGGACAAGCGTGTTTGGTGAGATATCGATAAACGTCGAACAAACAGGCACACACACGCTACACGGTGACATCGGTGCCTGATGGAGTCTTAACTACTTTTTCAGGTGCTTTTTTCCTCGCCTGTCTTGATACGGACGACACATGACATGAGTGGGGTTCGAATAATCATCGCAAGGGGTAATCTGTTACACAATGTTTAATTTTGTCACACTTGGCTGAACGGTTGACGGTTGAATTCTTTTCTGCCTGATTTGTAAGTGCTTGCGAAGGGAGTTTCAGCCGCCAGGTTTTATCATAATGTTCGTTGAATATCTTTAGTGTTTCATATGGATGTGTAAATAATCGAATGGACCTTCGATTCGATAAGTGCTCGTTCACGTTGTATTACGACTTCGGTTCATTACTGTGTCTTTTTGAAGATGATAGTCAAAATGTGCAATAATTACGGCCAAATTTCAACCACTATTAAAGCAAAATCACCAAAACATCTGAAAGATCTCATCAAAGTTCTCATTCTTTGGTTCTATGGTGAAAAAAATTGGTTTTAAGTCACATTTTGTACTTTCTTTTTATTTTGTTTTGTAGCAATACTAAATAAATAAAAATGATATATAAATAAAATATTTTGTATTGACACTAAACAAAAGTTACCTAAAGCAATTATTGTCATTGAAATCTTGATAAAAAAGTTACATGAAGAGTTACATGTTCACTTGATGCATTGTGACAGGGTGACGCTGGGCTGAAAAATTTGCCTTATAATTTAAGTAAGATGTTAACAAGTACATTTGATGATAATCTGGAGTAAGCCTAAATGCAGAAATAATTGAAAGGGATTACCAACTTTAAAAAAAATCATCCACTTTTTTATCTACTCTTATGCTAATTGAAGCATACTGATTTGAAAGCAAAATATAGCAATTAAATTCTTTCACATTAAGGTCATTGAGGTAACGAGTTTAATAATGAATTAAACCTTGAAGTACTGTTTGGAGTATGCCGTGATTGTTCTCTTCAGGTAAACTTTATCCAATTTAAAAGCAAATTGATGAGAAGTCAACAAACAATAGGACAAAATTATTCTCTTTAAACAAATCGGATTGATTATCTTCATTTGTAATTTTAGATCCTAAATTTGATCAGCCTTATTTCTCTCCTCATGTGCTGCAACAACAATGAGATTAATTTAAATGCACGCACAGGCCACCGACACGCACGTTGCTGTGTATCGCTTGCAAAAATTCAATTACACTGGCGTCAATGTCTCATTGCTGTACCTCGGCACTCCAAAACCGGTGCCCGCTCTGCCTGGCTGCTGCACCTACTTTTGCTAACCCGCAGAGGTAGCGAATAAATATGCTACCTTTTTCGGTCCACGCGACGACGATGGCGACGTCGACCACTCATCAGCGGCTTATATGAATTGTTTTCGCCTTCCTGTCGCCACAAGTGCCATTACCGTGTGGAGTGTGACGCGCTACTGTGCTGCCGCTAGACGCCTGGCCTGGCTAAGTGATTTCTCAACAACCAAAGCGCGCCTCTCGACTTTGCACGAACGGTGAAGATGCGCGCCGCCCGGGGACAAGAATAATATATCGATTGTGTACGTGAGATAGGGAATAGGGGGGCGAAGAGGCGAGGGAGAGGCAGAGAGCCCTGGGGTCCTTCCGGTTGAATTGTGACTCGGCGGGCGCTAAAGTATGTGTTTGGTCGCACAAATGCATCGGATCTGGACGATCTTGCCTGGACCTTGCGGCTGGAGTAGTGACGATAAAGAATATGACCGGCGCGGGTTTTGTAGAATGTAGGACGGCAAGAGAACGGCAAAAGTCTGGCTATCAAGTAGTCATGGCGACGAACGATGGCGAAGCGAAACGGGCGGCCAAGTCACGGATGCAATTATGTGCACTCACTGTGAATAGAATGCGAGTACGTGATTTTGCAGTTTATCTCACTGCCATATAAATTTATCACCCAGACATCCACACACACATACAGAGTGTTCCGTGGCCTTGTGGGTCCTTTAGGACCGTATGCCTCCTACACGGTGGAACGGGGAATGAAAAACCGGAAGCGTTAGCCTGTTTCCACTTTGGTTTGGTGTGGCGCCCGGACGGCCATTATTGGAAGAGGGAAAAAAGAAACTACGAAGCAAGAGCGCAAAGCGCAGTCGGTGAATGATAAGCGCAAAGCGCAAAGGAACTGACCACTGCACATGACGAGCATGCGGGAGACTCGGGACACGGTTTTCAACTGTCAGCGAATCGTTCTTTCGAACGCGCCTTTTGCACTTCTTATGGGGCGGGTTGTTGAGGTTGGTTTTTCGCTTTTCGATCTCACCACCACTGGCAGCAGTCGGGCTGATGATATTGATGCGGTTTACGTGCCGATTAAAATTAAACCTACTTGTGCGCTCGAAGGCTTGCCGCGCTCGTTTCCGCGAAACCACGTGGCAATCGATCGATTGGCTTCGGTCCATAATTTGCACGTAAAATGCTAGACAGCTAGTGAACGGTGGGTGGTGGGATGCAAAAAACCCAAAGGGACCGTTAATTGCTTTCGACGGATGGGTTTTGCTGTGGCCCTTTGGTTCGTACTCGTTGCAAACTCGATGGAGTGGAAGCTAAAGGATGGAGAAGCGCAACGGAAGAGTGGCGTTAATTTTTGGCTGCTCGTTTATCGGCTGGTGTGAATGCTGGTGCAACATTGCAGTTGTCGCTTTTGATGCTTCTCTTCGAGAGTTGGAAGCGAACAGAAAAAAAAAATAACCGTTCGTGTGTCGAGCGTTGCAATCGTTTGTTAATTAACGTACGGAAAGCGAAAAAATAGCAGTTGGGAGTTACCGATAAGCAGCAATGTAATGAGCGGCTTGGGTAAAAATGCAATCACTATGACAAAGTGTTTCGTAGAATGACGTAGAACGCGTGCACTGTGTCAAAAACTCTCCATTAATGGGCGATGGTGCGATGATAAAGGTTTTTGGTGCGTAAAATTTTTGCCAGTGCTGTCAATACGGATATTGCTATTTTTTTCTGATTATGGTAAGAAGGATCATACTCTTTCTATTACATGCATGAAAGAATGAATTACATAAGTTCAAAGGCAAAAACATCAATTTCAGCAGTTCTGTAAATCTTTATATTAATAATAGTGTTAAAATTCTACGCCGAACGCAATAGACGCAATAGAATGAAGGCACTTCAATTGAGCTGTAAATTATGCATTGAAATCTTCTTTCGTTATTCTAATATTCTAGGCTTACAATTTTCGTTGATGATTGCTAGGAGTAACCATTTCAACATCATATTGTTGTTGCGTGTTCGACATATTTTACTTGTGTTAAACTTGGCGGATATGCTATTAGCTCAACACAATGACTTGGCAAGCTATTAATACATTGTTAATAACAATTTGTTTTTTGTATTGTTGATAGTACAAAAAGAGGTGAACGTTTTTACCTATTGATAATGAAAACCAAGCAGTGCAAAAATCTACATTGGACATAGCAACTAGATTTTTGAATACATTTCTCATCGTATTAGTTGATCGTTAATTACCTCCTCGCGCCTATTAGTTGTGAAAGCATGCTGCTAAATAATTAAAAATCGATTACATTAAAGCAATGACATGAATATACTGAAAATCAATTTGTTTTATATTTTGTGTTACGTATCAGTTATTTTACTAGAAATATGATAAAACCGTGATTTAAATCTCATTCAGCAGTATTGATCTAACGAATAGCTGCCAGGCAAAATCGAGCTAGATAATTTCAGTGATATTCATGGGTTTTATTTGAGTGAAGCCGTTTTCTTCGGAAGCAATAAACCAGTTTTGCAACATCTTCTTAATTTTGTTAGAGCTTAAATTTAAAGATAGGTGGTAAGGCCAGGGTACATGGATCGAAATGCCAAAAAGTTTTCGCCGAGAAGTGGGGGGCAATCGAAAACTTCGCGTCAAAAAGATTTCGGCTCCGTGAGCTGAAATCTCAAGCGAAAACAATTTGACAGGAGTACGAAAACTCAGAATGTAAACAATGCGTATATGCAACACAAGAAACCAACATTTTTTAACATAAAAAACACGTGAAAAGGCCAGTTGATCAACACTAAAGTATTTATAATAATGTATTCCGTCAAATACTTTCCAAAAACATCCCCGACCTAATACACGGGTGCACCATACTGTTTGTTTACAAATGACCAACCAGTTTTCGCCTACCAGATTTCGCATGCCAGTTTTCGCTTGCCAAAACACGGGTACATGAACCGAGAACGTTTTGACGCAAAGATTTCAGATTTTTGAGTTTTCGTTTCGAGTTTTCGGGCCATGTACCCTTGCCTTTAGTGTCATAAAGTGTGGGACAAAATTCATAAGTACAGTCCAGACCTAACTAAAAACGTATCTAAAATAAACAAAAACATTTTCTTTGCTATACATCTTACGTTGAATTGAATTGTAAATTAAACATTCAATCCACTTGTGTAAAAACATATAAACATAAATTTTGTAGCACTACTCTTTACTGAAGACAGTTTACATTTAATGTTGATTATTTTGTCAATTTTTTTCACAATCTTAGAATTACAATGGGAAAGATAGAGTCATTCGATAATAGCATAATTATTATAGCTATTTATTTGTTTAATTCGTGTTATTGCTTCTCACCAACAAGACACATTGTAAACTTCCTTGTGTGCAATTTGCACTGTATTTACCCTTCTTCTCCTTGCTGGGTTGATTCGATTTAACCACCTTTGGTGGTAAAAGATGAATCAGCAGCAGCACACATTCACGCGGCCACATTCTTGCCATCGTCAATGCCAACAAACCCTGTCACACCCGTTCAGACAGTTTCGATTTGATAGCCCCACAAACCAGTCAGCTCGAAAGGGACGTGACTTAGAATTTGCACACTAACCACAACGCCAAGCAGCCCGCCCTTTACTCCTTACTGACCAACCATACCGCTCCAACGCTCCCCTCCCCTGCCCTTCAAAAAAGGCAATGTGTGCAAATTGTGTGCGCACAAATCGGTTTGTGGTTCGGTGTTTTGCCGGGCTGGAGATGCTGGAGATTTATCGACTTGGACTCTCGATTGACCGAGCACACCTTTGTGGAGCCCCCAGTCACAAACGGACTGACCGGTGGGAGGGGGGGGGGAGGGGATCGTTGTTGGTAGATTTTGATCTGGACACTAATTCAACCGGACATAATATGGGTTTGGTCGCGGAATTTGCAACGCGTGGCCGCGGTTTTTCGAGTGACCTTTGGTGGCGGTTGGGTGGTTTGGCGCAGAATTTAATACCTTGGCCACGGGCGCAGAATGTCGTCGTGTGGGTTCGACACGTGTGTTGCAAGTGAAGCCTGCCGAGCGGGACTGGCGTTTCGTTTGTTGCAATCGAGCCCTACGGGTATGCTGCAACTGTTCTATACTTGGTCTAAATTTATCTCATAAATCAGAGAGTGTGCAACAAAAATGCAGCAGACAGTCGTGGTGCGGTGCACGAGCTGCAGCTGCGGCTGATAGTCATTTTTATTGAGTTGTTTATGGGAAGCTGGCACGGCGTGTCTTTCCAGATCCCGACCCCGCGAAGACGGTGCTGTCTGCGTGTTTGTAGCACTGCGTTCGTTACAAGTGCTACATTGTGCCGGAACGAAACCCGCTGGACTATTTCCACTTCCTGACTTCCTGCAGCAAGCGACACGCAAACCGGCTCCGAACCGATCGATGCAGTGCACGCATACCTCCGAATCGGGAACGAGGGCACAAGACCGGTGCTGCTGCTGCTGCTGCTGCGGGTGAAGCTATTTACCGGATGTGATTTGTTTCGCGTGCGCGGTTGCATTCTTTCCCGGTCCGGTCTGTTCGCGTGTCTTTCTGTGCGGCGGAAATAGCGGCATCGTGGCGAGAGGAGGTCGGAGATGGTGGTGCGTATCCGGAGACGACGGGTTAGTCATCTTCAATAACACCGATGAAGCGCTGTGTGTGTGGCCGTGCTGTAGTGATGAAACTAGGCGCGCAACGTCTTCGGCGGCATGGTTGGGCGCAGCGTTAGGTGAAATAAATCGTTCAGCTAGAATAATACGCACTTGTAAGGCAGCGGTTTGTTTCCACCAGCATTTCTCCGATCTAATTTAGTTGGCAGCAGTGTGTGTGTATGTTGACGCAGATGATTGCCATTATTGGGCGTACCGAGTGCAGCTCGAGAGGAAGAAGTAATTTTAGTCATGGCACCGACTTGTGCCAAACAGTATGTTGCCATTTACGCGGAAAACTGATGAGTAACGACATTTGACGAGAGAAATGTTGCAAATAGGCTGCAAACTTAGTTGTGCATCCTGTTGGTAGTTGGTAGACTTTCTTATTAAAATCGTTCTCATAAGAAAATATTTGATGTTTGGATGATATTTGAAATATATTTGTAACTTAATTTTGGAACATAGCCATTGCTTGAATCAATTATTAGTAAAGAGGTGCTTACCATATATTGCTTGGCGGTAAACTGAATTCTTCAAAAATAAGCTATGGAGCCAGCATTCAAAGACTCATCTACATGGGAAATCTATTTTCTTTTGATTGATTGTTAAAATACCGTTTCAATGTAGGAAAGCATGTCCAATCTGGCACTTGAACGGATCGCAGTTAGCGAAAGAAATATTTTATGATTTTTTGATAAGTTATACTACAGTACCAAACGATTGGTTTCTTCGTCCTGTACTCTCGAAATTTAGAATAGAAAGTGCGGGTCTGGAATAAATTCTTTTGCTACCCTTCTAATGAAGCACAAAATTAAAAAATCAGGATCAGGGCTATTTATCCGACAAAAAAAGAACTGCTAATATCGTTAGCTTGTTACTATAACAAGAACCCCTTCTGGCTGGTGTTAATAAAATAATATGTTCTTTAAAATATTATGAAATCGTTTGAAACGAGGGGCATAAAATTGTACTTTTGTTGTATTCGTTAGCATTTTTAAAGGAGACATTCTGATGATGATAAGGAGATCAAAAATTGTGTGATGTAAATCTGGCAGTCTTATGCAGAAACTGTCGAAAATTGAACCCAAATAATGGTGGATCGAGCATCCTGAAGAATTGAGAGGGATGTATTCATAATTGTAGATTATTTCGTTACGATGAATTTTTACGCAAGATAAATTGGTATGTAAAAAATTCGTGAAGTAAGTAAGCATATAAGTCGATATTCGTTTGGTATTTTTGAAGAACTTGCCACGACTAATATATGATTTGTGATAGGAATAAGACGTTATTGTAATGTATAGATTTATAGTATGGATGTTGTTTAAAAGTTCCTTGTAGCAAAACAAATTGAGCATTTGTTGGTCCTTAAATGTAAGAAACCTTTTTGAGGGTTGAATATTAAATTATTATCATACGAGATATATGCATTTCATGAATGATATCAGTTGAATGAACAGTTTATGAATATTTTACCCATTTGTCATCGTTCTCAGTTGTTGAAATAAAATACTTTTTAAAATAATAAGGAACGGCAAACAAGCACAGCCATAAAGTTATCAATGGCAAATTAAACATCTGATACTAATTGATGAAACCACTGTGAATAAACTAGCATGAACAAAAATTCAAAATATAATCGTTATTTGCTTTGTATGGAAAGAAATACTCAAATATGCAATAAATGAAATGTCTTGAATTAAAATAATAAGTATCTTACTACTTGTCGGAAATTTCTTCTAAATGGTGATTGCGCTTTTAATAAAAGTAAAGTGAAGGTGAAATGAAACCGCAAATAAGAAAACCAAAATAATAAAGGATTCAAGCTATTAATACAAATACATTATCAAAACAATGAAGTAAGTTGAATAGGAAAAAGTAACAGATAAATAAATTTTATTTCACCACAACGTGCAAAAAATATATTAGCAATACGGGCCAGTTTATTGTATGTAATGAAATAAAATACATTAAGTATGTTGTTGGTTTTGCAATCGAAAAAAAAAACATCTCATAGCTACCGTAAAAAGCAATAATTAAAGTTTTGGATAAAATTAATGTTAGAAACATTAAAATTAGTCAGCCGTATGTTCCAGGTAGTGTGCAAATAATGAGCACAACGTTACCAGAGTTGAAGTTATAATTATTATCAGACAGTCCGCTTCCTGGTCATTTCCCGGGAAGCGTTCACCCCTAACGGCAACCCTGACGCTTACCGTTCGTTTAAAATTTCCAAACACCGCACACAAACTCGGATTATGCTTGGATTACAAAATAAAGCGGCAGAACCCTTGCTGCACCGAAAAAGTCAACATCCAACTAATCCCTGCCACCGTTAAATATGCATACACAAAACAAAAACAATTAGAAAACTACTATTCCCGGTCACTACCGCCGCTCGCTCCCGGGCCGTTGCCGGGCAAAGTTTGCAATCAAATCATGCAGATCTGGGCACAACCATGGTGGGAAGGGCGGGTGAGAGCGGCGAGAGAGGATAAAACAACCCATCCACTTTGATTCGGTAGACAAAACCGACCAATGAAAGAACGAAAGCACCCATTTTGGCTTCCGCAACGACGAGCTGCGTCTTTGCATCGGTCCAAATCGCATCGCAGTGCTCCCGAAAAGAAAAACTGTATCTCGAAAGAGGACAAGCTGCGCTGTGTACTCACCTTGCCCCCGAGAGGGCCGAGAGGATCAAGTAATTACTTTAATGCTGCAATTTTATACAAACACACTTTAGTTTTGGCAACCCGCGTGGAAGCGTCTTGTGATGCGGGCCAACGAAAAGGAACTTTTGCGGTCGATTGTTTCTGGTGGCCCTCCGTGGGTTCGGTGCGATGCTGTTGTTGTTGTTTGCCTGGTGCCTTATGGCCAGTGCCGCAATGCCAGTAGTTGTACCGCGCGCCCGTGAAAGGGGTCGCCGCCAAAATTGCATATCCCCACACACACACACAGCCCGTGCTTCTTGCTGCTGCATCGAATGCGAACCGAGCGGATCCGATGAAAGAACCGTTTTATTTCGCTATTCAAATGAGGATTATCGTTCCCAGACATCTGCCGGGCGGGGCGTGTTTGACCGTTTGCCGATGTAGTGCGGGTCGTTATGTGCAGTTATGTGTGGACGCATGCTGTGTCGGGGATGCGCTGCGGGCATAAAAAGAAGGTCAAGAAAGACCCTCTCCTGGGCGGAGGGCGGCTGGAGTGATGGTGAGGAATGTGCGCACATCAAGATCAACGCCGTCCGTCCAAATTGTGCCGCGAGTGGGATCTTCATCGCTTTTTGTTTGTTTGCAAAATAAACGAAATGTGCGCGTGTGTGGGTTGTCGGTCGTGGGTACAGTGGGACCAATTGATGCGACCGATGTGGTACTGTTAGTAATGAATAGGCAAACATGTTTGGTTTGTATTTGGAACTCGTTTAATGTTTGCCGTTTTGTGTGACGGTCGTGGAACAAGGATGGCCTTGTACGCCCATTGGAGGAAAATTGAGCAAAATAAGTTCAAATAACGATGAAAGCAACATGAAAAATGCTCTTTCGTCTAAAAGGTTGACATGAAAAGATAAAAAGGACATACATTAACAAGTTAATATGAAAAGATAAAAAAGCTCAATGACTTACAGAAAACATTGAAATCACAAGTGTAATGAGAAAAAGTCTCTTAACAATTCGGATTAGCTCGAATTGAAATATTCAAAAACTTCTTTATTCTTTAAATAATAAATATACATTTAGCTACAATATAAAATTTATTTTTCTTCGTGGCTTCTTAGACATTTCATGGAAAACCAATCTTCACTGCGGCTTTTTAAAATTTCTAAAACAGCTGTTCAAGAATAAACATATATCCTATCAGGCATTTGATGTGGTAAAACCTTTAAATTTTCCGGATTGGACTTTTTGTACACTGGACGTGAACTTTCCCTTACCTTCTACGAGCTAGTTTTAATGTAAAACATGACAAGAACTAATTCAACTATGAAATCTCGCTCAAAGGACATATATCCAAACGTCCAAAGCTGGTGCATAATTGCCGCACAAAAATACCCTAATTAGTTTGTACAAAGTATGCAAGAAGCACCATAAACGAGCCGAATGCAACACGACAGAGAAAACAAAAATGCAAACACCTAATGTGAAGAACAAAATGGAATAAATTTGTAACCAAATGATATAAACTTTGCCCCCGTGTTACCGTACCGGAACCAGGTGAATTTATTTTCCACCTTTGCCAGGGTTCGTCCCACCACCGTCCTTCCCAGCAGCTCTCCGGTAAACCGTTATCCGGATTGGTTCTTGTTGTCTGCAAATCGTTTCCCATTTATTCTCTCGGAAAAGCCACCCTCGGAACCGCCACCACCTCCTCGAACAGTTTCGCTACATCCTATATGCTACTGCCACTGCTTCTCTTCTGGTAAAGGCTCTTCCCCGGTTAGTGGTGGAAATGTGGCAGTTTCACCTGAAGTGTTGTGTGGGTATGAGGTAAAACGGAGCAGAAGGTTGAGAAAATAATGTCATGGCCAGTTATGCTAAATTATTTTCTTTGACATGTTAATGCAGTGTAATTTGATATGGAAAGATTTTCGGGGTCCTGTTTTCGGATTCCCCTGGAGTGTCCTTGAGGACAACGCGTGGAGCGTATTCGTATCAGGTAGTGAAGAAGGTTAAAGTTTCCTCTTCATCAAGCTAATCAAAAGGGAGTGCGCTTGTGTTTGGAATGGTTGAGCTTATTCGTATTTTCCTCAGCCAGGTGTACCTGGAAAATTTTTCTCATCTCGTGGACTCTTCGTCCAGCACACTTCCCGCTCATCTGCTAGTCTCTGTCTTTGTCTTGTGGCAAGCAGTTTTGCATCGGCTTTAAGTAACACCATTGGGGCAGTGTAGTTTTACACATTACCAGTCGTTCTTTTTCCCGACGGTTTTCATGAAGGGAAAAGGAACACAAGCGAGGAAACTTGTATGTGAGAAAATGAGTATTTCGTGTACATCCTTTATCCTCCCATGTGCTGTGCGGAATGGAAAACAAAAGCATATCCAAAAGCTGCAATGACTCACTGACCGGTTCGTTGTCCGTTCCAGGGTTTTGCACATGCACGAGCCCGCCAGGGTGTATGGAAAACGCAAGCGCGGTAGTTAGAAAGGCACGCGTTCCAGTCCGCTTCCGCTTCCGAGTGGGTGCACAGGGGGTTTTTTTTGTTGTTATCCATTTCTTTTCCGCATCCCTTTTTAAGAGTGGGTTTTTGTCGCTTTCCTACTGTTGTTGTTCCATTCACTTTACCAGAGAAAATGAAGCACACATTCATGTGTGGTATATGAGTGTGGAAGGAGACAGAGAGCGAGGGAGAGAGCAGTGCATCCTTTCATTATGCACTTTTCGGTCGTTTCGCTGCTGTGCTTTTCGTTCCGCTAGCGAACCGAACGAGTGTGTGTGTGTGTGGTGTTGTAAGGATAACGAGCCAGGAGAATGCAACCGTTGTTGTCTCCTGGACAAAGCGTTACCGGGCGCATAATAAAAGGCGCCGCTACAGAACGCCATGGTCATTATCACGTCACGACTTCATGCACGTGTGAGGAGCTAGCGAAACCGGGGGTGGATGCTCATCTTAGCGAAACGAGGATTTATGGTCGGGTGGTAGGAAGCAGCTTTCTTGATTTACTGCCGAGCGGCTCGATTTTTTGGTGCTCTGCTCGTTTGATATTCCTGATTACGGTCATTGCTGGCCTAGCTCTGGTTCGCCACTTCCCATCTCAGCTCCACTGAAAGCGAGGCGGCAGGGAATAAAAAACGGGCCTTCGAAGCTTCAGTCCGCAATTAATTAATAATCAAGCACAAACGTAGAAACGTTAATTGATTTATCATATTTATTATATCTCCTAACGGCAAGGTAAGGTCGGTTGTGCGAGAGATGAAGGAGCGTTAGAATTGCTCCCTCTGGTTGGTTTCAGAAGCAAAGAGACGGTAGGGGTCGGAAGGAGGCAATTAATTAGCAAAATTGTGATGCCATATTTACCAACCTCACCCCTAACGCCCGTCTGTCTACCTCTGATCTCTTCCACAGTCTCAGAGGCTTTATTTTAATAGTTAGAAACATGTTTCGTGCCATTTGCTGTACTTTTTTTTCTGCCTTACTTTTTCGCATCATGGCGGGATGCATAAATCTAATACCCTTGCCTAATTATGTGCAAGTGTCAGTGGGAGTGGGAACTAGTGGGAGGGAAACAAGGGTTGGGCTTATCTGCGATGTTCACGATAATTATTTGAGTGTGTGATTATTTATTGATTTGAAGCAGTGGGGAAAAGCTAGCGACTCGGAGAGGATGCATTATAGCGTCAATTCAAAATGAGGTCGGTGGGAGAGGTACTGAATTTATAACAGCTCTCCAGATTGATTCATTTGCTGCATCTCTCGTAGGGGAAAGGGTTTTTTTTATTGTATTGTTTCGTTCTGCATGTTAGTTTGATCAGTAATAAATTTAGAATGATACAAAGATAAGAGTTTTTGCTTTAAGTGTATGTTTCAAACTCAATGCGGAGGTTAAGACGTACCTTTCCTTTATTTTGTAAGGTTTTCTATGACTGTTGGTGTGCCCAAAGTTGAGTGGTTAGTGCTCCAAATGCAATAAAGAATATTTTAACAGTAATTACTCGTGGATAAACTGAAAATAAAATATCAACTTTATTCAATGACGAATATTCTCAACGATGAGTTTTAAATTAAAAATGCTAAAGCATGTGAAACAAAATCTAAACCGATTGTTTACATAATAATTATAATAATAATTTTACTCTCAAGACTACGTTATTCCCAAAGGTCAAACATTGCACCTTGTAGAAAGAGACAGTTGGGAAAGTAAGCAATAAGTTTGTTATAGCAGCATCAGTATCGCACATATTTAAGAATAATTTCATCCAAGAGTAGTGCATAGAAAAAGTCATTGAGACTTTCTTAGTAAGGGGGGGTGATAAAGATAAAAGCTATTTAAAAAAGGACAGTAAAATAGTTATTTTATGAAAAAATAAAATAAAATAAATTTTGTGCTGAATAATTTGAGTGCTTAATGATTTTAATTAGTTTTTCGTTAAAGAAATTTGATTTAAAAACTATTTAACTTCAGCAAAACGACCTAGTCGTTACTATCGAATAAAATAAAACCATTTAAATAAGTTTAGTTTAATTTTTGAGTCTTAAAAAGATAAAAAAAATATAAAAAGTAACGACATTCACTATCAAATAAATCGAGCCATGCTAATATATAATTGCAATATTTTAAATAAATTTTTTATTTAAAAAATTATACAAAATACTTATGTTAGTCTTAATTCTGATTCTTCTCAATGCCTTTTTACTTATTTTAAGCTTTAACTAGCTGTTGATTTTTTGCAAGTTGTACTGAAGCTAATAAATTAATTGTCATCCGAATTTGAAGTAAAATTAAAAGTTAAAATAAATATAAATAAAAAGATAAAATAAATAAATATAGATAAAAAGTTACATTTAAAAGTTACTGAATATTATAATTAAGCGTTGAAAATTTGACGCTTCTTCAATATCTTTCGAAAGGTGTTTCCTAGTTCATCTGGAGAAAATAAAATCTTATTTATATTATACGCTCTTTAAAATGGTTTCTAATGCATGGACAGCTAACCCTACAAATTAGTTGCTCTAACCAATAAACGCATAGCAATTGCGAGCGAACATTCCGAGACCGTCTTGTGAAAATCAAACCACAAAAAGACTGCAAACCCATCCCGTACGATTGCATTAAAGTGCTGCGTGTGCTGCCAATCTGGAAACGACCGGTTTCACCCTCGCAACGCGCAAACTTTATGGTACACCGAAGTGCACTAACTTGCTGAGACGGTTAAACTGCCTTCCAGAATGAAGAAAAGAACACACACATGTGCGCACACATTCGCAAAGTTCAACCAGTCGAGTCGTAGGGGCGAATTGTCCTTCTGTGCAAATGCGATTTATGCTGTAAAGCAGTCGCTTCCTTTTATCCCCTTGTGCTGCGAGACTCTTTGAAGGTTTGAGGTTTCGTTGAAGGTGGTCCGCAATCCGCATACACGTCGTTTGAGGAAAACGAGCCTCATGTGTGTCTGTGCCGAGCGACCGGGGAGTGAGATCAAGTTCCGCATCGTTTATGCTGCCACTGCGACAAAACGCGCCACCACTATGTGTGTGTGTGTGTAAATGTGTGTCGCTGTGTGTGACAAAGAATTTAAAAGTCTTTTTAAATTCCTTTCCAGTTTTTTCCCGTTCCGCCGTTTGCTGGTGGGGTGGTGGTGATTGGGTGGGCATTTTTTTCTATGCTTCTTTTACGTTTTTCCGTAACATGCTTTTACCTCTTACCAGCCGTGCATGGTTCGGTGAGTTTCTTTATTTGATTTCATTTCGCCTTCTCCATCCCGTAATGGTGTTGTTGCTCTTCTGGATCTGTTTCCCCGGTCCGGGCCAACTGGAAGGGTTGAATAGAGAAAGCGAGAGAGAGAGAGAGAGATATGGCAGAGAACGAGAGAAAAAAGTGGCTAAAAGCGTACCGGTGTATGGGTTGCAACGAAACATCCGGAAGACATATCCTCGTAACAATCGTGATTGCAATAGATGGTGCAAGACAAGGGAGCAAAAAACCTACTCTCTACTTCCCGTAAGATATGTTTCATTCCCGACTTGTCTACGAAGGAATCTCAAATTCGCACCGAAAGACGCTTTAAAACGATAGAGCAAAAACGCTTCTTTCCAGTCTTCGTTTGTGGTGGTGTAACCGATGAACGCCCCAACGAGAGGAATTAACAGTCGAACAGAAAAGGAACCAAACGGGCCGGTGCAAATGGAGGCGCATGGTGTGTTTGCACTTCACAAACGTGTTTTAAACGGAACAGTTCGTTTGCGTTGATCTGCGTGTGTGTGTCTGACTAAAAGTAAAAGATTGTAGTTGAGTAGAGTAGCTACTTTATATCAGACGAATGATAAACAGGAAAGAAGCCGAGCTAGTTTAATCTCTTTCGTGGAAAGTTGTTTTGAGTTTATTTCCTTAATTTATTTATAATATTAGAATGTTTTGTAGTGCGATTTTGTTTATGGATGAAATGCTTGAGTATAAATCAACCATTAGAAGGATTTTTGTTACCATTTTTGTTACCGTTCTGGGTTACTTTAAAATTTTTTTATCTGTTTATTTTTTATTGCTAAGAAACTGCTAAGTAGAAAACAAATTCACCAGTTTTCAGGTTGGAACTGCGCTTTTATGATTTCTGTTTAATTATTAATAGTGTTTTACAAAACTAAAATAGCATACCAAACACTCCTTTCTTTGCAAAGAAAAAAAAGCGCATTCACATAAAATCCTTTGTTTTTCATACCACTAAATCATTCGTTGAAATGTTGTGAAATTCAACAAATAATTGTATATTTGAATAGTAGAAGTAATTGAGCTTTCTTCTAGATATGTGAAAACTGTTATGATATTTTATTTGTTTTTTTAATACCACATTTTTAAGCATTTTTTTTGTTTTATTTGTTTGTTTTATTTTTTAATAAATTGACGGACCGCTTGGCCCAATCAATATCGTAATAGAAAAAAATAAAAGTTACAACACATTGAAAAACGTTGATTACAGGCACAAAAATCACGGGAAACGGGTTGGTCAGTTACAGTTAATTTCATGCATGTAAATCTTCTTTCTTCTACTTGGGTGGTGCAACAATTAATTAGGGTCAAGGCCTAACCAGAACACCATTGTGCTTTGGCCCTTTCTGTGACTGAGTGTTTCCAACCGTAGCAAAATTACATAGTATACCCATATCAGGATAGTCATTCCTGCGTATGGGGATCGGCATCGGTCCGAATGGGATTCGATGCAACGTTGGCCCTGATCGTATGAAACAGGTCAACTCATGAGAACATTGAGCCGCCCTATATGTGTATAAATATGTCCTGTAAAATAATGAATGTATTAAAGCTCATTAACTTTTGTTGGTTGCGCGAACGACCAGATAGTATCTTATATTCATTTTCAAATTAAATTTCTATTCAAAATCCTTCAAAAACTTCTCACAATCATTGTCACACCATTCCGATTCCGGCAATGTAGCAGTCTCCCTGACATTGTTTTTCAACCTTCAACCGTACGTGTCATCATTGAACCATGAAATCGCATCACAATCACGCGAAGGCCACAGACCACGCACAAAAACCGTTCCCCCTTCGGTGCTCCACATATGGACCCTGAGTGTCTCGCTCATTGGGTCACCTTTTTGGCATTAGTTTGGCCACGCACCGTCCAAGAGCGGATTGAGTTGCAGCACACAAAAACGCACCAACGACGACCAAGCGAGGCATCGACAAAACGCACCGTGCAGCGGAACGATGCGCGCGAAGCGTATGGAAATTTGTTGGAAAAACAGTTCACCCGAATTGCGTTCAATTTTGCGTTCCGGCCGGTCACCCGGGGGGCGCACGGAGGGGAAGCCAATTTTCAGCCAGCTTACGTGCGTGACAATTGCACATCAAAATTGCAGTCACCGTCGTCACCGTCGTCGCCGTGCCCGGTGAGATGTTATCCAGTTTTAGCCGGTATTTGCGAGGGATGCGAGCCGACCGTACGGGTTCGCTGTTTGCCACCCGGTACGAACCGCTGCCTGTATGATCGATGATGCTGGAGTGCAAAATGCAACAAATTCGACAAACGTCAACGCGAGAACCGGTCGTTGTTTTGTGTCACCATCAGCAGGACGCGTTCCGTGCGCTGGATGGCTCGTCGCTTTAAGGAAAACCTGTGAGAAAGATGGAGCGATTGGGTGAAAATGTGCACAGCAGCACCACGACGGTGAAAGCTGCCATCGTTTGCGGGTGAATCAGTGGGACAATCCGAAATAAATAAATATTGGATGTTTTGATTAATTCATTATTTACCGCCGTCATCGTTGGCTGTGAGGCCGGTCTGAAATGTGGATGCAAATGAACACTCGAGCACTGGAATTTCGGTTACCGATGGTAAAACTACGATTGTTGCGAACAAATGTGGCATGTTCGATTGTGACGAGAACGAGCATAATATGTCAAACCTTGAGGAATGACATTTAAAGCTTGTTTTCTGACCGAAAGGATTGAACAACCAGTTTTAGTCGTGAAGAAACAATCACATTAATAGTTTAATTTTATTTTAGTATGTGGAATAAATTGCTTATTTAGTACAATTAAAGTCCTTTTCCACGGTCTAGCCGTCACAGCCCAGTGGCAACATTTGGCTTTGCCACTTTAATTCAATCGTAATGTATTCTATTCTGTGATGAAACTATCGCACCGCTCCTTTGGATGGACGAACTGTTCAACCGTCTGCAAAACATCGCCTCACGTCACGTTCGCCGCCAGGACATTCGGGCACGAACTGACACACGTGCGCATCCTACCATGTGGGATTTCAATTTGTTTCTAATCATCTTCGCTCTGCCACACGTTCGCTCCAGAGCAGCCATTTTTACCTCTCAGTCAACGTAGACCCTTGCACCGATGCAATTGCACCGCACAGACAGACCCACACGTCCGGCCCGTGCATGCTCGTTGTTGAGATGAATGAATTCCCTCCCTGCTCTGCTGTTATCTCCCTCTCTCTCCGCATAGAGCTCACCGAGCTGCAGAAGCGCAAAATGCAATATTATGTGCTTTCCATTTTCCACGCTTCTTCACCCTTACCCTCCCTGTCAGCCGTACACACTGGCAATGAGTCATATTTCACATATATTTTCGGACACCCGACACCGGGACGTGTGATGGATGGGAAACAGCTGGCAAACGGGGAGGAAAAACCTCCGAAAAATGGTTCCCAGTCCCCGGTTCAGTTCATTAAAAGCGAATGCGCCAGACGCGTGCAGATTTATTTCAGCATTACTCACACGCTGCCGGTGGTCGCCGTGCGTGCGTGAATTTCCACCGGCTGAAGTAATATGTGGTGGGAAATGAAAATGAAACAAAAAGCGAAAAGCGATGACGCCGGTGGTTTGTACTCCTCCCCAACAAGCGGCAGGGGTAGACGGCATGTGCATAATTTTAAATGATACCAGCCGGGGGGAGTTATACCATGTTAAAGTTACCGCAATCGATGGGATATTGATTGGATTGGATAGTTTTTGGGATAAATGTAAAATCGAATGAGCATTTTATCACTCTGTTCCTTTACAAATAGCTGAAACCATACAAAATAGTTCGTAGAGGTTGTTGATTATTTTTTATATTGATAAAGGACTTCATTGAGACTTAATTCGAAACAATTAAAATTTTATTAAAAGAAATCGCCCTTTCAACACGGTATCTGTACAGGAACATACCTTAACATGCCTGCTCATATTTCATTATTAATGGTTTTTTAATCTCATCCACAGGTACGTGACGATTGAACAGCCTATAAGGTATCTTTTCTGGTCGGTGAGTGGCATCATTTATTACCGTTTATTAAACTCGAAACAGATAAACATATGTTACATTTGCTGCTATCGTTACTAAGTACAGAATGATTGGAAACACAATGTCGTTTTCATTAAACGTGAGTGACTGTTTTGCAACAAAGTCTTTGCTGAATCGTCTGCTGGTTGAACTTTTCCGTCGCTTTTTGATTTTCCATTTCCTTCCCTCACTCAATAAACAGCGTTCGGAAGCTTGGTGCAAATTTGCAGCACGACTTTGAAGCATATTTGCACGGTTGGTGAAATCTTGGGCGCCTGGAAACACCTACTGAGAAGTGAAGAAAAAGATTGTTTTATTTGTTTCTTTGCTTATGCATGTACTTCGTGATTTGTTTAACATGTTTCGAATTTCCCATACAGTCGCTAGCTCAAGCAGCGAGCTAAATTTGTCTAAAGCGTTGCAAGTGGAAATCGACTCCAAGAATCAACCCTTCAGTGGAGGAACAGGCAGTGGGAAGGGGAGCTTTGGCAAAAGCAGACAAAACAGTAACGATGTTGACGTTAAGGCAAAGAAACATGAGCACACATACAGCGCGCAAATCCGTCTGCTGCCGTCAGCCGGTCTGGCGAAAAAACGTGTTTTTTGCCTACCATCTTGTGCAGTACGCACTTATACGCCTTATCTGGTCTCGTCTACGGCCTGCTCGCAACAGTGGCAAGATGATGGCACACGCTGTTTGAGTGCGTGTATGTGTGTGGTGTGAGATCTGTCTGTGTATTTTTCTGCTTCCCTTTCTGCATACGATTATCTAATATTCCGGAATGCTGTTTAGCACAACGAAAGTAAACACAGATATACTGCCAGCGTTCGATGGAGAACGAGCAGCTCATCTGAACAAGAGAAGCTGTGCTGGTGAGAAAATCAAACAGCAGTATGCTTTATGTCTCGCTCGCGCCTGGAGGTGGTGAACGATAATTTTGGAATTATGGTGGATGCTTTTTTTTCGCTTCTCTCGGTTCTTCAAGGACGGCAGCTCTGTTTAGGCAGCAGTTAGGGACGCAGTTTCGAGGATATGAATTTCGCAATCTTTACCCGTAGCTGTATGACCTCATACATTTTGTGTATCTGTGAGGTGGATGGAAAGATTTCAGAAGTCCGCAAACTGAAAAGAAACATCGCATGCTGGATTAGATTAAGTTTAACTTCCTCCAAAGTCTACCACCGATGTCAACCCCGGTGGACATGGCCCCAGAGATAGTTTCTTATTAAAGTTGTGGAGACTTGAAAGAGGTGAACAGAAGGAAACATGCTGTTTTATCATCTTAGTAGACCTGAACAGTTTGCAGATATGGGAAGGTGTTTTACATTGTGTGATTTTTTGGTTCTTGCAGCTACGTTTAAGTTTGAGAGACAAATATTTCAAACCATACTCAAGTTTGCTGGAAGTCCTAGAACAGGAGAGAGAAAATCTGAGCTGCAGACTACTTGTGAACTGTTCCTCCTTGGGCAGGTTTTGTTGTCCATAAAAGTTTGCAGGACATAGCAATAGCTGCTGTGGTAAACTCTGGGTCCTTCGCATATTGTGCCTTCGAATCTCTCTTCTTGAAGTTCCAGAACGGATACCGATTACGAGCTCGTTTCAAGCTCCAAAGAACGCTTCCAGTCTGCTTCTTTGTGCTCCGGATGCTGCAACCAGTTCTCGTGTGTGCGTGCATGCGTGTGTACAGCTTACACACCTATTTACATTTGCATATAGATTAAAGGTAAATCTTATTAATAAAGTTGTAATTAAAACATGAACTGCTTCCCATTCGTCCATGCAGCACCGCCGACGGGAACGGTGTTTAAAGGTACTTGTATATGCCACCGGTTACCGGTTGAACGCCTAAGGGACGTCAACTACTCCTTTTCGGGCCCGTGCTGCGCGCTCTGTTTCATGTGTTGTTGCCTTACCGTTTTTGATGTGCATTGGATCACGCCTGGCATGGTTCATCAAATCACGCACACAGTGGGAGAATTATTAAACCGTTCTGCCTTCCAGTCGACGAACGCGACTAAACTAGCAAGGATAATATGGCGTTGATTTGTGTGTAATTTGTCACGGGTGAGCTGTTGTTTCACGGGGGCTGCTTCGGGTTGAATGTTTGGCTTCGGTAGAGGAATCCTCCGCAGTTCCTACCCCTTTCGAAACCCCTGAGATAAGACCACGATCCAAACTTTTTTAGAATTTAACGCGCCTCACTTCAACGAATCTTCTGTTCTGAGAAGGCCCGTTCCACCTCAACTGGGAGAAAACCGCAAGGAACGAAAGGGAGAGTGGTTGAAGTTTTGTTTGGCTTTCAAATTTCGAGCTGAAGCTTTGCCAGAGGAAAAACCACCCACCAGCTCCATCGTATCGTCGTATCGTTTGCACTTTAATGTGGTTTTAAGATTTATGTGTACTCTCTCTCTCTTGATCCACTCACCCATCCGCTTTCCGTTCCTCTTTTTTTGTCGTCATCACTGCCGAAAGATCCCAGAACCCTAGTGTCAGCTAGAACGTTGTGTGGTTTCTGTCACGTTTTACCCACCATGCCACAAACATACACACAGCTTCGGGATATGATGTTTCGAAGTTGGTTTGAATTTTAAATGTAATTATTGTTTCCTTGCGAGCTTAATTACAGCAGCAAACCCTCCTGGCCTCAGCTTCACCAACGCTTTGTGCGATATCAGTAGTACGGTTGCTGAAGACTGTTAGCGAACTGTAAGTCACCGAATTGTCACCCAATGTGTTGGTTGGTGAGGCGGTACGTTCTCACACCCGTTTTCTCCGCCAAAAGAAAGGGATGGATGACGCTCTGTGTGTGAAGAAGTAGGTGCAGCACCTCGGTGGTAATTGCTAAACTGTATCACAGAAAGCATCCTTCCGTCACCGTTTCTCCGGGGCAGTTGTGGTGCACATTACTCACAATTACCCAAGCAGTGGAATAGATAAAACGTTTATTGCCACACATTCGGCAACACAGGAATTGCTCGGTCTTCCCAAAAGACTCCGGCAGCCACAGCAGGTCTATGAATACGGAAGTGCAGAAAAATGATTGAAGTCTTGCCGAAAACCCCTCTCAATGCGGGAGACCGTGCAGGGCAGAAATTTAAACTCTACTCTAATGGAATTATGTAACCCTCGCCTCTACTCTTGGCGCAGCTGCATTAGGATGGGAACAGCTTTGGCTTGAGGTTAGTTATGCAAAATGGATATCCACCGCCGAGTGAAAGGATCCGCTTTGGAGATGTCCAATGGTGAAGGGATTCCGGAACGAACCGGCATCAGGTACCGAAGTTGTAGCCCCACTGGTGTTCCGCAACGGGAACGCCAGGAGACGTGTTCGTGCATAGAATTTTAAATGGTGCAATTACTTGCAAAATGCTTTCCCTGCCGCTGTCCTATCCCGTTTCCTGCGGCATGAAAAACGGTTCCCCAAACGAGAGGCATGATGGCTTCAGAGTAATAAATCCACTTCACGCTTTCCACAACCGAGGAAAGTGTAGATTGTATCCGAACGGGCGAAAAACGGATTAGAGAATGCGAATGCCATGCTCGGCCTTGAATTGCCGAAACACAATCCAGCATTTGAAGCCCGTCCCACGCTTTGATTTCATTATGGTGCGAAATAAGTTTTCAACAAAAACCCGCTCCGCAATAATATAGGATTACGGTGGTAAATTTGGGATTGCTTTCCAATTTGCGTTAGAATTTCGAAACCCCCGTTTTTCGAACGGCAAATGGCTTCTTCGTCTTTCACGAGCTCCTGTCAGCCGTGTTGCCTAGTTGCGGCTTCGGTTTTCTTTGGCATTTCCCTGCCCGCACCCCCGTGCGAACAAAACACATCACCAATCAAACATCAAACGAATATCAGCGCCAATAGCGCGGGCTTCGACCGGCTTGTGAGCTTCCCCAGCAACAGCAACCGATGCCGTTTGCTCGGTTTGGGATCAGGTTTATGAGGTAGGGGTGTCAAAAGTAGCAGCTCAGTTTGGAAGATTATGGTACCAGCAACAAACTTGGAGTCGGACTGGCTACGGTCGACAAAAGTGTGATGGTCGTCCCCAGAAAGCCACAACCATTGCGCCAGCTAGCCTTTGCTGCTCTCCAGCCGCCGGACCTTATCACCGAGGTGTTAATGATAGATTATTATCCAATCACTCAGAAAGCGCATTATTTGCCGCGCGCAGCACAAATCTTTTCCTCGCGGGGAGGGTGCTTCACTGGTGGTGTTTTTGTGGATACTTCATAGGGTATCGAAGAAGCGCGAACGGGGAACCGATTGGCAGATGGAACGGAGCGGGAGAGACCGTATGTAATCGGTTGCCGAAAATCCAACGAGCGGTTCCGTACGCACGTCCTCGTTCAATGTGTTTACCTTTCGCCGATGCTGCAATCGATCGGGGACTGACTGATTCATAAGCTGTGAGAAGTAGAGAAGACCCACCGGAAAAGAAAGTAAAGCGCCGCACATTCATGGTTTTGGCATCGATCGGTTTGATAGGGCACTTTTTCCATAAGAGTTAAAGTATCTTTAACGTGACGAAAGAGTCTCAGCTCGCAAATTTTCCTATACTTTGGGGAAATTGCATTATTGAACCTGTTTAATACAAGATTTGAAGGAAAATTTTTACGTGAAAACCTCCAGAAGATGTTTATTTTTGAATGTGTCAAATTCAAGACAAAGTAACAACCATCATCTGTTTGCAGTTATTTCGGTAGCATGAAATTATGTCGGCGAGCTGTTCTGTAAACTGTGCTGGTCACTGTACCACAAGCTTATGTCGAAACTAAACGAGGCAACAAATTGAGCGAAACAGATTGATCATTCACGGATCATTTCGCATTCAATTTGCATGCTTCGCTTTGTGTATGTGTGTGTGTGTGTGTGTGCGTAGAAACAAATTCAGCTTTCAGATTGGCCCTTTGTTTGACCAGTTATTCAAAGAATTGTGTTTGGCTTTTTTTTGTTTGCTTGTTTATGCTTTTATATCGCTACTGATAAGTTAGGAGCAGAGTTGAGCCCATTATGGTGAAGTTCATTTGAGAAAAAACTTTTGAAAGAGCTGTCAATTACAGCTTAATGGACGGATTGGTTTTGGTTTAGCTTAAACTTTTTTATTCCTAGGTTGTACACTTATGTCGGTGATCAAATTTAAATAGTATGTGCATTGGCTAATAATTTATAATTAAAGAAATTTTCTCTGAAGAATAAGTTCTGATCTTGTCTCCTCTAGTATGTTTCTGGTAAGCAACTCGTATTTAAATGTTGTCTATTGTGACATGCCTTGTTTTAAGTAACGTGATCTAACTGTTGCAGAAAATCCAAAAACGTGAGCCGTTTAAGATGTATTTTTATGTATCTCTATTGCCTCGCTGAAAACTTTCATTAAAACTTAGAGTTTTTGAGGTATTTAATTAAGATATTGAAAAACTTTATACGACGATCCTTCGTTGTTTACGATGATTAATTTGAACTTAACGCTAATGTGACAACAATTGAATGTCAGTGGGCAAATGCTATTTTTAATTTCACTGGTTTTACGAAATTCTCACCGAATAAGATTTTTAAAAACAAGTATTCAATGGTTGTATTTAACAAGTATTAGTAAATAACATGTTTCAATTGTGTAAAATTATTGTGTTCAAATAATGTTTAGCCATATTGTGAATATTTCGTCGCCAATAAAGTGATGCTCATGTCAAGCTCATGTAAAACTCCACCGCCAAAAAAACAAAACACCCTTCAAAAACTATGATGTACGCGAATACAAAATGAAACATCATGCTTTCAAATAAAATAAAGTAACGCATAGAAGAACTTAACAATAACCAAAAACGCACTCTTTCGCTTTCCTCTTCTACCCGTTTTTTTTTCTTTCCGATCGAGCCCATCGATCCCGGCACGCTTGATTGAATGTCGATTTGCATAAATATTTCATTACTCGTGTGCCTTTTCGCGCGCGAGAGAAAAAAGCCAAACGAGTCGGCAGGGAGTCCATTTGTACCGTCAGCGCCCGTGCCCCGACGCACATGCAAATCGTATGTTTGCCTTTCGCATTACATTGTTCCGTATGTGAGCCCTTCCAGCGGGTGATATTCACTGTCCCTTCCACGCCCCAATATCGATTGTCTCTTCTTGACGGTTTTGTGGATGCTGCTGTCCCCATTTGCAAGCATGTTCCTTTTTTTTACAACCGGTTAAAACAGGTGACAAGCGAAAAGCTTACCAAAGGTTTGCATTGAGCGGTTGGACAGAGGCTCCTCTTCGGTGCTGATTCCTTTGAAGAAGGAAGCAAGCAACAAGAAGTAATGGCACACACCCGCAAAAAGAGAGACAAATGAAGAAGGAAAGTGACGGACTGCTGCAGAGGGAAACACATTAGTGCGTGCAGGAATTTCTCATCAACTTCAAGTTTGCCGAGCGAGCGAGCCGAGCTCAGGACGGGTGGCCGTTGCATTCTGGAAGAAGCATTCTTTGCCCCCGGTTTGCCATCCCTTTTTCCCGATACTCAATCATCATTCGATTGGCAAACGTTCGGTTTTTCCTTGTTTTTTTTTGCTATTTGGTTGGTAGTGAGAGTTTTCCGTTTCCGTGCGGGATCGTACGTTGTCAGTGCCCTTGGAACCGTTCGTCTCGTTTAAGACCGTTTTTTTCTGTCTCCGTCACTGGTGCTGGGTCTTTGTAAGGTGGATTTTTCCTTCTTTTGTTGTCATTTTCCGGAAGGCTCTTCCCTTACGGCTTTCCCAATTTCTGCTCTCTGTGCGCAACAAAAATTTGTTTTCGAGCCGGAAACGGAAACAGAAATGCAAAACAAAATCAATGAAAATGACAAATACGATTTGGGTGCGCTCTCTTGCCGTCTCGCTCTTTCCTGGCCGATGGAATTGTCGAAGGTTTTCCGTCCCTAGACACACAACATTGAATGGGTGGCTTTTTTATTAGTCGCTTCAGGACGCTTTCCGCATACGAGGAGATGTTAACAATGGTGAAATGTGTGGCTGTGAGAAGGGAAAAAAGAGTTTCGGGTTTTTTTTTTTCTTTATTTCGGTAAGATGGGATGGAATGCGCTGTCTCATGCGGTGGGAATGGTATGAAAGTCTCAAAAGGTTCAAAGATGCGGAGTGACGACAAAAAACCCCAACGGCAAGCGAGGACGGAGAGGACAAATTGAGGTTAACCGGTGACGGTTAAATTTACAACACTCCCCCTCTGGGAGGGAAAAGCTATTGATTGGTGTGCTTATACAATGTTAAAATGCGCATTCGCAGGTGGAGATAAAGGGACCATGGGAAGAATGTCAATTTTTATCCTTCCTAAGTATCGCTTCATTGTTGGGCGTGTATCGAATAACTGCAGTAAAGGTGTATAATGAACGATGATGAAGTCAAGCAAATAACTTTAATAATTAACTCTGTTGATGAGCGGGTACTATGGAGTATTGTGATTCATAAACTTTATAACGATTTGTTTAGATTTAGAGTAAAGAGTGATTTAAATTAAGAATTGGATCTTCGATCTCAATCATAATTGTTAATCAATCTTCAAATCTATCATACACAAAAAATGTTTTGAGGTTGTCATAAAGCTATTTATCTTGAGTTTTTGAATGTTCGACGATTTGGGAATCTCAATATCCATAGATCTTTTCTAAATTATGACTTTTGAGGGATTTTTACAGTTTCAAAGAATTGTAACCCTTTAACGATTTATGATTTTTCACAAATAATTCAGAAGTTTAAGAGGTGCATGAGTCTTCAGTTCATTGGTGAAGAATGCAGTATTTAGATATTAAACAATCTGTGAAGATCCTATTGTAGTGACGGAAATTGTTTTAAAACCCATAATTAGTGCTTAGCTCATGCACCTTAATATTTACTAATTAGATCTTCAAGGATACATGAATCTTAATTTTGGCACTTACTACGATCCGGTAAAGTAGTAAGGATCAACGACAATCCATTAGGATTTACAAATATTTTGAGCCAAGCTTTGGGATCATCGATTCATTGCTAAGATTCATTTAGCTAACAAATAAGTTTCAAAATTACTCAGCTTTCTGACTTACATTTGATAAATCCCATCCTAACAGTGATTTGTGTTTTCCTACTCATTAGATATTTCTTGTCCAAGTTATTTAGAAGATGCCAAAGTTCATGAACTAACAGCTTAGGCAAACATGTTTTATTGTTAAAGTTTGCGTTGCATTTAAATCTCGCCCAATTTCGTAAGTCAATGGAAATTCAACGAACGTATTTCTCACGACCCATCAACTACTGACGAAGATGATTGACATGAATCTGCAATGAAAGAAGACAAATGTGTCCGGAGAATAACAGTCACCCGAAAACATTCGCTCACATTGGCTGAATAACTCCCCCCGTGACGCTTGATAGAGTCATTCGGTTTACAGTCATCCGGCGGAATTTCTAGCCATTTGTTTGCCTTGACAGCATCATGTGCAGTGCACAAACAACAAACCCCAAAAAGCAAAGGTTCCCCATTGTCCTTCCCGTCATTACGCTAGGAATCCATCATCCGACGCTCGGATCTGATTTTACTCACGTAGTAAAGCAAGATTGTGCATAGTGAAACTTATTCAAATAATGCTTTGGGTTGGTTGGTAGGTTCGTTCATCTTTTTTCTCCACCTCCTTCGGCCCCTCTGTCGGTCGTTATTTGCCGCTGCACTTGTAATCTGCATGCATTCATTCGTTTGTTTGTAATGTATAAGATTGTGGAGAAGAAATAAAAATAGAAAATAGAAAAAAGTACGTAATGTTCTTTGCTGTTCCGAACTTCCGCGCGCTGGCAACCGTGCGACTATGTGCGACTTTATGACCCCACGTTTGCTGTACATTGGCGACCATTCTTTTTCTAGACTTTTGCACCGAATGGGCATGGAGGTTTGCTACCGGAACTCGGTCGGTACGGCGAGAATGTCGATGTTTGTTTGTCGATGGTGGATTATTTTTTCGCTCTTGCCCACCGAGCGCTGGTGCCCCGAGTCACAGCTTCTAGCACCGGTCTCGGGCCACTGTGTGCAGTAGCCATTTTAAGCTCCCGAGCGCTTAACTGCAATCATCACGTATCATGCAAAAGGAGGTATGCGAACGGCGATGGTGCGGCGCGGTGGTCGCCACCGCCGCCGCATTTGCACCAGGCTAACCAATGAATCACGTTTCGCAAGTGCGCATACCTACCGATCTTCCAACCATTTACCGTTTCGCTCGTCCTTGAGATGCACAACACACAACGACACACACACACACACACACATACATCCTTGCCCCCTTCCGCCAAGATGCCAAGTTTATGAGGAATGCCGAACGCGCTCTGGTGGAGGGATTTGATGCTCTCTGCGGATGTGGTAAGCAAGTTCGCTTAGGCCGCGCGAATAATGCGCTGGATTGGTGGGGGGGGGAGGTGAGTGTAGTAATGGTAGTGGACGGGGCTGGCTGGGCTCTAATTAGGAAAGAGGCCAAACGAATCAGCAGTATCTGGAAGTCATGTTCGGCAAACAGCCGGGGCCTGTTTGATTCCCTCCGGTGGCAAATTTGGCAGAGAGTAGAGTTCGCGCCGGGTACGTACAACTGTTTGGTAGCTAGATAGTGCTGACAAACAATATCACATAGGGCTTGGATGTTGAAAAGGAATAGTAAGCTACAATGCTTGTGCTTGCAATATTTTTTGGAAGTACTAGAACAACTAGAAGGAAGAGTATATATTTTGCGAAAAAATATACTTTCAATAATTTAGTTGAAAATTCAGACACTTTGATAGTTACATTTGTTTTTTTGGATTTGTATAATTTATACAAATATAAGTACATTTCTGTGCAATGATCTATTTGCTTGGTCTCTTGATTGCCTTTGATTGCCGAGTAGATGCAAATACAATTCAGCCAACCCATTCAAACTCTTGGCAACAGATGCACGTCTGCACAGCATGTCGTGGACAGAAACACACACATAATGAGCGAAGACTACCGAATCGTGTCTCTCGTTCAATTTGTCAGGTCCTTCTACTGGTGTTCAAAGTGAAACCTACTTGCATGCATGCTAAAGGCAGTAGTACGATTTTGTTTACGATCTGACTGGGCGTGAGGCTTGCAATATTTATGTTTCCCCAGATTATGTACCGCTTTAGCAGATGACTTAAACACAGAGAGCATGTTCTTCACAGGGAGCCTGTCCTGCAGTTAGTTTGCAGTATGCAAATTTGCCTTTTCCAGGCTCCAAGACATTGTGAATCAAATGATTAGTTGCATTTTTATTGTTTTAAAGTGTGGAGCGGCTTTAACGTGTTTTATTTGAATCACGGAGTCGTCGACAGTCATGTTCCGATAACACCATACCCAGTAGGATTTCTGCACAAGGCGTCGATATGTTGCTTGATTCGAGGGAACCTGCAGCTACGATAACACTGTCTTTTTAGTTTGTTTTGTTTCATAGGAAAAAAAGAACACAGAAAAAAACATACGGCACTCATCGTTGCACGAGGCGAAAAGATAGCAAGATTCACTGGTATCAAGAGTCTGGTCGAATTTTTTTTTCTACCATTGTTGACGTAATGGTCGTAAGCGTTTCCGATGTCGTGTGTGGTATGCTTCATATGCCCTTGCAAAAGCAAACCGCGCCGAGCAAAAGCAAAAGCAACGATATGGTTCCGGTTTAATCTAATCTCTTGTAGCAAAAATAGTCATAAAGACAACGGCAAAGCAACAGGATGTTAACATTGGATACCGGGAAATGAGGGAACGAAGCTAGCGAAAACCCGCCAACGAATGCAACTGGGCGCTTATATTGCAGTGGTACGATTTATCAGAGGCTTTGCAATGCAACGGCTGTACGGTTCGTGCTGTTATCGGTTCAAGGCGCATATAGTGTACCGACTTTTAAAGATTGCAGTAATTACTGGAATTTTTGAGCATTACAAATTTGTTTGTTGTCTGACGAGGTCTTTCCATGCAATCCAAACAAATAGAAAATTTAATGAATCAGTGGTAATCAATCCAATAACTGTAGAATGTTGGATGCATCCGTTAACATTACCCAAGATGGTAAGCAGAACAGAATACTGGCAAAATGTGTCTACAAACTTTTACCAAAAAAGCTTAACTTAAATTCTAGACATACGTCCCCGATTCCTTTTTCTATCTGGATGTCACAACGACCCTTGTAGGGCCATAGCCTAGCCAGAGTATCAACTTGCTTTGACTTTTTCTGTGACTGAGCTTACCTTAATATAGCAGGGTTTTCATCCTGCGTACAGGGAAGATATGTGCATTTCAACTCATGCATGTGTGGTAGAGATGTGCATGCTAGTCGGGACGGAAAGTTGATTCACTCGCGAGTGAGTTAAATTATTTTATCGTATTTATAACTTCTTGAAGAGTGATAATTGCAATCAATTGAAGAGCGAGTGAGATTTAACTCAGTTTTCTATCTAACTCACACTCTGAGGTAAGTCACGCTAATGAGTTGTTATTCCTATCTTTAGTAAAGGGAGCGGTAGCGGTCTGCACGAAATTCGATACAACGGCGGGTCGGAACGTATGAGAAACCTATGCCGTTACCAATGAGACCACCGAGCCGCTTCAAGGTCTGGCCGTTACGACGAGAAAAAGTTCTAAAGAAAGACATGGGTATTTTATTAAGAATTTTCGAGATTTTGGTGATCATTTATTATAATTATTCTTTGCATGTTATAAATCATGTTAATATGCAATCAATACGGTCTTACCGTATTTACGGAGAAAATAAAATAAAAAATATTATAAAGTGTGGTGAATATTTACATGATACAGAAGAGAAGTATAAGTATTTCATGAAAAATTAAAAACGTAATTACTTGCCACGACCCTTTTATTTGCAGCTCATCCTGAAAGAGTATGGGAGTTGAGATGAAGCTAAATGGAATTTATTTGAAATAAATTGGTCTTCATCAATTCTCGTACATGATAGCCAGCCCGTATTCACACTAGTGCGCTTTGAAAACTAGTACTAATATAACATGTTTGTCTCGTAGGGTACATTTAATTTGATTGAATACATTGCTGTTTTTATATTGCCTTCTCTTTTTTTAACAATGCAAAACCTCGTCTCCATCGAACTGTTTTGCATCTTTGACATCTCAGCGCAACTGATTCATTCATTCAGTAATGTGCCTGAATCATTACACACCGTTACATAACGCTTCTTATTTGCACACTCGCACAATCAATATCTGGCTAGTGTTCTGGTGCTTTTTTATTGTTGTTCAATTCAATTTTTATTTTTTTTTCTTTAGTGCTGTAATGTGTTTACGGTACGGATGATTTCGCTGCCCCGTGTTCTGGCCGCTGTGCTACACTCATCCGTACTGTTACAAACACGCTATGCAGCACTGACTGTTGCTTGCCTTGATCATATCTAATCGATTGGTCATCGTTTGGGACGACGAGATGTGCATCAAGTGTCTCACCGTGCATGTGTGTGTATTTGCACCACTGTCCCATACGCTTCGATGGAGAACGTGTTGTTCGAGCAAAGTCAAGCAGGCGTCATACATCACATCGCATTCCCACTCCCTTTCCCTTCTTGGTCGCCTCTCGCCAGTATCGAGGTCACTCGTGTTTGTGTGGTGTTGCGGCGAGCGTTGGCGATTGCAACAAACAGCAGGCAAAAACAGTGCAAAAGCTGCATCGCACTACCACCATCCGCCCGCCTTCCTTACCTTCCAGCTGCCGACCCCATCCCGCGCAACCATCTAACGGGAGAGTGTGAGAACTGACGCTGGCGTCACTTGCACTGACATTGTAAAATAGCTTCCGAGCCGTACGATGCAAGCCTATAACGCAGCCTAAGGTTTCTTTTTCTACATCGACTATCTGCTGCTAGGCTTGAAGAGGAAAGATGAAGGAGCTGCTGGTGCTGCTGCTGACAAGAGACAAATGAAATGTCGGTTAACAAGTTGGTGAATGTTGGCCATTGCAGAGACGGGAGAGGAGGGGAGTTTTAAGAACATTTCCTCTTTTTTTTGCTGCCCCAGCGGCCGTGGCCGGCGTTCTGCTGCTTTGAAAATAGCTTCAACCAGTCTCTTTACTACGGCAGCCAATTGTGCCAGTGGCGTTACTGTACAGCACACGATAATGGAATGCACTTGACGGGATATGCACAATTGCATCCGCTGGTGGTGGTGGCGGTGGTGAATGAGTCTCGGGGTGCATTCTCCATTCATGTCGCGTACAGCGGGCTGCTCCCGTGAAGGCAAACGCTCTCGGCGTTTGCCCTGGGGGTGTCATCATTTTCCCATCTTTGGTTCAATCATTCGCTGCTCGCGTATGGCGGGTCTACGCGCGTGAAAAAAGGGGCGCAAAATTGCAAGAAAAAAGCACTCACAAGAAAAGCCAACGGAAAACGACACAAACTGTGTCGATACACTGCTCTGTTCGGCGCGTAACGCAACAAACGATGCAATTTGTTACTTTGCCGCGGAACAAATGGGCATTTTGACGGCTTCTCCATCTCTAGAATGCAATCGAGTGTGAGGAACTCTGTGCGATTTACGCTTAGAACACTGCTCTTTAAAACAGGGCCAAGTTATTAGTGTACTCCGTGAGTAAAACTAGCATGCTTTGCCCTGAAAAACAAAAAAAAAAACAGTGTTCTTACCAAAGTTGGGTGCAAATGAATGCAAAATTAGTTCCCGTTTAACGAGCGGCGGATGTGTGTACAAATTATAAACATTTGCACGCACGTACGACCCCCCAGCAGTAAACAGTTGCAGCTGTTTGTCAAATAACAACATCCAACATCGTTCTGCCGGCCTTCCGTTCGATTAATGTCACTCAATAGCCCCCGAAAAGGCCTTCGGGTGTATAAGTTCTCGGTAGAGCGATTCATCGATTGATATGATTGCGATGCAGAGCGAGAAAAAAGTGCTTAATTATTGCCTCAATAAACAATTTTGCCACATCGGTTGGGTGGTGAACTAGTTTTAGCGCATGTTTGCCATTGAGTGCATTGGATGTAGGGTTTATGGTGTTCAGTAAAATAAGGCTTAAATTAGCGAACGTTTTTTTGTGAAATAATTATTGCTTCTTTCACACAAAAATGTGCTTTTATAATCGTAGCTAGAACAACATTAAATTAAGAAGCATTATTAACCAGCATGCCCCAGTGTGTCCGTAACAAGCGATAAAAATCACTTTAGCTGTAATGATGAACAAAAACTGCACGGGCACCAAGTGAAATCAATAACGCAACATCACAGGGCCTGAATGTTTGCTTTTCACGTTACATGCAGCACTCGGTAAACAAAATTAAACACGGCGGTGCATCTCAAACAACCTCCGGTTGCAATTTAAACCAGGTTTTGCAGGTAAAAATGAAGCTAGTGCGAACGGATGGGTTACCCTCATCATCACAAAATCAACATACAGCACGGCCGGTGGTGGTTGCAGCAGCGCTTTTGGTTTTCTCTCTCTGTCTACGCAGCACCAACATTATTCCGAAAATCAACGTGGATAATTAAGTATGTTCGCACGTAGCGTAGCCAAACGACGGGAGCGGGACGGTGTTTGCTGTTTGTTTGCCAATAGCCGGTGGACAATCGTAGGGTTTGTGCTGTTTTATCTCTGCTGCGACCAAAACCACCGCAGCAAACAAACTAAAGCGACGTAAGTGAACTTCCTCTGGCCATGGTGTGCACGGTGAGCGGCGAATTGATTAAATGTTTACTTTCAAAACCGATGTGTCATTTGTGTCGGTTTAGAGCATATCGTGGATTTTTTTCTTATCTTAGCCAGTTATAGGGCAACCTTGAGTATTATGAAGAGGATGTTTGCAACTGTCAGACGACTCATAGTTTAATGTTTTGCTTCCCGAAATTATTACGATTTTAAAGAGTCAATACGTGAATGAAAATGTCAGTTGTTGTAGCTTAAAATCATATTTATAATTAATCACACATATTTGCTATAAATGTCACAAATTGCACAAATTTTAGTTATTTTGAGAAACGTGTGTCATATCTATCAGCTGTGATGAAGTTTTAATTAATATCGAAAAATGTAGATTTAAATTTTGACGCACTTTTTTTAATGTTCCTTGCTGAGTTGCTTAGTGCTGAACGGAGTTGGATAAAGATTTCAAAATTGCTTAGTGCAGATTTGAAGAAGAAATAGAGCCAATCTACTTATTATCTCTTTATTTACCCTAAATTCTGATTTGCAAGTTTTTTTCAAGCTAGGTTTAGAAAGGTTTTTAGAATATTTTACATCATACGAAATATTTTTCAAATTAAAATTAACATTTTATTATTGAGTTATTGAGAGATTTATTTTATTAATTTATTTATATTATTTTTATTTTATATGATAACTCACAGCAGAATATGTTTATTGTGAAGAACTCATAATCTACAATTTATTCAACCACATGATTGCTGTAAATGTTAACTACCGAAATAAACTTACAAGTACCTTGTTATTATTTCGTATGACATATTGATAAGTGAAGTTGTAAGTTCTAATTGTCATGAAATTGCATTTCATTTCTTGCAAAACAATCACTCTATACACTTGCCAATGCATTGTGATGTACATTTTATAAGCAGTAACGTAAAAATTAGTCTGAATTTTGTTAAATATGTTCTTCATTGATCCGTGACATTTTTATAAGTAGGACTTTTTTGAAGTAATTTCCACAATAATGGGTTGCTGCATGGTATGTGAGAGGTTTGATATACTGTTGGTCTAAAAATATTTCTGGGAGTTAAATCAAATAATAAATATCAATAACCGCAACTTTTCTGTGACTCGTACTACTAAGCGGTTTGCATTGTTTGCTCGGTAGTAAATTTTTGTCGACTTAATGGGTGGAACATATAACTATTGAAAAAGAGCATTAAATTTAATCATACTATTTGAGTTCATGTTATGGCTTTCAAACAAGTTTACTCATTGAAAAACAATTAATCATTGTTTTCGATTTGGTGATAATGTTGTAATTTTTGTAACGGTGGTAAATATTATGCATGAATAAACTTTTCCGTTTCCAAAAACTGGTTGTTCTAGACGAAAGAAAGCGAATGGCCTGTCTGCTAGCGGACATTTCGACTCTCTCCGTGCTTTTGAGGCAAGAAAAACATTCTTGAATATATTAGCCTGGCCAATGATTAGAGATGCTTGAGGAGGCGTGAAAGCTACGCCATCTCGACAGTTTCAACGCTGGATAAACTCCCACCCTCCCAAGAGTGTTCCGTTTTGGCGCTTGTTTGGCTCATTGGTTGGTTGGTTGGTTGGTTGGTTGGTTGCTTGGTTGGTCAGTGTGGCCAACGACATGCAGCCTGTTTGACACTCGCGCTTCATGCTCAAGCATTAGCATAGATGAAAGGAAAATTATGTAAATGAAAGAACGCGCTTCTTCCGCCACCGATCCCAATTTGGCGTGTCCTTCCTCAGCCGGTGTTTTGATTGTTTAAAGCACTTTCTAGCTTCTTCCAGGTTCAACAGTGTGCTTTCCTTAGCCACTTTCTTCTTCTTGGGACGAGTTTTTTATTCATCTCGCTTCTGCCGTAGGCTTCTTTCGTCTAAATCTTTCATCTTTTTAGTATCTTTCTCTCTATCTACACACTTCCTTCCGCCACTTAGTAGCAGCGACTCATTTTTGTGACACTTATGAGCGTCTCCATATGCGAAAGTGTGTGAGTGTGTGTGTGAGTGCTTGTGTGTATATATATTTTTGCAAATGTGCATAAATAATGTATTGTATGCTAAAGAGCGTGCGATTCGTTTTCTGGGACGGGCTGCTTTCGGGCAACACGAATTCTGCAGCCCGGACGAAATCATTTTCGAGACGTCAAAACAGTTTGCTTTGAGCAGTTCGCCCCGACACCCGAAACAATGCCTAAGCGAAACAGTATGAAGCAGCAAGCGAAGAAGTTTTACGAGCATGCATACATTTCTGTTTTTTTGTGTGTGTTATCTTCTAAACTTCTCTTTCTTCCCGTGCTTTTCTAGAGGGCCAGGAGTGGTGCGTTGGTGCTTCGAGGTCGAAATAATATTTATATGCTAATTTAATAGTCAGCGACATTTTTTGTTGGTTTTGGTAGACACTCACACACATTTGCCGCCGTTTTGCCCGGTAATGCGTTAGTTATCATGCTGGCCTGCCATCTATTCTACCTTCCTTCCACATCGCTGGAAGCGACTGGTTCTACACGGTTTCGCTTTAGGTGGGCTCCACTTCTGACGCGACATTCCAATCAACGCCAAACAACGGTTCGAGGATTTGCAAGAGGACATACGAACGGGGCGAGGTTGGATGCGGTCGGAAACCGCGGAAGACTGTCACCAATGTCATCAATTCATTTTTCAACGCACCGCTGATCGTCGTCATCGGCTCGGGCGCGCGCCTTCGTGATCGATAGAACGATTCGTGATGCGTCACTGCGGTCCATGTGGACGAGATGAAAGCGAATCCACTCCCGGGGCGTGTGAATATTCGCGTTGCTGCGTATGCTAATGCTGTACGAGGAGTGAGCTGGAGAGATGCAGGGAAACTGGTAGGAAAGGTTTAAAACGGTAAGGCATCGGTGTGCTCTGCTGCGCCGAAGCTATCTCGTTTGTGGTGGTGAGCTGGTGCCTGGATTATTCATCACTTTCGATGCTTTGCCACTGAACGGTGAGGAAGAGGACGGAACGGGTCAAGGAAGGGAAAGCGAAATTTGTTAACGAATGTATTTATTGGCTTGATATCGTTCTTGCTAGCAGCGTGGAGTAGTGATGGAGGAGCAGCTTGGGGACGATGGCCATCGTGCTTTGGTAGAAGTGTTGGCAAATTAGAGATTATAAATTGACGGTCCTGATAGTACTACTGGTGGCGCAACACGAGCAAAACGGCTTTCCGCCAATGCTTTTAGTGTCCTTGGTGCTTTCGCCTCCCCGAAAGCGGGTTGCTGCTAAAAGAGTTATTTTTGTATACGACCGTGCATGGCGCTGATGTGTGAGCTCATTTGTATTTGTTGCGTAACGTTTTGCAATCAGAAAGCCGATGAGATCACAACTAATATTTTTGATAAGAACATGTTTAAATTGGGTAAATGTTTTTATTTTAATTATATCTGATGCTTTTATTCCGTTTATTTTTTCTTTTCTGATCTTCGACTTACGTGTTATGTCACTTTAATTCGATTTGAACTCGTTTACAAAACCAACCACTAAATTTGAGAGAAATGGTTTAGAATCCTGCCTAAAAACCTGTTATTTATGGAGTATTATCAAGCATAAATATATTTATATAAAAAACCAATTATCAACAATACATACGTGCGATGTGTTTCTAGTAGAACTTACCATTTTAGAACCTTTTTCATTTTACCTGTTCTTGTCGAACGATTTTTAAAGTTTTTATAGAATTTAGTAGCAGTATGTAGTAGCAGAAAAAAAACTCTATAAGTTTTCCAGCTTCAGAAGTAACGTAATTCTCCGAAATTGTTAAATATTTGGACAGCTAGCGGGGGTCATATTTTTTCAAAAAACGGCTTCAAGGCATTTGAGAACATCCTCTGAACTAGAATAAGACAACTAGCTGTCCGCTTAGTAGGTTTTAACTGTCATTTCAGTGTATAGTACATCCGTTGTGTGGGTAAAGGGGATTTTGATAAACTTGGCATTCTTTACCCTGACATCCCAGATAAGTAGTTGTGGTTCAGTTTAGCTTTTGTTCTTGTATTTGTTCTGTTTTTAAGTTTTTTATTTCCTAAGCCTTTGTGACAGTCAATATTTCTTTTGAAATTGACAAATTTATAAATTTAAAATATATTTAAACAAGAACCAGAAATGATGGTCGCTTGGAATATTCTTTTATGTTAATAATTTTTGTTTCTAGATTTTGTCATGTGAGCATTTCAGGATAAAAAGTAAGATAATTTGAAACACATTGATCTTATGAATGATGTTATTTAGAAGTTTTGCATGCTCTAAGAAACGAAAAGAAATACAAATTTATTCTAAAAAATGAACGAATGATTAACGTCTGAGTGAGGACAAACTGCTCATAGACCAACCAGATGAAAAAGACGATGACCAAATTAATATATTTTTACATCATCTTCTCACTCAAACTAAATTAATTCTACCCGTAAGATCAACTGCTAGATCAAAAGCCACAACCACTCTGCGCCGACACAAATGCTGTTCATTCTTACCCCGTTTCCCTCTGTACCGTTCATTTACACCAATCAACCTTTCGCCCTTTCGATCGGGTGCCCGCGGTTGACCCGCACCCGTTAAAGCCCAGATCCACCAGTCCAGTGGCAGTGGCAGCTCGTACATCAATTGTCCGGAATGAGTATTAAAGATAATTAACACCCCTCCGGTGTGCCCTTGATAGTCGGGAACGCACCAGAGCACCGCCGGATTCTCGATTAAACCCGGGCACGAGTTATGGCCCGCATGAGGTTTTCGTGGAAATCTTGCGCTTTTTCCCTCCTCTCACAGTCCTCAACTCAAATCTTCCAGGATAGTTTTCTGGTCTGTTGCCTAACCTTTCCTGTATCGGCCGGGAATCTCGCTTACAACTGCAATGCCATTCGCGTGAGGAAGGAAAATTCGTATCCAGCCACTATCATTCCACCTTTGACTTGTGACCTTAGCGAACCGACGGGAGAGGGCCCATCTTTCCCGCGTGAGCGGTGGCTTAATTATGATTGAAGCGATTGCTTGAAGATACCCACACACACACATAGGGCACGCGACGGGAATTAGATTTGCGTTTAGTTTTAAACCACCCACTGTACGACGCTTCTTCTTCTGGCGAGGGAAATCAGCGGCCAATCATTGGCTCCATTAATATAACATTTCCCCTAGCACAGAGCGTCACAACCATGCTGCTGTGAGGCATTTCCCCGGTGCGGAGCAAATTATGTTTCACATTGTTGCGCCTGTTCCGGGACGAAGACCGTTTTCGCACAATACGACCGCGTCGGTGTCTTTCCTCTCCGGATACGGGGGGGGGTGGTTTTCCTTCGCTGACTTACAACATAGCGCTCCACGCAACCGCGCATTTGACACGCATTTTCATTAGTGCTTAACTGATTGAAATTATCTTGTAAGCCATAAGGATACGGATTTCATTGCCCGGCGGCTCGAGGAGAAATGTCCGCCAACGTCTGGGCGGGCTCATTTCAGCGAGTGTGTGGTGTTTAAAATTGTTCTCCAAAATGGGTACGGGGATGGTTGGAATTCAACCATCTAGAACCAGCAGCTTGCTCCGGGTACACCGTTTCCACTCGAATGCGACGCACCGACAGAAACCGACGCTGTAACGCTGGAACAAATGTTTTCCTATTAGCGGAACCATTAGTGAAATGAGATAACGCGCACACACCATCACACACAGTGAAAATCTCGGTCATGGGTACACGGTACCGTGCGCCAGACGTTGGCTGGAAGGTTTGCCACAAGCCGGGAAATTGCTTGATCCTTGCTGATCTTGGCATGCGATACGCGAATGGTTGGAATATTCGTTCCCGGGTTGTAGGCTTTCGTCACACACATATGGCCGCAAGGGCGTTACAGTAACCGCCAGAAGTTCACGATGATGGCCCAACGCCACCAATTCCAGGATTATTTTATAGTTTCTGCGGTTGGTCTGGCATTTGGAGCGGATGGACGCGGATCGAAAGCCGAGGTCGAGAGCGACCGGAGTGTAATTGGCAGTATTGTGGCTTACGGTCAATAAATTAACTATTAATTGTATTAATTTCGGGTTTTGCTATCCGATATTCTCGTGGACGGGTGCAGGTCGGCGAAAGGCCTAAAGGGACGGCGAAGGTCGGTCTAATCCGAACGGGTGCCGCTGTTGCTGGTGGCAAGTGGTTCAAACCTCAGCAAACCCCTTGGCTGTAATTTTGGAAGATGAAAATTCTATCCCGCTTATGTTTTTGCTTGCTGATAAATGTGTGCATAAAGCTGTCTCCCGGAATCTCTCCATCCCTGTTGCGCACTGTTCGGAAAATGGTCCACTGCGAAACCGGTTCGTCTGAATCTCTGTCGATAGATAGCACCAGGGATACGGGATACTGCCAATAATTAATGAGCCTCTAGCCCCGAGTCGTCGTCCCACTCGAGCTCGAATCAGGGGAGAACTTTATCTTTCCGGCAAAAGTCCCAAACCTGAGCTTCGCCATCGACCACCCTGAGTCGTGGACGGAACACGGGCGAGCGGCAAGACATATATATCATCTTACTGCCGTGCCACAGAAAGCGAATGGCAGACTAGGTTTCGGCCAGAGGGCCCAAGCGTCAGCGTCCGTGCTTTTTACACGCTCCACTTTGGTAATCAGATAAAGGCTTCATTAAAGCAATAATTCATTCGGAAAACCCAAACTTCGGTCGGCGAGGCGTTCTAGCTCTCCTCCGATGAGGCCCGTCATCTCGGATGTCCGGTCTCATCAATCGGTGTGTCTTTGCCCGAGTCCACACCGGACCTGCAATGAAACGGGAACGAATGAGTGTGTCTGTTGCCCTAGTGCGGACAGTTGCCAGTTCGATTGGCCACATAGTGGAACGCGGGTACAAAGAGAGCACTGTTGAAAGGGAACGAGCTCGTGTAGTTGCGTCATCGTCACAGTGGCCTATGGCGTACGTAAGCATCAAACAGATGGATGACTTGGAAAGGCACACAATTAGAACTACGTGGTGTTATGACCCATGGGTTTGTGTGTGTGTGTGTGTGTGTGCTGGAAAGACTTGCCCTTGCCGTTGCCTAGGTTTTCCTCCATTTCTTTCTCATTTTGCAGCCCATAGCATGAATCAAAGCAATGTCACAATAGTTCCCTTCGCTTTTGTAATCGATTTCTGAGCGCTCGCAACTCGATTCGATTTTAAAGAAGGAATGGAAAATCAATTTGCACTCCAATCGAATTGCGATACACCGGGAGGAGGCTCTCCAGTGAAGTTGTGGTGTTTTTTTGTTTGTTTTCTGTGCCATCACCAGCACTAACCCGTTCATCAATATCGTGACGTTTGGAAACGGAATTCAAATGGTGTTGTCATTGGCAGTTAGGATGCTTTGACACCCGAGAAAAAGAGGGTTAGCAGTATGTGTGCTACGGGTTTAATTGGTACAGCATAACGATACGGGGGGTCAACTGAGTGCGAGACAGCATTAAATATGATTTAATGACACGATCATGAATAAATGTATTTCGAAATGCAACCATCATGCAATTGTACCGTGTGCCCGTGTGCCATCGGCTGAACGAGAGCGAGAGCGATACTAATCAAATAATCATTTACAAATTCTCACATCACGGTTGATATGTTGATGGGGAGGGGGGCTTGTGTGGTGGCAGTACCGCCAGCATATAGCACCATAATCGGTTAGTGCTCCTATGACCTCCAGCAGCAGCAGCATTCCTTGTGCGCTCTGTCGCATTCGCCCTCTCGTTGCCCCCTCCCCCCCCCCCCTGCTCCCCTTTGTTCCACACTTTAGCGCTATTGCTACTTGCCCGAAAGGGCAATTAAGTTATGAGCATGCGGTGCTGGCATCATACATTAAACGGAACGGATCGCATTTGCGCCCTACACCACGGACCGTGCTGCGTGTGTGCATAATTGTGTATTGCAAATGGCGACGAAATGCGGCTCCGAACCCGGTGGAATGGAATGTCGAGTGTTTGCACTAAAAGGGCCGGTTTGCAACACACCGAAAGGGAGACCTAGCAGAGGGGGACAGAAAAGAAACGAACGGCGCTCAGGCAAACCTAAAATCAAATCAAAGCTAACGTGCACACCTGCACTACGGGTATGTGTGTGTGTGTGCTCATAGGAGCATTAAATTGCATTATGAGAAAGAATGAGAACGGGCTGGTGGACAACAAAGCGCACAGGGAAACCCGTACTCACACTCACGGTGTGTTATTATGTGAGACGGTAATAAAATCAGCATTAACGCGGTTTGTGTATCGCGCGGTCGGGAGCAAGAACAATCGCCAAACCCACCACGCATATTCATCGCTAATCGGCAATCGATCCGAATGCACTCTAATCGGCGCACCGCTATGCAAAGGTATTTTAATGAAACAATTTATGCTAATTGACCTAGATACATCGAGTGCAGATGAATGCATAGAATTGCGTTTGCATCTGAGGTGAAAGATGTTGACTGAACTCCAACACTTTCCCTGCCAATCCTTCGCGTTATGGATGGATAGGCTGTCACTGTAGCTAGCTGACAGCTTGCTGACAGCACATGACCATTAAAAAGCTGGGAAGCAGGAAATGGCTGTGATGCAACAGTGTGGTTCCTCTTTCCTTTTTGGTGAGCGGAATAAACTCATACATACCTTCAAAAATCGATCGACCGTAGTTGATTGAACCGGAGGTGCTGCAGGTGATTGTACGGAAAAATGGGCCAACTGCCAACTTCGACACCCGGCTAGCTGTTGCACCCAATAATAAATTCCCTGGACCTGGACCGGAAATGCAATGGATACTACCACCATCCCGCTATCATAGCTTCTCACAGAAATGTCTCCCATCCTCCGTAATGATGATGACGATAATGGTGTCGAGCGACGAAGTCATCCCTCTTGCGGGACGCCTTTTCGCAGAATCGTCGGATATCTCCAATGATCGGGTGTTGCCATCGTCCTCGTCATTATCCGACATCACCGGCATCGTTAGTGTTTGCAGAGAAGAGATGCATGTTGGGACCTTGTTTTACTTTTTTTGCTTCTGTCATCAAACCCACCTCCAGCACGGATAATTGAGTTTATTAATAGTCTCCGCTGCACCGGACGGACGGCACTGGAGGAATGAATGCAACTCATTCATAATTGTTGTACTGCACAACTAGTCGTTGCAGTCTGCTACCACCCTCTCGGACGCTTGGCAAGCAATCGTGACTCGCGTTCAATTGATCCGTTCAATTGGAGCGGCAAGTAGATTATGTGTGCCAAGTAACGCTTCATTCACAAGATTCTCTCGTCCACAGCGGTACGTCACGCGATGATTCATGCACAAGATTTGGGGTGAGCGTAAATACGGTCTCGAGAGTGACTTGAAGAAACACCTACCCTGACGTCCCCCAAGAAAGTCCGGAGACGATTGTTGCCTCGTAAACCCGTGTCGCGCAGTAAAACGAAAGCACGTTTGGCTTATTCTTTTCTCCGAGCGCGAAACATGCTAATGGGTACAGCGTTTGTCGCATTTTTCGGTGCTTTGGAAATTTCATTTTCATTGTGGGAGGTGAAGGACCACCGGCAGCCACGGTAAATTACAGTACGGTGCTGATAATTGGTAATTAAAACCGGGTGAACAGGCGCCCCAGAAATTCATGCGCTCCGCCATGGCTGCCCTCGGCTGGAATTGGTGTTTGTTACCTACCGCTTTGGTCTCGCGTTTGACCCCGAGCAAAAGTACCAGAGCAACGCGGGAACACTCGCTGGCGTACCATGAACCATCAGGATCTTTATCTGCTGAGAGTGGTGGGAGAAAGGGATGGATGGGAAGCGAGGTAAGAAACACCAAGGGGATTAATTGTGCTCAATTTAAATTGAGTTAATGGTTGTATTATTTCTGGGTGCGCCAAGGCAAGCGAAACTTTAATTAGTTGAATTCCTCACTCGCCGTCGTTCGTCTCGGTGTCTATTCTGGCGCTCTGCTCTGTTCGAGTGCGATGTTTGATGGCCGTTGGCTTCCGCAATTACGCCAATAGGCGCTAATCGGTCTAAGAAGTGGAACGAAGCATTCGTTTTTGTTTTTGTGTTTAGTGATGCAAACGGCCGAGTCAACAACATCCCACTGTACCGAGTTTTTCTGTGTGCGAGCGAAACTTGTCAACTGTAATCTGGCGAGTGTCGTTTGAGGATAAATAGCGAGGATAAACATTTGGCAGTTGATCTTTTGTAACAAGCTTGCATGTAAAAGGTGTATTTAATCGTATTTCAAGGAAAAAAAAACAGGAAACTTCATTAGAAAATCACACATCCTACGGTACTGTAATTGTCATAATTGCTAGCAAACCTATCAATTTCTCACAGTACAGCAGTTTGCACACTACCACCTCCATGCAAAACCATAAACGTCGGCTCGTCACTAAACTTGTACAGTAAATCAGTTCCAACTTCACAGTGCCTCTTCATGTACGAAGCCTTAACCTCAACAATCTCATTAAAGGATGTCTTCAAAAGACCTGCCCACAGACACACAGTCACATGCATCGGAAAAGTTTGCACTCTGCCCAGCCAAAGCCGCTTCAGCCTGTTTGCAAAAGTTTAGAATTATAGCCTTCAAGTGTGATAAAAGAGGTATGCGAAAACTTTTGCCCATGGCGCTGATGTTGGCAGCGTAGTAGTTAGAGGTTTTGCCGTAGTAGATGCAGCTGCAGCCTCTTTCCACACCTCTTTGCATTGGAGTGTCTGTTGGCGAACAACTTTAGTCACCTTCTCTAACGTGCATATATGCTTGGAGGAAAAGAAAAAAACACACACACACACAGGAAATTCAAACCTCGTGCAGGTTCATTCACTGCAGGAGTGTGCAATTGTTATCAATTGAAGGCGAACAACCGCAGCATCAACCAGACAGGGGGAGAGCGCGATGGAAAGTAAAAGTGGATTGGCTTGGTAGGGTGCTGGGTGCTGGGTGCAATGCAACTTTCTCGTTCTCGATCCGTAGCGCAACTTCTTGACTTTTTTCCCTTATTGCCATCTCCTGAAACGATTACCATTCGTACAAACAATTGGCACCAGTCTACCAGTGTTGCAACTGTTCTCCGTCCTGTCGGGTGGTGCGCCCTCGGTCTGAAGACGTTGCTTGCGAGCGTCTACGACGGCGAAGAGGACGACATGTTTCCAGTGTTTTTGTGCACATCTCGATGCACAACAAGGCTAAGCCCTGGGAATCACTTATTCTTAATAACCTTTCGTCGTCTTCGTCGGCAGCGACTCTGGCTGCTGGCATGCCCACCGAGAGTGCTGGCTCCAATATTTTCGTTTGCTCCCGGAGATGCGGCCGCACATCAGCAGGAGCTCACCAGTCTGTTTGTTCACCAGGCTGCACTGCTAATGTATTTGAACGTTGAAGATAATTTATTGTTCCACTCGTCGTAATATGACTTGGTGCAGAAATTCACATGCAAGGCGAGCTGCTGACGGGCAAGAGCACACCGAGCACGGAAACCGGCGGTGGCGGCGGCTGCGGCGGCTACATGCACACGCTCTAGAGTGGCTGGTTTTGTGATGAATTAAAAGTTGCCTCCACGCACCCTTCTATGCTGCAGTAACTTTGGCTAGCTGATTATGACACTCGTGTGTATCGGAGAGGAAAGCAAGCAAAAAAAAAGCAAGACGGATCGCTAGATTTTGCCTCACTTAACCTTTTGACTCTGTCGGTAAAGACCTGTGAGCAAGTGCGATGATTGGAAGCAGTGAGGAAAGGCAAAGCACTCAAACCACTCGCACAATAGGTCTCGCAACATGGGTGACTTCTGATGTCATCGATTATAGCTGTTTTTTTGTACATTCAGCTCTGTTTAGTTAGCCAGACGCCATGACTCGCGTGCTGATGCTGTGAGTCACCTTAAAGGGTCCGCTGGAGTTTATCAATTGACTTCTGAATGCTGTTGACCTCGACGGCGTTTCATTGGAGTAGAATCCCCCTCGCCGAAAATGCAAACACCTCACTTCTTTGAATGGCAGCAATAGAATCTTTAATCATGCCAGCCTCATAAAACAATCGTGCACTCGTTACACATGCAGAGCAGAGGGACGGTTTTTAGGGGACACTCTTGTCTCAAACCGGCGTCGTACGGGTGACTCAAACACGCTCGACTGTGTGGGTTGAAAGTGATTGAGACACGTACGAGTGACAGGGTTCGGTTGGTGACGAAAAATCATCGTTCATAACGCTTTTTTGCTCGGAGAGGGTAACGAGAAGGATAGAGGACGAACAGTAAAACATTTCAAATATGCCATTGTTGTTACAGAGACGTCCGTCTCGCTCGTGCCACCCGTCATCCAGCCCGTCGTCTGTGCGCCAAGATCTTAATCATAATAGTTGATGTCATAGGCGCGCTCGCTCAAAACATTGACCTTATTTACATTGCGTCTGCCATGTGCTCGTGGCCTGGAGATTGCAGTACGCTCCAGTCGCCCGAGACTCGTCAGTCATTGTAGAAAATTATTTTACAAGATACTTGCATCCCTGTCCCCGTCCTGCGGGCTGCAGTCCATGCCAACTGCATGTGTTTTGTACTAGCACCTGCTGTTACATTCCTATGTATCCAACATGGGTTCCCGCTCAGAAGTGGGGATACGGGGAGGAATAATTCTACATCCAATGTTTGTTCCACTGGGAACAGGAAAGTCCAGCAAAACCCGATAAGAACCACCGCTTCCACCATCCGGACGTTGTTGCCAGCTCCGGTGGGAGACCTTTCACATCGAATTAATACCGCAGTTACCGCAGTTGTGTCCTTAAGGGAGGTTGGACGTCCTATGCGCTTGTGGATATGGATGGTCGTTCGTTTCCATAACCTTGGGAAGGATGGTTGCATTCAAAAAGCGATCTGGAAGGCATCTCCTTTCCCGTCCGTCGAAGTGTGTCGTGATTGAGCGCCGTAAAACCTCATGGTGGCACATGGATGTTACATGGCTAACGGTGGCGCACTGGAGCGATGTCTCGAGACGTGAGACAAGCACAACCCCAAAACACACACACACACCTACCCATATACGTGCTTCCTGTCTCTGGTTCCCGGTTGAGACGGTCGGTTTCTTCATTTATCCGAACCTTTCATACGGCACTCGTTCAATACATCCTTTCAATTTCCCAGTTTGTGCATATTTTATCTAATTCCTCAAGATAACAAAACCGACAACTTCCTCCGTCGTCTGCTCTTCCTGACTCTCTTTGCGTTGGGTTCCGTTGTTGCAGGTTGAAATAACGTGGATTTGAATAAAAACAACTTTCTCGACGAACCGGTACCCCCGACGAACTCCCGGACCGACGCGTCCCGGTCTTGCGGGAGACGAGTGACACAACAATGGAGTACTTCTCCGGTCCTTGGTATTTTGATTGCAGACTATTGAAGCATAAATGCATGTGAGTCGCGGTGTATGGGTATGTGTGGTTTGGCGAGACTCCTACTCCAACGGTCCCATCGTCCATAGCTGGCAGTTCATTGTGATATGCACTCTCGCAAAATGTTTCACTTCTTCCGCCCGGCTTTTGCATACTTCCCCATTTCACTAAGGATTTCTTTTTTTTCTTTTGCTCTCACGTATTCATCAACAACAGAGGCAACGCGAGTTTGTCATTGTGTGGTTGGTCTTCTGCACCGGTAGGATCCTTCGGTATTGTGTGGGTAGTGTATGTGTGCGAGAGCATCACGCAAAGGTTGCCGGCAGGCTCTGCAAGGAGCTTTCGATCAAAAATAATATAATACACTGGGATACAGTTCCTCGGTATCGTACGCTGTGCTTCTTGTGTCCGCTAGCAACCTGTCCTTTAGGGCGAATGGGGAGTGGTAGAGCTGTTTGGTGTTTGGTAAAATTGGTTCACTCCAAATTTTCAACAACAGCTCTCTCCGCCATGGTTCATCAAACCATCGATACTGGATGGCCAGTGGATGCAAGCGTCCGAGCGTCACTGCAAACTTCAAACATTCTGTCTACGATGTTCTTCTGGCACAGACAAAGACATGCTCGCAGCAATCCGAGTGTGGTGTGGTGAATGCACATCATTTTTTATTATTATGTTAATCAACTTCAGCACACTCATTCAGCATGCCGAGCGCCGGCCGTCAGCCCGGTACTCATCGTTTCGAGAAGACGGGTTCAAGTCGTCCCAACCGCAAACTACACGCCGGTTGGAGCTGCTGCTGCTGCTATTTCTGGAGGTGATCAGTGAGGGTGGGTCGAATTTGCGTTGAGCATCAAAGCGGCAACCAGTCATGATGCAAATGATGATGCATTCTTGTGTTTGCGGCTGCTGTGCTCTTCCACCGTGGCGTTGGTCGCGAAAACCGGAAAAGCGTAAAATAACGACAAACTCCTTCTCCACTGCCGTCCGCTTGGTTGACAATTTGCATACCGGCGTTGAACCGTGTGCTGCCCTGCTGTCCGCTGCAGTGATCTTGACGACGTTTGCTGCACGCACACTCACTCCAACATGCACACACTCACATAGACACACAATCAGTGACGATGATCATGACGAAGCGATTGGCAATGATGGCCATTCTTCCAATTTTCGTAGAGGAGCGGCGAAGGATTTCGCTTGTCTGCGCGGGTAGATTCTGTTTGACACAGACTAAGCACAAACTCTACCAGATTAGAATACATTATGAAAAATCCAAATAACAGCAAACGAGCGTGCACTATTGTAGAGCGTAAATTGCCTGTCACTTAGTTAGTAGAAGGTATTGCTGAGGGTTTGTTTTTGCACTGCAAGGTACCTCCATTTTCTTTATAGAGCAATTTAAAGGCAGATTTATTTTAGCCGGCTTTATAGCTAAGCGGTGTTTTTCTACTGCTCGCTACCACGGCCACTTGATTCGTCTGATTAAATGGAGGCACATAAAAATGCACAAGTCTCGACCAAGCGTCATCTGAATGGTAATATTTTTAAAGTTCCTGTGTTAGGTTCTTTTTTTATTTGGAAGCTCCGTGGGCAAGTGCACTTTACTGCATTGCTTTTTCATTTCCAAATTATAAATGCAACGACTGAAGCAGATTAATTGTCCGGCTGCCTGATTCGTTTGTACTCATGATAAAGCTGCAGAAAGAACGAGGGAAGAAGCAAGAAATGTAGCTAGAACTGGATTTGCATAACAGCAAGGGGGAAAAATAAGTAAAATATGATAAAAAACATCGAAATTAAATATTCAAATCAAAGTTTCGTGCAAGATTGCCTGAAACAGAAATTGATAAAATTATTTTAAAAAAAGTTTTATTCTCTTAGGGAGCTTTAATGAAAGCAACAAGAGTTTTTGCATAACAATTTCGACTGCCATCTTTCGTTTCACAATCATTCAAACAAACAATAACATGGTGAATTAACAAAGAATAACCAGTCACTTAATTTCCTTCGTTGCAAATCTTCAAAAAATAAAATCTTTAAGTAAATAAACGATACTGCTTACGATGTTCTACGTTTTATCATTTTCATTGCAAGATCTCAGGGTCCAAATTTACTGAATCTTAAACTCGGAAGGTGGGCGGAAGCTGGTCTATTGGTAACGGCGTAGGGCTGTCAAAAGGCCCATTACCGGTTCGAATTTCATTTGGACCACTGCCGGCCCCCCATACGCAGAATTGACTATCCTGCTATGGGTACACTTAGTCACAACCCCCCATACGCAGCATTAACAATCTTGATATGGATGGGTACACTCAGTCACAGAAAGAGCCAAAGCACAATGATATTCTAGTTAAGCCTTGCCCCCACAGGGGTTGTTGTGCCACCGAAGAAGAAGATGAAGCTCGGATGGTGCTTTAACATTCTGCTAGGTGGTTGCCAAATACTTTTTCCTCGAATGAATGTCTACAGATCTTCTAAATAGCTTTAATAAAATAGAAATAGCATTTGTTCAAGTGTATCAAACATTCAAAGCCAATCAATAAGCGTATGAGCTAAAAATATCCTGGATAAATAGATTTTTCTGTTCATTATACACGTAATAAGTGACCTGGTGCAATTCTATTGCCCTTGTTCTCATTATAAATCTTTTCTTTTATTATTCGGTAGTAACGGCCAGGCCGTATTGCTACATTCTTATTCTTCTTGGTATTATAACCTCATTTGTCATGCCGGCCATTGTGAAGCTTGTTTATACTACGTAGTTCAAGGACATTACTCATTAAAGGGAAACGGTCCTTATGGGATTGGAACGTTGGTTATTTTGCAAAACGAAAGACCAAAGAATATAACTTTGGATCGTTTTGTTGCAGACCTTGATTTGCATGGAAAACTTTGTAGTTTACTGGACATTTAAGCAGAAAAAATTTTGAAGGTTATTTCGTATTGGCAATATGAGCACCAACCAGATGAAGCGTTTTGGATGCTTATACTCGTAACATGGTCGAAACGTTAACCTATAGCCTAAAAGAACAAAAAACGCGAAAAAAATCATTAAGAAAAACTTAAAAATCTGTTTTTATGGTTTATGGTTTGTCGAGAAGAAGTGTCCATGTAATGCATAGGCATTTGTTGCAGGTTTTGTTTTTAATTTTGCATATGTGTCATAAATATCAATTCAATAAATCCCTGATTAAAATTGCATTGAATTGAAAAATTATAAATTCAACATCATCCGTAACAATTTCGGCAAGTGACAATTACGTCTTTCTGGCCAAAGCACTAAAAACCTGGCGAATGTAACAAATTACTGAACAATAAAAGCGCATAATCCTTTGATAACACAAGTTGACATGTCTTCTAAGCGTTTGAAAGTTACACCAAAGTTTCTCGTCTTTTTGCATATCAACTCATCGCGAACGAGTCGGGAAATATATTGCTAGATAATACAAAACAGTGTTCATATTGCCTTACTGCCTAGAGAAATCCCTGCGTCCGCAGAGTCGCAGCGTATTGGCCTATCAATTAACTGCCTTCTTCACGCATGTGAACAACCGTGAATAACGCTCACAAGCCACCATTCACACCGCCATTCATCATGCCTTCTAGCACCGACGAGTGAATAATTTGCAATGCTAATCACCCTTCTAACCAGCGTTCCTTTCCTCGTTTTTCTATTTACAGGTAGGTGCCTTGCTCCGGTAGTATATATGGCTGCTGCGGAATAGAGTAGAGCTCCTTGCTAGCTCAAAAAGCCCTTCCCAAATCTGTGCTGTGTGCTAGTGGAAGAAATCAATCCTCTCGTATGCCGTCTATAGAGCTGCGTTCGTGGAAACGCGAGATGGATCGTGTATGTGTGTTAACAACGATACCTTGAAGGATAATCGATCGAAGGCGGTAGGAAGGAGCGGGTCAACGAGGGGACATGAAATTAATTTTGTACTCCTTCTAATTAGCACTGAAACACATAGGCGGTAGATCGATTCAGCAGCATCCTGTCGGAGGCTTAAGTTTTTTTTTTGTCGGTAAAGTTTATTCCTCCCTCGTCATCAGCGTATTTAGGTAAACGGAGAAAAGGCCTCCGTAATCGTACGCAGGTTGACGTTATATAAGTATGTGTAGGTGGGTGTGGGGGTAGACTGCTCGATGAAAATTGGGCACCAGGCAAGGTGGCACCGATATTAATGCTTGCCGTTCACGTACGAACGTGCCTTGGCGGGAGACTTCATTTCTAGGCCGTGCGGCACCATCCAAACATGCGTGCACCATCTGTTACACGAGCTGGTGTTTATGTTCTTCCGTTATCCCTGCTACGATCTTCCCACCGCCAAAAGCTCGGTGTGTGGTTTTGATGTAAGGATTCATGAGTGTAAACAATATGGCAAAAGCGATGGTTTCGCCCGATGGATACAGTCGGCACAAGCGCGCGCGCCTATTCGAATCCGGTTCGAAGGACCAAACTCCTAGCAGCAAGGTGCCAAGCGGAGAAATTAACTCCCAACACGTACCTACGCATGCCGCTTTGCTTTAACCATCCCCTCCCCGACCAAACCGCCTTAGTGACACGTTGTTTGACGGGGACTGGGACTCTTTTCATCACTCCCGCAAAAGATCGCAAACAGCACGCTGTGCCCCATACTAATGTCTCCTTTCGCGTCGAGGGTTTTGCTCTCCCTCGCTCTCTCTCTCTCGCCAGGTTACCTTGGCCACGTCTTCATCGGCACGCGTTGGACGTGGATGGGCTGGTTTTGTTCTTTTGGCGTGCAAAGAGTGCGTGCGTTCGGTTAGAAAATTCTTCTGCGAACGTGTCAAACACGAATCTAATAAGCACGCTAGAATAAAAGTATTAAAAAAACGAAATGAAAATATGGTTTAAGTGCGTGAAGGTGAAATAGCTGTCCGACGTGTTGAGGACCTTCGGTACCTTCTTTACGGCACCGCTCGGGAACCGCAAACCAGCGATTCGTGTTTTGGGAGAGACGTTCAACTGAACCTTTTTGCACGTACGAGATATTTTCCCGACCGCTTCCTCGCTGGCCATTGCCTTTTAAAGAACGCTAGATTTGTTTGAATGAAGGTTCGTTAAGGGAAAAATTCGATGACGTGCCGTGGTGCGCACTTCAAGCCCGGTGGAAAATCATTTCCCCCTTGAGCGGGATGGCAAGGACACAAACACAAGTGCATACAAATAAAATCGAATCCAACAAGACGTGCGGGAATTACACGGGAAGTAGAAGAAAGCTTCTTCAAAATGTGAGGGCCAAAAAAGGCACACACACATTGAAACAGACCGTTGGGAGTGAATTTATTTTCCCATTAAAATATTATTAAGTTTTCACTGTTTACCCATCTGTAGAGAAGGTGGGATGCGTGCTCTGATGGGTGCGAGCGGCGGGTGCCGAGAATTTGATAGCATTTTCATCCCGTCTTCGATTGCTCCACCAAAAAGGTATGGGCTCTGGTGCGTGGTGAAGGCCGCGGAAAACCTTCCGCCTTCTTCGCTTGAGCGATGTTGAATTATTCATTTCTATCGCATGTTGAACTTTCCTTTCCGCTTCATTCGGTGCAGCGGTGGAGTAGAGAAGAAAAGCCGGTCTTAATTACGCCACAGGGAAATGTGCTTTTCCGCACACCGCTTGCCTTTAAGAGAAGGAGCCGTTCGTCCTTAATTCCAGACCGATGTATTGGAGTGTGTGTGTGTGTGTGTTGAGTCGTTATGATTGAGACGAATTCATCAGCGACGGGAGTAATTGAGAATTATTATCGACCTTCCCATCGGGAGGGCAATGTAGGGATGCTGTGTGAAGGAATTTATTGTGGCTGGTTTGTTCCTTAGAACTTGTCCTGAGGGTCCGCACAGCACAGGCACTTTTCCTTCTCCTGCTTCTCGTTCTATGAATGATTCAGCGCAGAAGAAGAAAATTGGACTTGAATATATTTTCCACCGTTGAAGAGACATTGATTCGATCGAAAGTGCTACATTTTCAATCATCCATCCTTCTCACCTTCTTGCCAATTTTCTTTCCGTTCCCGTTCTTGAAAACCTTAAGCAATAAAGAAACGAGTGTTTCTCGAGTGTGCAATCTTGTGGCGCAAAGTGCACCATTTACGTTGCGACCTTCTTGGTGCAAGTTCCCTGTAGCGGTTTTGTTTGTTTTTCCATGCGCGCCGTTGAATCGATCATCGCCATAAGTTGATCGTATAATAAAATCTCATCCATTTCGCTTTAACAACCGCAAACACACACACACACTCGCACGTACTCGCTCGTTTCGCAATGGCGTCAATGGAACGGGCAAAAGTGGCGCGAAAGGAATCGATCGTTATTTGCATTCGCCCGAGGTAAACGTGTCTGCTGGGGGGAGGGGAAAGGGTGTGTTTCGCTGGGATCACTGTTTAAATGGTTCCACTTCTAGCAGCGCCTCGCGGAAACGTGTTTCTGGCGCACCGAGAATGGCAAGAATGGATGTCCATACTCGGCGCGTCCAGTGAGATAGAATGGGCATATAGGAGATATATTTATGGTAATGTGAAATTATCATACCACTCTTGGGTTGTACCCCATGGGAAGACTGGTTTTTTTTCCTTTCTTTCGCCGCCCCACAGTAATGGACACGTTAAACTTGGGCGCCTGGTTGAGATGGAAAGTGAACAGCGTGTTTCGTTTGTTTGTTTGTTTTTACGAAGAAAGGAAAAAAAATCACTGGAGCGTGCTACCGGAACAGGGGCGTAGTGTATTTTCAATAATAAATATGAAATGTTTAATTTTACAGCATTATTTAATAAACCGGTGTTATTAATGCCTTCATGTAGTCAGTTTTAACCCATCCATTCGTAGGATAACGCATTTTATTTAACACCGAACCGGTGCCGGCGAATTCAAACCCAAACATATCGAGGACGAACAGCGGACACACGGTTGAGCGCAATGGCACATGCAAGTGGCACCAGTGCCTGGGCGAGATTGAATATTTCGTGGAGTAATTTACTTGCCCATTGTTAACTGCATTTAATAACTGCCACGGATAATTGCATTACATCCGTCGCGATCCGTGCATTCCTGATGGCACTGGCATGTCCCTGTTGCCGGAAGTGTACGCACGTGTTGGTTCATCGGTGCAATGCCATTGCACAGACTCACAGACTCACTCATTGTGCCACTTATTACACGTAGGTGTGCGGGCTGTGCGTTTGTATATTGGAGCGGAAGAGTGCATGGTGCGCATGGTGTGTGCATTGCAGCAGTTGGTTGGAATCCTATTAAAATGAATAATGCAAACAGCAATTTGTGTTTATCTTCACCTCGGTGCGTGGGGAAAACAGGGAGCCGAGAAACTCGAAGGGAGAAAATCCCGTCACCAGCATCATTACAGCACAGCTCTGAACTGTAGAAGGATACCATCGACATACGGGGAAGGGTGCGGGAAGAATGCTGGCTGGGGAAATGCATCAGGAATAAAACATGGTATTGGATCCCATGCCCATCGGAAGGGACAAAAAATCTCATTTGATTTCATCTCCCCCACTGTAACCTCCAATGAATTGCATACAAATGCGAATAAATACACCTAGTGTGGTTTACTTCAATAATGATAAGATTTCTTCTTATCAATCGTACAATGTAGTTCTCTTGTCTCAATCGCATCTCTTTTCCTGATTATATCATTATAGTAAGTTTCATAATATTTTTTTTTTTTAAATTGCTGTTTAGTTTTAATCTCTTAGGTCAATATAAATTTAAGTTTCCAATATAATTAATGATTAGACCTCAGTAAACTCTTCTTCATGTGCTCCTCTTTTTTAACAATTTGTTTGTACGCTTCGTTTTGGCTGTACCCACAATTTGTTGATGAGCTAGAATCCCATGGAAAAGCCGTTTTTAGTTTGAATAACATCGTTTTTTAATGTTATCTTGGTTTGAAGAATTGGTGTAATTTCATTAGTGTAATTCATCCAATAATTCATATAAGTTACAATAAAAGTTCGTATAAGGATACTGACTGAATGTTTCTTTCATATCTAAAATTATTCATCAATGCTGGAATGATGACAATTGCTTTTCATAGATGCAAAACACAACAACACAAATATATATAACTAAATTTAATTTTTTTTATTTTTTCTGATATGTGGTACTGTTTTAACATACATATTTCTTTTGTAAGTGTTACAATAATTCTGTTCTGAATGTTCTATTATCTTCAATAATTAACTTTTTGACCAACATTCAATCTACTCAAGATCCTTTTTACTTTCCATTTATAATTTTTTAAATCTTTTAATTTTTTTTTTCATAGCCATAGTTTTGGATTTTTCACAGAATTTTTAGAGAATATCATTTTACTAAGAAGTTATTTATTTTCTTTATTTGAATCAGTCTTAAGATTTTCCACATTTTTATGCCTTGCTTCATGAACTTTTTGAAATGATTGAAATGTTTGTTTGATTATCTTAAATACTCAATCTTGTTTTTCTGTTATCAGATAGTGTGATGGAGCACTTCATTGCGAACCTTATTTTTTAGAGCATAGATTTTATTTTGTTAACCCCTTGTAAGCTGTAGCACAAAAGCTTCAGATCACGGACTCAAACATGGAGCAATTTTTATTTTTTTAAATACAACGTACTCTTCGTAGCCTCGTAGCTTCGTGAGAGTAAGACTATCATAAGGATGCTGCTTTCATGCTTTAATAAGAAAGTAGAAAAGCTGCTTGATGACGAACTGTACCACAAATTTGATGTAGTGCATTGAATTAAGCTTTCCAGGCTTTGATACAAAGGTCATCCACCCATATGTACGTCCTATCTCTTCGAGCATAGAAAAATTCTGCTGCAAACACAGCTTTAGCCTTTTTTTTTTGCAAAAAAATGCCGCATGAAACAAAATTGCTCATGAGCCAGATTTCCATGGAAATATCATGCAGCTTCAAGATAACACTTTAACGCCAGGTCCTACTTTAAATCAAAAAGCCTCCTTATGCTAAGCACCATACAACACCACCCCTTGTATCCACTTACCCTGTCCGGCAAAAAAGCGTCCCACCACCACGCACACACTCTCGATTGCTGCCCCGAGCAGCACCACACACCCCTTATCGGGGTCCAGAATTAAGTATTCTTGTTCCTTCAGTGTTTCAGCACGTGCCAATCTCTCGGCTCGGGCACACTCCAGGCGCCTCGTGCTGTTATCACATACCCTTCCCCTACCACCCTCCGCCGCGGACCGGTTCATAAAATATTAAACCATCAATTTGTTCAATGCCAAGTGGAATCGTTCGGATTTGATTTGACGGTAAAAGCTTGAGCTGGTTTTACCGCCCACCCACAAACCCGGGATAGCTTTTTGCTTTATTTTTTTTGGTACGCACTGGAAAATGGTAACAGTTTGACAAACACACGCACACATCAATGTTGGGGTAGGCTGGAGATTTTTTCTTCCCGCGATCGTTTGTAGAAGAAGCAGGACAGAAACAGCTTTTGTTATCGCCGAAGCGTTTCAATTCTGGATAGCTGGTGATGGAAATGGAAAATTCATGCCATGCAGAGGCGCGATTCTTCTTTTTATCTTCAACTTTCTGTGTTCCGCGTGGTAGCGAGACAGCTGTAGCGAGAGAAGTGGCAATAACATCAAACAGCATCCGTAAGAATATGTTGAGCCGTCTCGTTTCCAGAACTGAAACACTCACAATGGTATTCCGATGTGGCAGAGCAACTTCCTCCACCTATGCCCACATTTGAAACGCAGCATGTCAGGGAACGCTTTTGTTTTTCTTTGAACAGGTTTTCCAATAAAAATTGCCTACAAATGGGCTTGTTGCTGCTTGTTGCGAGGCAGAAAACAAATAGCGCCATCATACGCACCTCTAATGAAGCATGACGGTTTCAGAGTAAGAGAGAGAAATAGAGACGTTGATCAGACACACTGCTGCTGAAGACACACCGAAGGAATAAGGAAGCAATTCGAGATTAATGTTCAAAAGGAGAGTAGGCCGTTTGTTAGGGTATTTAAAATTCACGTTAAATTACAGCAGACATCAGCCACAGCCCACGACGTCGGAGGCATTGATAGTCCCTTGATGTGTTTAATCTACCTTGTAATATGTTCACGCCGCACGCGATAATAGTCAAGAAGACCGCCCTCTATTCCCCATCTCAAAACAACACCGTTTGCGCGCAAGCACCCCAAAAATAATGGCAAAAAACACAGTTCACATTTTCTGTCTGGTGCTCCGTTCAGCCGCCCCTTACTTCTTCATCATTTTTGCTTGGCTCTCATCTGCTTGCCCGCAAATTTCCAATTAAATTAGATGAAATTAAATTTTGCATCCTCGGGCCACATGCGTTTGGCAATCCCGATGGATTGCGTTCCCTCGTTCCATGCCGCTTCGTCCCGTTCTTGGTGCTGAGCAATGAAGAGCGCCGCACCGGAATCTTACCATGCTCGAGTCCAAGCATCGTTTGCGCCTTGGCGATGTAGGCGAATCGTCAATATTTGTTTGGCTCCTTTGCACGCGCGTCGTTCGCCGATCGTTTCCGTCGGTCGGGTGCGTAGGAAGCTGGTGCTTGTGGGAAACGCATCATGACACGAGACATCCCGTACAGAGCCGACGCGACGGAAACGTCCCCGTATCCACCATCCCCCCCAGACCGGAAGCGGTCCAAGAAGCGGCCCCATTCACTTTCAATTGAATTTTATGAATCAACTTGATTTTTTTCTTGTCTTCACTGCTGTTCGATGCTGCACGCTTCTCGGCACGCCTCTTAACGCGCGTTTGCAGATCCTTTAGGTTTCGCTATTTAGCGTGATGCCTTCGGTTGTGCTAAATTGAAATTTTACGCAGTAAGTATGTTTGTCTGGCCGCGAGATGTCAGCTCATCGAACGCATTATCCTTCTCCCGCTGCTATCGGAAGAGCCGGGATCGTTTGCTTCAGCCAAAGAGTGGTTAGTTGTTTATTGAATTTCGTAAATTGATCATCGAAATGCGTGCGATTCTTTGCCCTATTTTCATTATCACACTTCTCCCACTTCATCTCTCATCGAAACGGGTCTTGAGGTGATGGCATCTCCTGCTTTTTAATCCGACCCAGCAAAATGTTCTTTCTCCGCTTGAGTGTAAGCAAAATAGTTCTTAATTGACCTGTATTGTGTATGCTGCGAAGCCATGTTTAAGTGGTTTGTTTAGCAAATGGAAACGGTCTTTTTTATCTAAAAGTACGAATCAATATTTATTTCTTTTCTCTATTTCTTTGGAAAAACTTCTTTAGGCTGTAAAGTGAATACTTCTCAGAGAAAACATCATTTTATCAGCGTTAATTGCTGTTTCAAACTTTGCTATGCGCACCTGTGCTTCGGAGCGCACTCCATTTCATTTCCCTTAAATAACGTACCATTTGAAACTGTTGGCCTAAAAGGCAAATGTTTACAAAAAAAAAAAACACAAAATGTGGGAAGAATAAACAACGAGCGAATTGTAATGAAAAGTTATTTTCTCTACTCATTATGAAAGTGGTCCGTAATATCATTATGTGGTTTTGCTTTGTGTCGTTATTGAGAACGGGAATAGAGTAGAAGTGAAAAAGAGCAAACCGTGGTTTTTGTCTAATTGCTTCGTGTGCATTTCACTGCTAAAATAATGAGTATAACCATACAGAGATCATCGCTTACATTTTAAATGTTTGCGTGGTAAAAGCATGCAGTAGCATCATTTACTGAAAGTGGTTTTGTTGCGTTTACTTCCCGTATCAACTGGATGCCTATTGCGGATACATAAACTGTAAGTAAAATTGTTTCGCTTTAAACTGTCACACGTTAAAATTGTTTAAATGAATCTTTCATTTATGACACGTTTAAATAAAATGTAACCGATAGAAATAAACCAACTGCCCAGCAATTATCCTGCCAATTTGCCCGCCGAACTGCGATTGGTTTTAATTGCATAATTTTATCTTTTTATTTCCCTGCGGTCAGTTAGTTGCACCGTTCTACGTATAAAAAACTCGAAAAAACTACATCACAAATTCATTAGCAGCTGTACAACGGTTCGTGACCACACAACCCCGGTGGGTTGGTTTGATTTGGTGTACGGTTGCAAGTGATAGGAAATTGGCACCGGTGCAAACCTAATCGCATTATCCGCAGTGCGAGTTGTTTATAGGTCGTTAAAAGTAATGGTTTAGTTTATTTGGTATTTGATTTGAGATGAGATTTTATTGTTATAGCAGGAGCAAAAGGGTTCATATCAGCACGCTGCATGCTCGGTGTCTGGATGTTCATTTCATCGTTCTTTATTGGCATCTGAAACACTGATTTAGAATGTAAATATGTTGGGCGTAGTTTGCCCCAAAGTGTAAAATAAAATTATGTTGAAGGGGATGTGTTCAAAAAGTGTTCATAAATGAATCTCATAAATTCATAAATCTTTATTCTCACGGTTGCTGGCGACCTAGTCGTTCTATAGCCTGAGGAAGCATTTCACCTCGCAAATCCTGTCACAACGAACGAAGCTGGGACTATATCGCACCTTTATAGTACCAGCACTCACGTATGCCTCTGAGACATGCACTCTGTCTAAATCTGACGAAACTCAGAAAGATCGTAGGCCCCATACGTGAGGAGAAACTATGGAGGAGCTGTACGAGCTGTACTACGATCTCTCCGTTGTGCAGCGGATTAAGCTCGCCCGGCTCCAGTGGGTTGGACATGTTATACGCAAGGACCTGGACGACCCAGCCCGTAAAGTCCTCTTAGGCCGTCCACATGGACTGAGGAGGCGTGGTAGGCCCAAGCTGTGGTAGGAAGATGCCGTAGGGGCGTCAAGGCTGGGATAACCGATTGGCAGACGACGGCGCGAGACCGGGAGCGGTTTCGGAGTTTGTTGCAGAATGAAGATCTCTAAAGTCTTAAAACTTTAATCGATTTTTACATGTCAGATAAGTGGAGCTTTAACTCTAATAAAAAATGCAATTATCTTCCAAGTCTACAAAACGTTAGTTTCGTCAACGGAAGTTAGTTTCTTCAACGGAATAACCTCAAACTACTTATTTTGAAAGTTCTTTCCAGTCCAACCAGCAAAAGACCTTCATTATTTTCCATATCAAAATTCTTGTAGACTGTTCCCAGAACACCCAAGAATCGTTCTGTTAAATAACACAACAAAGTAATGTCAATTGAATCAGTCTACTTGGGCTGCAGCAGAATTATGGACAGGTTTGTTCTGATGCCAATATTTCAACATTCAACATTCTTTCGGTGCTGCTACCGATTTTTCCAGCGTGCCCTCTGTAGCAGAAACTGCAACTTTACATCCTTGTATCCTTCTCGTTTTTCTTTCGCATCTCACAGAAACCACCTCAAACTCTGTAAAGAACCACTCAACCGGTCGGGCGCTAGGTGCGAACAGTAAAGGGTTTCCAATTGCATTCTCGCTTGCAGCCCAAACAGCAACCAAGTGTGCCGAACAACACGGGCGGAGATGATTGCAAAGAGTAAGATTGTATCGTCGCTCTTGAATCCCGTTAACTGCATTAAGTTTTCTACTGCACAAGAAGCGTGCGCGCGCCTTCGTCCCGCTCGGGGTGGAACGGTGGCGACTTCCGCCTCTCGACTTGCTTTGCCGCGCTGTGCTGCTCCTTGTCCCAGTTTAGAAAACGGGCTAGAAAAGGGCCGGAAGGACGGTGGCCGTATCGCAGCTTCCGCCTCATCTAACAACCACGGAGTGTGCATCATTTTCACTCGAAACATACTCACCCGAGTGCACTTGGTCTTGTTAGCAAGAAACGTAAACGGGAACACACCGCTCCGTCGTTCCAACTCGGTCTGGCGTCTCGCTTGTGTCTAGCTTTCCTCTTTATTAATAATGAGATTTCCTTCACTTGACTCTAGAGCCGGGTTCGAGCCGGCGGCACCACTTCTGAACGTAACTTTTGAAGCAGCTCGTTTAAGCGAACCTTAGTGGATGCACCAGACGGAGGGGTTTTCACTGAGGGAGCATCTCCCCGGGCCCCCGGTAGCACCCCTCCCTACAGAAGCATCTTCTCAGTAATTTGGTCCGTTTTGCAAGGGAAATCGGTAGCAAAATGTTTGCACAAGCACATTCGATGCGGTATTTGTAGGCAAACTGTGTTACATAGGTTGAGTACGCGCGCCCCCATTGCCAAAGTGTTTGCTGGGTTTAGGATCCGTTTTGCTAAATCTCAACCAATCCCACACCGTTGTGAAGCGTACTTACCGCAGGAGCAGCTTGATAACTGAAGATTCCGTTTTAGCTAGAGCGACCAGACGTGATAAAGACATCCTCCTTATCCTCCAAGTGCTGGGCCCAGGGAGAGGGATGTGCAGCTGCACGGGAGACGGCCGGATCTGCCGACGAGCAGAGATGCTTAATGCGATTTGAATAGGAGACTTATGGAGCTAAATAAATCCTCGATGCAACACCATTATGAGATCATATTCCGTACCAAACTTCACACGCTCGTCGTGCGGCAAGGCAAGCATGTCTAGCCAAGAAGTAAACCCGAAGCACATCCTCCAAGACTGTGCTCGGAGAAATGCGATAGTTTTGATCAGTTTCGTCGCGCTGCTACCGAGGAATGGCCGAACGAAAGATAAGACGCTTCCCGGCGGCTGGGGTTGATCTTTCTTCATCTCCTAATAATCCGCTCTAATTATCAGTTGCGAAAGATCTGCTGTTGCGATGGAAGGAAAGTTTTGCGCCGCAGCTTAACTACAGCAGACAGTTCAAACGGGTTTAGAGATGAATCTTGCATCGATTTAAAGGGCGGCACGAATGGATGGGTAGCATAGAAGCAGCATAGCATAATAGAAGATTCATTATCTATGTGTGTGTATGTGCTCCCGTATGTCTTTTATCATTTTGGCACAAAGTTAAATGATTTGAATAAGATAAGACGAATGAAGGCTACTTGTAGGGTAACGATTATCAGTCGTTTGAAGTATGCGTTAAAGTGGTATACTGTACTCTGGTGAGGGATGAATTTGATTAAGAACATCATGATTAGTAATCGACATTCAGCGAGACATTATAGCATTTGTGCGTCCTAATGCTGGAATTATACATGCGAAGATTACAATATTATCACCGTCTTGTCAACTTAAGCCCAATAATGAGTGCTTTGGCAAGATTGTAGGGAATATTCACACTGCTCTTTTGCATAAATTTTTCTTCTTCAATTATTTTGTGTTTCGACAAATCAATCATCCCATAATGTTACTAGTAAATTCGTTTTGTTTGAGGAGAATTGAATTGTTCTCTTTTTTCCTTTTAGTCGCTCTAGGAAGTATATCTATCTAGCAGTAAGTAGTTCGAACCGCATCCAAAACATTACCCATCGTAACTCCAATAAATCTAAGTGCACTTTATTGACTCTAACACAAATCATATCTGATTGACAGTTCTGGTGACAAATATGTTTCTTTAATTTAAACATAATGTATTTCACTACGTATTGCCAAGTTACTTAAATTGTCATCCATATTAAAGACTGAATTGTTCCAAATTATCGTCAAATTAAAAAAAAAATCTGCCAGTTTAAGGTAGTTTTATTTGGTAAACCAATAATGAAAACAAACGAAAGCATAACAGGAGATGAATGTAAGAAAGTTGTCCTTTCAAGTTCTAAACAAAACATTGCCGTTTTTTTAAATTTTTGTATGTGAACGACCCTTAAAATTCCTAGTACAAGAAGTTAAATCAACCAGCGTAATATTGATTTACCGTGGCAGTTTCATGGAATATTTTGAGGTATCTTTTAGCATGTCAAGTCGTCCTCAATCTCTTTGTTTTATTTGATGAAAACGGCAAGGTAATGTTGCCTCACATTTTGTAGTACATTAACAATATTGTTCTGAAAAATATTTTTAATTCTTAAAACAAGTTATGTTAAATGTATATTACGCTTAAGAATATTACGCTTAAGAGTACGAGCTACAGTTGTTTGAGACAGTTTCCGCATGATGTCAACAGACCACTACAGTTTAATACAAAATTACGCTAAAAAGAAATAATCTCTTCCTCTTCTTGTTTGCTACTCAACATTAATTCCATCCTTGTTTGTGTTAAATACACAAAAACACTGTAGCTTTTAAGAGAGTATTTTTACCTTAATTTAAATTGATATCAACTATGATGAAGCTGTAGTCGAATAAAACACTTAGCGCCACCCATAGGCACGCCTTCGAATTAAAGCGTTATCCCCTGAAGTATCCCACAGAGTAAAAATAAACTATTATCACCCACTCGGCGACAACAGTCGAGTTGGGTGGGCAACGGGCGAGACATAAATGTTCGAATTAAATGAAGATTATCCGAAACAGTATCAATAACGGGGCGCCCGGGAGAGTGTGATTTTGCAGTAATGAGTGCAATTGAGCTCGCCGGGGCCGAAGGATATACAGGATTGCTCGCCCTGTGGATGTGTGTGTGTTCAACCCAGACACCGATATGTGGCCTATGGATGGGTGGCATGGACTACACTACCCGACGGTTCAGCAAAACCACATCACATGGGCGCTTGCCGTCCCTACACTCGTCGGATGCGGCAGAGAGATGGATGGATGGAAGAGTCAATTTGAAATGCAAATCGTGTGTACATTGATCGGCTCAAGCAATTAAAACTATTGCAATAGGGCTGTATGGGATATGTGGCAGTTTGCTCGCGCATGTGTGTGCGTGTGTGTATTTATTTGCTCTATGTTTTCTGCTGGCAGCCCCTGGGAACTGCTACAGCGCAGGGGTTTATGCAAATGTTAGCAGCTCACTGTGGATATTATGTGTTCCTTTGTAGTGCACCTTTCTACCCCACATGCTTGAAGTGTGATGATGCTGGGTAGCATTAAATTATGAAGAAAGTAACTATACTTTAGAAATTATATGGAATCACAATCATTTATAAAAGCACATCCCGTTTAATATTATTTTTTAATCACTCGGTGCAGTCATACAAAATCGCTGCATGAAGCCTTTATCATGAATAATTTATTCATCCACATCACAATGTTGGCCGCTCTGCACTGTGGAGCAACTTTTGCAGGAAATGTAAACCAATTTATCCATCAGCAGCGAACACGCACCGTTTTGTTGTAACTTTTCCAACATTGTAAAATTACCTCCAAAACGTCATTATCGTAGTCCTTCCTCGTCGCCAACGAAACTCTCACGAACGCGAGCACGCGCCCGTTCATTCAAATGGACCGCCTCGCTAGCTGAAACGGTGGGTGAAAGTTTTGGGCTAATTGAATTTAAGGCACTGCACAAGAGTTCGCTTTTCACGCATCCACCCTTTGCCTTTGCTAACACAATAAATCTGGCATCGACATGTGACGTACAGTGGTAACACGGCAACATGACTCTCCGTAGCGTGCGAGACTGGCGGACTTCGGGGTGCCAGTGTTCTGTTGTGTGGATCCATTCCTGAACCTTTGTTGTGTTTCCCTTTGGGAAGGGTTTGATAAGGCAACAATGGGCTACAGGAGTCGCAGTAATGGCCTAATTTTTCTAAAAAGGCTTCCGGTTCATCTACCTTACCTTACGGGTTACCAAAGCACGGCCAAAGCACGTCTACGCTGCTCTAATGAAGGGGCACCATTTAACACCCCATCGTGAACTTACACTGTGTGAAGTGTCCTGCCCACCTGAAGGGTCCTTACCTGAAGCTGCTTATCAAAAAAATAAAACAGAACAGAAAAAGGAGAACAGCCCCCCCCGTAAGCACGATCCGGCCGAGTGGAAGTGTAATTGAAAGTGACTGGCTAATTAGCTTTGCTACATCAACTTTGCATTAATGCTGTGCTGTGCGGCACTCGCTCTGCCCAGCCTGTGGGCTTCTGCATGTTGCACTCACCCTCCCTCCGCTCACCCGATGCTCGTTGCACCGTGCTAATGGAGTTTAGCTTGTATCGTTGTTTTGTGCTTTTACCTTGTGCACCTCGTTTCTACCCGTCGCCTTCCGTTCGTTTGTGTCGGGTTGGAGGAAACCAGCAAGCAAAAAGCATAAAAATGCACCCAACACAGCAGCGGAAATGCAACCGGATCAGTCGTCACTGGGATTGCATTGTTTTGCAGCAAAAAGGATACATGTCAGAGCTATTTTCTTTTTTTCCACTTTTACACTACAGTGAGAGTGTGTGTTATTGGACTGCGTTGCACGAGCAACAGGGCGGGTGCGTGAGGTTAAGGATGACCGGAAGTGTGCAGTGTGGTAAACATTTCACGTTTTGCCAGTTCTTTATGGTACGTTCAGTATTTTTTTTTTGCCGCCCTGTCTTCTGCCTGCCTCAAGTGGTTTGCTTGCTGCTGTGACGTGAATAATTATCTAGAAAGTGGCGGGAAATGGGATGGGAAGGGAATGCTTTTTCCGGTTTAGGGTTTTTAAAGATTTTCTCTTCTCCTTTTTGCCGCTGTTGGAGTACTGTAAAGTGCATGTAATTGACAGTTGTTGGATCTGCGACAGCACGATCGGTTATCATGAAGCCGAATTGATTAGCTAAAGGGAACGAAACGAAGTACGATAAACTTTGAAAACAAAAGTTAGTGATATCTGTGTTCTCATTATCGCTAATATGTTTGTCAAATATTGTTTAAGTCATTCCCTTAAACTAATCTGCTAAATGTTGAGATACATTTAATATTTAATCTTGCGTAAGGTTTTCCGTTGATTGATTAAACAATATTTGATAATTCATTTTCTGACTAATAATTGATTTGCCAGGAAATGAGTTGTACGATAATTTGTTTCAAATAACGTGTGTACGAATTTGAAGCATTATAAGAATTGAAATCATCAAAAGTAGCTTGATTATTCCATTTCTTAGAAATGATTAACAATCATTTGAGTATTTGTATGCATATTGCAAGTAAATATGCTTTATCCTAGGGCACGAAAAATGTTTGTGATTCCCAAAGTAGTCCCTACCGCCTACCAGTAAGCGCTGGCCAATGTTTAGTGGGCTGTTTCACGAGATTCAATTAGTCCACAAAAATTCCACGATGTGTTTTATTGAAGTATTAGGTTTTAAGGCTATAACAAGTAAACAATATTCGAGTTTTAACAATAAAAAAAACTCACTATCGGGTAAATAGATAGAACCGATACTACGACGAGCTGTACGAGCTGTACAACGATCTCTCCTTTATGCAGCAGATTAAACTCGCCCGTCTCCGATGGGCTGGCCATGTTATACGCATGGACCCGGACGACCCAGTCCGTAAAGTCCTCTTAGGCCGTCCACATGGGCAGAGGAGGCGTGGTAGGCCCAAGCTGAGGTGCGAAGATGGCGTAGAGGCGTCAAGGCTGGAATAACAGATTGACAGACAACGGCGCGAGACCGTGAGCGGTTTCGGAGTTTGTTGCAGCAGGCGAAGACCGCAAAGCAAAGGTTGTAGTGCTTAATAACTTAGTAAGTAAGTAAGTACTATCGTTTGAAATTCTGGTGAAAATAGTGATATTTGGCAGTCCCATAGTAATATTTCAACAACGTAAATTTTTTATCGAAAGGTGGTCACCTTCGCTTCGTTGAAAATTAGACAGTGACAGTGACAAGCATTCCTATTTCAATTGGTCTATTTTAAACGAAGCATAGAACGTGAAGTTTAGTATCAATTTAATGATTTGAGCAATCGCAATACAAAATTAACTGATGATGAATGCAAACATATTGTTTTCTGAGCTCACATTGTAAAATAATATGGTTTTTGATTAATAATTCATTTATAAAAGACGTTGGGTATCAATAGTTCCTGCACAGAGCTTTTCTTTGCTAAAAGAAAGTCAAATGAACCATTTCCAAATAGAAAGAACCAAGCTTAAGTTCGAATGCTCTCTTATAGATCGAAAAATAGTGCCCTACTACTTCATCCCCGAGTTGGAGATGGAAAAAATCAAAAATGTTTTCAAGAATAGTTCTGTATTTAATATGGCGATTTAATTAACTGTTCTAGAACATTCTTATTAAAAAAACTGAACATGAATAACAGTTCTTTCGTTTTTCCGCTCCCTTTTTTTGTTCGAACTTTTGTCCGTTTTTTATCCTATCGATCGAAAATTTGCTAGAGCAGTCTATAATATTTCCTTAGTTCGACCTTCGAGTTTGAGCAACCGTTAGTTCATCGATAAAAGAGAATAACTTGCACTAACCAATTATGGAATTGCTGTTCGTGAATTCGTTTGAAACTATGTGTATTGAACAATAACAGTTCTAGTTCATTATGCTGTACCATTCTTCATACGTTTTCTGAGACATCCACAAAATGCTTAAAAATTGTAGCGTCCTTTTGAGGTAGATATTTGAGTGGAACGTTGAAAAAATTGTGTCAAAAACACTGTTTTTTTTATTACGAAGCTTGCTTGACTGAACGATTGAAATCTCGTTTGAAATGTCTCTGTTTATAGTTTGCATTACTCAAGTGGAGATTTGATGTTTTAAACAACTTTCCGTCTCAATCAATGCTACGGTAACTTATTTGAGTGAAGAAAGCACATTCAAATTATTAAGATGATTTCGTATGTTTTTGAAAATTTTTAATTCAAAGAAACAGCAGTGAAAACATCCAAATTATCATGCTGAATTCTTTTTGACGTAATATTTCTCCCTCATCAATAGATGTGATGTACTTTGAAGGACGTGACAGTTTTAATTTATGTCTAGAGAGATAGAAACTATAAGTCATCGAAACTTGACATTTTTATTACTAGCTAGATAATTAATTTACTTTATTTTTCATTCGCTTAGAGTGGGTTCGTTTAAGATATGAATCGGATAATTAAAACCGAAAGTTAACAATAAATACATTTAAATAAAAAAAGGGCAAAAATGTCCCTGCAAGCAACAAGCATTATTCATGTAATTCATGTAATAATCGACCCAAGGCCAATTTCAACAGTGATTCATCCCTTTTCCACTTACTCCTTTTGTTCTTGTGTTACTTAAGCACTCATGGGGGAAAACTTTAACAAGTTTTCTTTGCACGTCTGGTAATTGAAAATGTTTTTTTAATTCGTTTTTCCTACTGCCCCACCCTCCCAAATTTGATCGTTACAGTGCGTGGTGACAAAACATACTCTCAGCAACTGTTTTCAAAAGAACAAACGAAACGAACAAAATCAAGTGCTGTGCCCGATCACTTGAGCAATAGAGTGACGGTCGGGAATTTCACACCGGCAGTTATCGTGTCTATATAAACGGGCTTTTTTTTCTATCTTTCGCTCATTGTTGTTTTATAATTTATGCTGCTCCCGCCAACAGCGAATTAAGTGGGGTTTTTACTGCGCGTTGCATTCATGCAGCACAAGCTCGGTATGCATGCCCGCCCTGCTAATGGGACAATAATAATATTCTAAGGGAGGGAGAGTTTTGTTGTTTCGTTTTTTTTTCCTTTGCCAGTTTGTTTTAGGGCACTCTGACAGCTTTCAGGGAGAACAATATAATAGACGCATGTCTTTTGCATTCCGTCACCGAAATCACTCGATGGAGAGAAAAGCCCTCCACATGGAGAGCGTGTTGTGGTGTGATGTTGCTTTTCTGTGGGAGGGAGGGTGTTTCATTATTGTTTTATTTTTGTCACATGCATTCCAATGGCACTTGTTCACCCCCCGCCAGAAGGTGAAGACATGGGTGGGAACTGTCATCCGTCGCAGCACGCTTGAGTGAAGCAAAACAAGAAAATTGTTCTACACATGAGATGTTTCAGCGGCTCGCAGCATATGTTTAATGTTTTCCGTGATAACTTTTGTTTTGGCTAACGCTTTTCTTTCTTTTTGTTTCGCTTTGGATTTTAATCTTGCATGCGTATGGAGCGCTTTACCGATGTTTGAAAGGTCGTGATGAAACGACCGCATTCGCATTACCAACCATTTGTGGGGAATGAATAGCGTTACCTCACCATTGTTATTACAACGAATTAAACATAAATACCCGTTTCGCAGCATATTGAGTGCATTCGAAACAGATTTAGAAGGCTTAGAGGCGCCAGTTGCTCCTGTTGCAAGACGCCCGAAACAAACAGCACATGAATACTTCATTCGAATCATCCAAACTTTCCAAAAGTCCCTTTGCGCTTCGCTGCATGGTAGATGTGAATTTTCCGTAGCAACTCGTTTTCGCTCAAGCACAAAAACATAAATAAAGAAAAGCCTTTTGCGCTCTCACGCTCATGAAAACTAAATGAGCGTTTGCATAGCGAGGGGGCAAATTAGTTTTTCGCACCACCGTATAAGCTTCCGAAAAATGTATCCATCCGCTTCCGGGTGGATCCACACAAAAGGGAAACGCCATCGAACGCTTGCCGCAATAACGGAATTGTATGTGTGTGCATGGGTGTTAGTTTATTTTTATTATCCTTTTTACCAGCCAGAATGTGTGTATGTGTGTCCGTGTGTATTCCGACTCTCTATCGGACTTTCGATGATGAAAACCCATCACACACAGCCACAGATGCGTCGACTAGAAAAGGACGATAAAAGCATCCCTTATTCCCATTCGTCCTGTGCAGATAGCTGCCCGGGCTGGTAAATCGAGGAGAAAAGCAACACCATTAAATTCTAACACATCGATTGCATTTTCAACAGCTAAATGTAGCATGCGGCGTAGCTGCAGTGGCAAAAATGCTGATCTTAGGGAGCAAAAAAGAAAAAAAACGGCACAGCAAGACAAGCAAAGTGCAGACGGGCTTTCTCTCCTGCTTCCGTTTTCCCGCTCCCGTCCCTGTGTTCCACCGTCATTGTTCGTGAGGAAAACGAAACGATCGGAACAAATGCGTACAAATACGATAACGCTCATAAATTATTCAACGGCAGATGATTTTGAGCGGGCGCGCGCTCACAAAAGCCACAGCTACATGCACGCGAGCAACTAGAAAAGTGCATCCGGTGCAGCAGCGGCAGCAGCATTCCTCCCATATGGACTGACCGACGATGTTCAGAAACGGTCCGCATGGGCTGGTTGATAAATTTTAGATTTTTTTTATTGTTTATCTTTGGCCCCTGGGAGTGTGTTGGGCAAGATAGTGCTTTGGTGGTTATGTATTGGTGGTACAAAACGGAATGCATTAGGAACAGTGAAAGGATTTACGGGGGTAGAGAAAGCAAACAGAGCAGCAAGTTGAACTTGAACTACATTGCAGTGTCAAGAAGCATAGAGCTAGTATTTGATATTGAATCAGTAATTGCTGCTCTTTGGTTTGTTGGACAGTATTTTTCTTTTACTAAATGAAATACGTTTTAGATGTTATTAAATTAATTCCAGTTTAAATTTTATACAAAAAAAAACCAAAATTTTAAACATAATTTATAACATTTTATTTTTAATCGTTACATGACAGCTGGATAAATCACATAAACATGCTATGCTTTCTCTTCTGTATGCTGTATCTCATTCAAAATAAATACTGGAGATTTTTTTATTTATGATAGAAAATATGTCCAACATGCTGCTAGCTTTTCCTGTTCTCTATCAATCATGGTCTGATGTGAATTCACATTGACACTGTCATTTGTGCAGTCTCACATGATGCAATGTGTTCATTCTCTTTATTTTTTGGCATTGATACAGAAACAACCCATAATGTTTTCATTTCCATCTTCCTCCCTCCGTACAAGCCTTTCTACCGGCAATTTATGGTTCCCGCAAATACGCGCCACAGTAGCAATAGAACAAATTGAACCAACTATAGACGTGTTGTAAGGGCTGGCGGCAACGATCAAGTCAGGCACACCGCAGCCGCATGACTCACAGGTTAAAATAACAAGAGTGTATCTCTCCCCAAAAAACATGATCCAAATTTTGATACACTGTTTCGCGTGGTTTTTCGTGGCTTTTCAATAGAGCACGTCCCTATCGATTTCCGTGGGTCGTGTAAAAATGCAAAACTTTAAGCTGCTAGAAGCGGGAAGGCTTTCGTGGCGATGCTCATCCTCCCAAAAATTTTTCTCAACGGCCTTTGCCACGTTTTTCTATTTTCGTCATAACAATTGTTTGGACACGAAGGCAACCAAAACTGTTGCTGAAAACAGGCCGCTCTTTCGTGTTGGAATCTCACGCGTGACGGGCATTGATTTGTTGTACAGAAAATCGAAAAACAAGCAATATTTTTTTCTGAATCAATTACATCGACCGATATGGAAGTAAATTTCTCCCATTAGATGGTGTGATAAATAATATACTTCCTCTTTGCATGGGGTTGTACGATCTTGTATGAAACGGGCAAAATCATGACAAGACTTCTTAATTGCGGAATAATTTGTTGGGAAAATTAAATGTGAGTTACAAAATCATTTAAATGGTTATGCTCATATATTTGTGTTGTTTCTTTCCAATAATTTGTTAAGATGATAATTTAAACGTTGGCTGCAGTGTGGTTTAGTGTGTTGCCGATAAATAGAGCTGTTTGAAAACTTTTTTAAACAATTGTAAATAATTTTAATTTCAAATTGTTTGAATTGAAGCAAATAAACACATGAGTCAGAAAAAAAAATGATTTGAAATGGTTTTATGTTTTTTGAAAAGTATTAAAATTGGTTTGAAAGACTACACAACTGTTAACGATGAATTATTGTAACTTCAATCTTTATCTTTTTTTGTAATTAGGTTCCGGATTATAAAGACAGGTTATAAAATAGATGAAGCATTGTTTTAATGACAACAATGCCACATCACTCTAATTGACTAGTAAATGTTACTGTAAAAAAGCTAATTAAACACTAAACATTCAGGACACACTTTTCCATTGCTTGCCTAAAGCCTTACACACTTAGGTATTAATTCGCCTTTATGCACGGTGTCATAACTTGGTGTCACTGTCGGTAAATAGAAACCTTCTTAACACTGGGCCTGGTGGCGGACGGGACCGATAAACCACTGTGACCACAAAACCCTTTCCATTACTCACACAAAACGCCAATAATAACCATCGATGAATAATGAGCACATTAACGAAGGCGAGGAGCGTTGGCACCTGTTTCGAGACAATCGAAGAAAGCGAATGGTTGTTTCCTGGGTGGCAGGTAGATAGGTACACAATGAGGATCTTTTCCCGTCCGTGTGGGCACATTGGTATGCGCCGCTAGGCAAACAGGTGGCACGTACTCTCTGCCGAAGGATGCAACATAAGTCATGCAACGCTGATTAGCATACACGCTTGGGAAGGCGAGAGGCTGGGCGAGGTGTGCGGCACGGTGCCGTCGAACATTTACAAACCATTGACACCGTTACCGGCAAGGGGACCCACGGGTCAAAGGGAGTGGGCTTTAGCCTGGCCGAGGTGCTAAAACCGCCCGATGGGAAGCTCCGTCTAATAAAGTGAACCAACTCCGGGGAGCGCTTGTTGAATGTTTGATTATTTATCCACCGTGGTCAATCGTTGGTTCGTGTGTGTAAGTGTGTATTTTCATTGATTTCTCTTCCATTCGGCCGGTGGGTTCGATCCGACTAAACTGCACTTGCCCTCTGGACACGGGAGATGTCCGGTGTTCTGTTTGCGCTGCTCCACTGTACGCTCCATCCCAAAACCCCAACGCTCAAACATTCGTCAACGGCCATGGGGACCGGAGAGTCGGGTCATCAATCTCAATTTGGCAATCCGATTGCAAGAGTCCTTCAGTCCCCTGCTCGATTGTGGCTGTTTGTCCCCGCCCGACGCAGGGTGTGAACAGTATCCCATTTGAAGGGCACCAGCAAAAGTACACATCATCCACATGAGGGACGGATCGATCCGCAGAACAACGCGACACATTGCTTCCACCTTCCACTTTTTCCAGTTTTTTGAGAGGAAAAAGTTGGCACAAAACAGAGGACCGATGAAGGGAGGTTGTCACTTTGCTTGTAATTCAATAAAACATTAATCGAAAACATATAATAATCGATGAAATTTTATTCGTTCTGACGTGTCCATCAATCTTTCCATCGTTTGGTGGAACGCACGATCGGATCGATACAAAATGGACGAAACATTTGTTTTTCCTCTGCTTGTTTCCCATTATATATTGCGAACGATTTTCCATTGCTGCATGAGGACACTGAAACAGGTGACACATAAATTCTATTCTTGTTTTGAAATAAAATGAAAAATCTTACAAATTTCAACCTTCCTCTCGTTTGGTATTTCTTGCGTTTTTTTATGCGCCTTATCATCCTCAAGAACAACACAAACATGTCACTGTGCTCTATGATAAGAATTTATCATTATCAAGCAGCTACCCTCTTTGCCACTCAAGGGCAACCGAACGCGTAGAAAGTAGAGGGAAAGCTCTGTGTGTTCCCGCTTGCGGACAGAACGTCAACGGAATCTCAACAATCGCTTCCCGTCTCCCTGCCTGAAAGATGATGAATTGGTCCCATCTAAATGCGCACATTAGAGGTGGTAATGTATTACCTGTCATCGGGTTGCGTATGTGCGACTGTCACACTCATTTCCTTTTTTCGCTTGGATTCGCTTTTCTTCGGAGCTTTGCCTGCGCACTTTACCGTAAGGGGAGACGGCAAAGAGGCATGCCGTGTGCGAGGCTTGTTGTGCAATTTCTACCAACCGAAGATGATTTATTTCTTACGAGTTTAAGATGAAATATTTCGGGTAAATAAACATTTATTGATCAAAAACAAATATATTTATTAAACCCTGCAGTCACATTTCGTTCGCGGAAATTGTAGTAAAATTCTTCAAATTCTAGATACCTTAAATTTTCAAGTAAAAATAACCTTTTACATGGAAAACCCTCACAACAACATCGGGAGAGCAGCACCTAGGATTCCGTCCCACAAGACAGTAACGCATTGTTTCTTTTCCACCTTCTATCGATCAAACACGTCGAAACGGGCGGTACAAAGATAAACCAATTACGGCTACTTTTGGGAATGAGCAAGAATGTTTTCCAGCTTGTGCGTGTGCGTGACCGTGCGTGCTTCGGCTCTTCGTGCTTCTATCACCCAAAACTTTTTCTCTACGGCGCTATCCAGGGGGAAGAAGGGAGCATCAGCGCGCGAACCATTTTCTTTTCGCGGTTCGTTGAACTTATCCTGTCGAACAAAATCTGACGTTCCATTTCGAGAGTTGCCCGAGGAGCGACAGCCATTCCTGCAAGGTAGAGTGTGCGGAAGAGATGTTGGAGCTTTATACTCTTCTTTCCCTCTCTATCGCCTTCTCTTTCCAAACCATCAAACAGCTGAACCGAGTGATAAACGTCAACTCAATGCATCATTCATGCTTCGGTTGACTTTAAGTTACACTTGCGCTTTCGCTCTCCTTTTCACCACGGCCGCGAGCCTACCGGGAAGCTGTAAAGTAGGTTATGTGGACCGGATTTTCCTTTTCCCACTCGTCAAAAGAGTAAGAAAAAAGTGGAAAACTTTGTAAGGGGTCGTCACGATACATGATGGAGTGTTGGCGTTCGGAAGTTCCTGTACCTTTTGGCAGAGTGTGGGAAGCGGGAGGCTAATTTTGCCTTGGGACTGTTGGAATCTCGGTCGATGTGTAACGTGCACGGGCAAGGTACGCGTTGATTGATCATCTTTTAACGTGAAAAACGACGAAAAGCCAGCTTGTGTCTGTCATGTGTGAAGAAAATTGTCATACAAACCCGCAACCCGCTGAAGACGCCGTAGTGCGGAAGAAAGGCATTAGTCCTCGGTGAAAATTACCTGCCCGTAGCGATGGTACGATTTTTCCAGCATTCTTTTCTCAGCAGAGGATTTTCAAGAAAATGCTTGAAAATGGGCTGCTCATTAGTACGGAATCGGTTTAAACAATCAACTGCCTCCATTTTTTTATCTATTTTTAAGCTGTAACACATGTCGTGCTACCACGCCGGATTGAGGTTTGTGAATACTAAAAACGTTTAGGAGTATCAAGGTTTCTTGATGAGCAACTAGGAAGCCGTTTTTAAAGTACCTTAAATCTGCTTTAATGTTCCGTGTAATCTTTCCTTTGCTAGAAACTGCTAGGGAGTGGTGTTTCAGTGCATTTAAAACATCTGAACCCCGTAAATGCTGCGGAGCTCCAAGAAATGCTAACCGTTGTAGGATTCCCGGCACAGTACACACCAAAAGAGGAAAATTAAATATAGAAACAGAGTCCCAAGGAAATGCATTCCAGTCACTACCAGCTCCGCTAAGCAGCAGCAGCACCAGCTGTGGACCGACAATGCAAAGTGTGGAATGCCTTTGTGAAGTCTTTCTTTGTCCATTGCATCAAATCTCCAAACGGGAGTACAAGCGAGCGCGCGCCTTGTGTTGCTCCCATTTGTTTCATTTTGTTCTTTTCAAAACCTTACCAAAACGAAGTTATCTGTGCGTCGCCTGTGTCCAAAACCTGACAGCTCAGCTAACCGTTTCTGCAGCACAAGGAAGTCTCGTTTCGCCCTCTGGAAGGGAAGAAACCCCATCTCTTTACAGCTTACGTCTCGATGTAATACTAGTAGCTCCCGGACTTTCGACCAACTGTCACTCTCAACGTGTGTGTGTGTGTTTGGTGCGTCCAGCAGGGGATATATCAAGCCAAGGAAACAGCAAAACATTCTGCGCGCACTTTGAGAATGTCCGAAAAGTTGGAGGAAATGTTTTTAATACGTCATATAAATGCACATAGCAAATATGTTACGCCCATACATATTTATAAATAGATTTCCAGCACGCGGGCTTTGCGCTTCACCATTTGGGCTGGAAAAAGAGGAATGTTGGCGATACAGCGGGTGGAATCTTGGGTTGGAGGAATGTACATTTGGTGGGTGAAAGAATTTGGAACATTTCACTGAACAGGTCGGGGAGAAGTTCTCAAAGAGTGTTTGAATTTTTCAAAACGTTATACATTGTATGCTCTGTAGTTGTGGTTTTGGATTGAAGTTTGGATTGTCTGTTTTAGAGTTTGTTTCCTAGTTGAAGAATACAATTTTTGGACGGATTATTATAAAAAAAAAATATAAAAACGATGTTTCAAATGTCTTTTTTTGAGTCCTGCAAGTTACTTGCATCTTGTATTTTACTACAGATTACCGTTGCACGTGCAAGCCACTGTTTATCTATCGCGTACGTCCGTCATCTACTGTAACAATTTTTAATATTGAGTGAAAAGATCTTTAAATAATTTAACCATAACGGTCTTGAAGTAAAATAAATATTGGAATACAAAAGAACCAATACATCTACTGCAATAAAAAACATGGTAGCAGTCGGTGAACGATACTCGCATTCAGAGATTATCTTATAGATTCAGAGATAGAGATTAGATTCAGACATGATGTTCTAACGTCCACTGTTCAATGATTTGTAGTCCTCATTGCCAATCGATTAAAAATCGATAATTGAAACGGAGAAATGGTTTTTAATTGTTAATAGAAATAACTCACTATTGTACTTCTTACACTACACTTCTTTGTCACTTTAGTGAAAGCCAATCTGTATAGCATGAACCTCAGGGGTTACAATGCATGATCTTATAGAATTTTTAGGAGTTACGAATTTATCGATTTGCCATAAAAATAGACGATTTTCTGAATATTTATCGCTAGACTCTGGTACTTTAACCCTCATTCGAATGTCCAAAAATGGAAAGCCATGAGAGGTTTAGCTTATTTGATGTCTCAATGCAATACAAGTATAACAGTAACGTCATCAAAAGAATTGAATTTAAACCCCATTAAAACTAATTCCAAGTCTTCGAAGAATAAAACTGGCACAAAAAGACTTGTGGAACTAGTGTGGAAGACTAGTGGAATTCTTAAAAGTTTTTGTTAAGACATTTACATAGAGTTTTGTGCTTACTATAATGGGCTCTAACTGCTGATTATCATCTCTAATGGCCGTTTAATCTCCAATAAGGTAATAACTATAGTTTTTTGATTCGTTGTAAGCTGTGTCCTTCTGCAATTATCCCTCGACTTAAATGGTCAGACATTTTAGATGATAATATGCTGATTTTATTCTAATGAAAGAATCGTTTTACTCACCAATATTTTTGTTTAAATTAAGAATAGGTATTACCAATCACTTTCGTAAAACTATCTATTTATTCCCATCACGCATTCATTGCAACGCTTTCGTTTTACTGATTAGTGGAAATTTTAATTTGAAATGAGTTTCTCTCCATACCTTCCGCTAGCTGCTAGCTGCAACAAGCAGTTTTATCGCCATTTACCCTACAACGTAACGAAAGTGGGAAAAGAAACTGCATCAACTACGTAAGGCTGCAGTCGGGCACAACCATCCCTATCCGCGAAGTGATTCTCAACCTTTTCCCAGTGCTCTAATTTGTCTTCACGCGAGAGGTGGTGTATATCATTATGTGATAGGTTCCGGTCGGCACCTCGTTTATGCCTAGGTGACGTCAGTTGATGAGCTTTCTTCCAGCTGGAATGGTTGAAGGGATAAAACGTGTAATGAACCGGGTTCGGGTTTGGGGAAGATAATTAAGTTTTTTTGTGATTTTTTTAGTGTTGCTATCCTTTTCCTTTACTCGTCAACTTTTATTTCCTTACGAAATGTACATATACAACCCTGCAGAAAGCTTCCTCATTTGGCAGTTCCTGTTCATCTCAGCATCGCTCCTATGTAACACGCTACTTCCGAAGGATTTCCTTCCACCCACAGGTAGGCTAATGTAGGGTGCAAGCAACGTGTGTTTGTGGGTGTGTTTGTGAGTAAATTACTGTACTCTCTTTATCCTTTCCACGAAATCTCACCCGCTTGCGTGTGTTGGTGTATTTTTTTACTCTCTCACTCCTGAGCAAAACCGTATCCGGCAGGGATTTTCCAGCTGCATGACAGGAAGCGAATGTGCCAAGCAGGAAGCTGTACCGGTGTGGAAATCCACGGTTCTCTTGGAGGGTAAAGAATTTGTTTGCAGCACACCTGCTCGAGGGACACCGGGGAGAGGCACGATGGCGGTGAAGATGATCGTGATGATGATGATGAGCTCGAGTGGCACGGAACTAATAAATTCCAATTAGCTGTAACACATGTAATTATGTGCATATACTTTCCTTACCCTTCTGCAGTGATGAAGATTGTGGGAAACATAGCTCACAGCTACGGGCCGGGAAGCTTGATAAGCACTTGAAAGGCATTTGAATCTTTTGCCGCAAATTGCGTCAGCATATGAATTTTTGCTATTTATTTTCTTTGGCATGATAAGTATTCGACGGTGATGAACTGGTGAGCGCTTTTCGAATAATCGGAAGTTGATCATGTGAGTAGATGTTTGCTGATATTTGTTGTGAATTTATAACAAAATACATTTTGTATAGTTCTATGAAATCAACCTTTCAACTTGCCTGAAACAAATCCATTTATTTTTAAATAACGCTAATTTGAGACTAAAGCAGACACAAACACTACCTAAAACGAAGCATATTTATGCTCCGATGCTTCCTAACTCACCAACTAAAAATAGAACCCTTGCATATCCTTTTTTCTTCTTCCGCATAATATCTCTACCACTAAAATCCTCCTTTAACGGCTAGAGTAGTATCCACTCACTCCAGCTGCTCTGGTCTTGCAGCATCCTTAAAATAAAGCACGTCAGCAGACAGTACCAAATTTGGGCTAATTCCGTAAACAACAGCGACTGCTTGTAGTTGCTGCCGCCACAGTCTGAAGGGAATATAAAGGAAAACAACTTTACCCATTCTATGCACCCGTTGCAAACCGTCTGGGTCGGTGTGGGTGTGAGTGAGTGGAGCTTTGAGTTTTAAAATGTTGCAGCTTATTCATAAGCAGCCGCGTGTATGTCCTGTGTTTTTTGAACACACAACGGCGACTCAAAAAAGTACCAGACAAGCGTCGATGTTGTGTGTTTTGTTAGTTTGCTTGTAAATCCTTTCGCTTCCTTGCTTCAAGCCACTTGCTCACATTGCTTCCCTATTGTTTTTACCCGTGCTGCAAGTGTGTGCAACTGGCTGCTCTGGTACGTTCTGTTTCCGCAAAAACAAAAAAAACCTTCCTTCCAGAAAAGTGCCTAAAGGTAGGCAACCCGGTAAGCGGCAGCGGTGTGGAACTCGAAAATAAATGCGCCCTCGAACAAAAACGAGCTCCTCGTTTCCCGAGTCCCTAATCTAGAAATATGAATTTAATTTTGCACATTTTCCAACTCCTTGGGCACTGTTTTTCTCGTTTCTTCAACCACCACCCCTACTCCTTCTACCTTTTGCTTCGTGTTGTGGCGCATAAATAATCATTCGCCACACATTCTGGCAGGCACACACGAACCATTTTCTCGCAGCAAGCATTTTTTTGTTTCCCATGCTTCCTAGAGTTTTGTGTCAAATCATTCTTTCATCTTCGTCAGCTTTTGGTGCATGTATCTGCCTGGTAGCTGGCGTTCCTGTGCAAACCTGCTAGATGGTAGCTGAGGGGAAAATAGTTTTCTTTCCATTTTTTTTTCCAAACTAACCGATGAATAATATTGCAATTTTTCTTCGTTTATACGTTGGTCCCTGGTGTCTCAAAGACGCGCCATCGTCCCGATGTGGGTGCATCGTTGCACCACAAAAGTTTCATCACCCCTTTTGTCCTTCGTAAGCGCATGGCAATGGAATGTGGCAAGACATTCGAGGTGCACCATAAAGGAAGAGAAAAAAGTTTCTAAACTCTGCACCACGTCACCGAACCGGGAGCAACTGTAGGAGGACAATTTCGTTTCCAAACAATAAAAGTTACCGTGTTGGAAAAAGGAAGGAAAGCGAGAACGAACGGGCCTCAGTAGCGGAACTGATCTGAAAGTTTGCCGCTTCCCTGCTTCACAGCCCAAGACGTCAAACGTGTCGGAAATGGAAACATATATGAGGACGCTCCACGGACGTATAGGAGCATTTTAGTGGAATGATGGTTTATGGAAAAGCCATCCATGACGACGCGATAGGAGGGACTTGCAAAGCAGTTGCAATGCTTTGTTTTATATGAGTAAAACTATTTTTGATTAAGAGACATACATAACGAGAAGGCATTTTCTTTACTTTTTTGTAACCTAAATAAATCATGAATCAAATATTGTATAACAATTTAATATTTATCGCATTCCATGTGCAAAATACTAATACACATATACACATATTCTTTATCATTATTTTATTTCAGGTACGCTATAAATCATTTTTCAATCCTCAACTGAAGATACTGGTTGGACCCATACCAGAGCAGACCGTTCAAAATAGACACACATACAGATGTGTCACCTTTCGGGACGGGTAAGTGGCTCTGAAGTTGCACTGAACCCCCTTTTTTGACGAAAGCTTTTAGTCAAATCCGTTATTATTATGCCAATGCGAAGCGGAAGCGTCTTTTGACATTTTTTACGCTGGTTCCACATTCTCACCGTCATCCTGATGCATCGAATGCCATGTTTACGACGCACGAACGGGGAGGAAATGAAGAGAATGGGAGAGAAATGAAGCAAAAATCCTCTTCCAGGGCGCATTTTGGTGCAACCACGACGACGAAAGCGACGACGACTTCCCGTAAGCTGCCAGTCGACAGGGAAGCTGGAAAGTTTTTCCCTCGATTTTTCTGCATTCTTCTACCCAAAGCCCTGACTTCACCACTCCCAGACACCTGGGGTTTCCTTGTGTGCAACTTATAGGAGGAGGCAAAACGGGAAAGCCTTCGTCAGAATTCGTGGGGCCTGTTTCCCGGTGCACATGAAAACTTTCAACTTAACAGACAAATAAATCTCTTCCTTCCGATGCCTCCGACCCTGGCCGACTTCTTTCGCGCCGAGCCAATTTCGTAGACTGATGGAGGGAAACATGGCGAACGAGATGGAACGCCTTTGCCCGCGCTGTGGCCATTTTTCAGCTCGAGCGCATCTCCGGGTGTCGAATTTTCCCGGTGAATCGATTTTGTACAACCCGCACCGTTAGAGAAAGAGAGCAGGTTATATTGGGCTACTTTGTTTGGGGAACATCGGGGCGATAGAAAAGGGACAGGCCGGGACAAGCGAAGCTCCCGCCAACATCTTACGAATCGATTCCGCTAGAAATAGTTTCTTTATTCATCCCGAGTTACCGACGAAGGCATAGGAACCCGTCATCCACCCGAGGAAGCACTTTTTTGGTATGCTTGGACTCACCAAGAAGCCACCAAAAAACATAGGGCCGCCAGAAACGGGTTGAGCATTTATGCACACAACTACAGCGCCACGTAGGGAAAAGGCGAGAGCTTCCTATTTTCCTTTTTTTTCTTTGTTTTGCGAGACAAATTTCTTTGCTACTTTGGTTTGTGGCACTTTTAAGCGGAAGCCGTGCGCACCAACCGCCAGTAAGAAAAAAAACTATACCATCTGGTGTACATTCCATTCACCATCTCACACCGAAAGCTTGGGGGAAAATCTTCGAAACAAAATATTTACTTTTGCCTCCAACTTTGGTGTCCTGTAGCGCAAACCGGTTTTTCTGGGGCGATTTTGCATCATGAAAGAAAAACGCGCCACACAAACGCAGCCGATCGGTACTCATCACTCACTCACGAAGGCAACAAACGGAAAATTGGAAGGCCGGTGCGAGCGAAAACCGTTCACCAAAGTGATGATTTTCTGGTTTTTCTGGGCTCTGCACAACACTGTCTAAAATCCAAAAGCAAACCACCCTTCGCGCCCACTCGGTGAGCCACCCTGTGAGTTTGCTCTGCTTTATCCTTTTCGATTGATAGCGAGTTTTGTACCTTTCAAAGCGTTTTTAGACATTTTCTACCTCCTGCTGTACAACATGCGATTTTTAGTTGGTGTTTGTGTACGTGCGTTGAGTTTCTGTGTTCAGTTTGATTTATGTTTTTGTCCGGTTTTCAAACCCCTCGATCGTTTTCTCTCTCTCTTCGAATTCTTCCCTTGCGTAGAGGAAGTGAAAAATCCTGGGAAAACCCCTCACACTGCAAGGTGTATTCTCTAGTTTTTCTTAGCCATTAGAAGAACTTTAGAGCCAGGCCCTCCGTCGAGTGGTTGCAAAGTGAGGAGTGGTGAGATAAGGTGCGCCGAAAGCATACCAAATTATTCCAAACTCCTCGCACCCCGCCTCGGTCTGCTATCATAAACCTTGCCCCATGTTTTTGCTGTTACCTTTTTTGCATTGATTTTTGCCTATTCCCAGCTGGATCACGAACAAGCTTTCGATCCATTAGAGAAATTAATTTCCATGATTGGGTGTTTCAAGCGTCTTCACCTCGCGCACCCGTCCTGGAGGGCGTTATAAAGTGGCCATGAACAACGGACGAAAAATAGCTCCCGTACGGTTGAAGGATTGTGGAAGTGGTTTTTTTAAGATTTCCGATCCAGCTAAAGGCCATCCCAAAAAACTAGGACGAAAAAAGAGAGATATCGAAGGCTTAAAGTAAACAAGCACAGGTGGAAGCGTTTCGAGCAGGATGTTAACATGCGGCTTGTGCTTCTTTGCCGAGCGTCCGGAGATCTCTTATCCGATCAATATCTCCCGCCAGCTGAAAGGCGGATGCTGCAGCCGAGATAGCGCGTCGGTTCCGAAGTGGCTTCACGACGGGTGAAAATTAGGTACTCCGGGCGGCAAAAGGAACACTACTGTGTGGGAAACGGTTCTCGGTGGAATCATTATATTACCGTGGTACCCGGCTCCTGTTTCTCTGGGCAGAAACAGGGAGCTGCTTTACAACCGGCAGCGAGAGCACACGCGCTGGTGAACGTGGGTATGCTGTGCCGGCTGGAACCCTCCAAAAGTACCGTCAAATGTGTTTGGGTTAATGAATATTAACACCAGCTACTGGTGTGTTACCGGCGCAGTGCTTTGCGGGTGGGAACCGACACGCTTCGACATGTAAACTGGATCCCTTTTTCCGAAAGCGGCTAGAATAATGTTACCCAAAGGTTCCATTCGAACGTGAGCATACTCTCGTTTCCCCATAGCCGGGGCTTTCGTTTGCAGTTGTGCGGTTTTGCAAGGAATATGTGAAGATTATTGTGTGGTTGGGAGTGCGTGTGTGTCTGTGTGTCCGTGGGTTCTTATTTAACTTTCAATGATGGGGAAAGCACTGATGCTGATTCGATTTGCTCTGCGATTGTTGTACAGAACGAAAGAGATCCTGCAGTGTCTGCATTGTTGTGCGGCTAAATGATGCCAACTTCGATAATGAAGAACCGACACACCGTACACGCTGTAAATGACACTTTATAAAGAAGAGAATAAAGTTGTGCTGCTGGAGAGATTACAGACAAGGCCAGGGTCTGGTATGGTAGGAGAATGGTAGGGAGGTAACATTGAGGAGAAATAAGATTAATATCAAATTATGAATCAGAGCATAAAAGAACATAGATTCTTAATGATAATTTAGCTAAAGACCAGGATTTCCATCAATTTCTAATATCTACGTAGTATATTGATTACTTCTAACTGCATCTAACCTTGATCTAACCCATCTTTTAGATAGTTACTTCGTACTATGTATGGGTAATTTATGTTTTTTTTTTTTTAATTTACTCAAATCAAATCCTTGTGAACTTATAATGAATTGCGGAGTTAAAATCGCTTGTTGAAGATTGACTGTATAAAAAATTGAAGGATTTTTGAAAATTTCACAAGATTCAAAACTGTATTGAGGTTTAGAAGATTCTCAAGAATGAAGTTTTTTTCGTAAATAATGAACAGTTTTTAACAATGCAAAACTGAAGACTCTATCTGAATCATATCTTACAAAAGCACAAAATTTTTACAAAATGGTATCGATGGTTCTATGAGTATAAAAAAGGTTGATAGTTAAATTGGCATTGAGTATAGATGTCTGTCAACGGTAAATATCAAACCTTGGTTTGCACAAAAACTTAAACATGTTGAATAAAACTGAAACAGTGAAAACACAAAGTTATATTCGATATATCTAAGTTCTCTTTTAAGAAAATTCATAACATGGTCCTTGAGTTTTGGTAAATTCAAATTACAAAACGACTCTGCTAGCGGCTCCTTGGAGGTTTGTTTATATAAACTTTTTTTTAAAACGGTAAAAAGCCAACGTCGTTGTCATTGGTTCGCACACATAACGACAGCAACTTTGTGTTATCTTGCTATTACCTCTACCGCATGCCACAGGAAGAAGTGTAATATGCATGCAGTTGTCATTCGGTTTCACACCGTTAATGGCAGATGCTAATGGTACACCCGACATACACACAGGTCCACCCAGAAATGTGCACCGGAAGGGGAGAACTAAACCCGGAACAAAATGCTCGTCCCCATAAGCGAGGGTGAGATTGGTGATGATGCTGTAGGAAGCACGGGAGTTTGCGTCAAAACATCAACACCGAAGACGACATTCTCATCTTAACTTGCGATGACAGACGCAGCGCAGGATTGGTTTTAGAGCGGTAGGAAGGGAAGGAAACTACTTCTAGGCAGCAGACGATAGTAGTCAAAGAGTATGCTGCACTATGCTGCGAGTTTCCCTCGACCCAGCAGGAAGCAGCAAACTGTGCTTTAGATCAAGCTGATGTTGACGACGATGGGAACGACGACGACGACGCTGATGATGATGATGATGCAATGGAAAACGTACTTACATTCTTTCGAGACGGAAGCTGTGTTGGTGTGGTTACGTGCGATCGAAACTGACTTACTGGCATCTTGAAGAGCGGAGAAGAAAGCAAAAACGACACGACACACTGCTGCTACTGCTGCTCCAGCAGTACTGTGATGCCAAGGCTGCAGCAGTGCCGCAACGGAATTTAAGGCAAATATTTCAATTAACAACATGATGCTCAAGAAAGCTGCGTTTCCGCCTGTTTTTCCTCGATGGTGCCACGTCAGAAGTGGTGAGCAGAATCTTGAGATGAGCTTTTCCCAGCACGCTTCAACTTTGCCGGCGAGGCGAATGAAGTGAAGATTACTAGTGAAGTGTTGCTGCCAGCCTGTGATTGAGCCACATAAAACCACGGTTGTCGGTTGTGGATGAGGCTGAACAGTAGCTAAATGAGTAGTGGTTAGTAAAGATGAGACTATCGCGCTCCCGAAGAGTACTTCCAGTGTTTTCAAACAAGTTTTGCTCCTTAGAAAAAACGATTCTTGCAAGTTTTATTTTTTGGGGCATTTTCGTCTAACAATTTTTCCCAAATTTGAAGAACTCTTTTCTCCGGGTCTAGAACTATCGCGCTCGTTAGGAAACAGCTAGGAAAGCGTAAACGATATAGTGGTCCGTTTTGAGATGATGATCTCTGGTCTGGCGTTCGTTTCGTTTCTGCTCCTTGACAAATTTCCGAAAATGCTGCACCCACAGGGAAGGACCGAATGCGGGCATCGAGTTAAAGTTCATCGGTGTCATATGTGAGGGAAAATGAAAGATATGATGATAATTAAAGGCTGGCTCGGCACGAAGACGAGACGAGAGCACAAACTCAATAACGTCACCGGAATGGCAGGATATTATTGGCAGCCATTGGAGTTGAAGAGTTCTCGAGTATTGATTAAATTTTCTGCCATTTTATCGAACCGTGCCTTCGCAAGCGGATGACACACATCTCAACACACACAGGGACACAAGAAAGCACACATGTAGGTTCATGTTGGTGGCCTGATGTTTGACTGTAAATTTTCCAATTAGGGAACGCCTTCACTTATTTTAGCCGTAGAGCAAAAGTTCATCTATTCGGCGTTTGCCTATCACGTTCGACAGAAAGGACGAACCCGAGTGCTTCGGTTTTTCTTTCCCTTCGCTCCAACCGGAACGAAACGATGACATGTACACACATCTGGGTGTGAGTGTGTGTATCAAAATTAAACTAAATATAGGGAACAAATTTCCTCTTTGATGAAGTTACCCCTTTGGTTCCAATGAGGAAGGTCATTTTTCGTGTCGTCTCGTAGAGCTCGTCCGACCATAACTCGATTTTGCTCCAATGAAGCTGCTCGTTATTGTACGGGACCTTTCGGGACGAAAACTATTTTCCATTCGGAAAAAGCTACATCAAACATATGGATTCATTTGAAGCATCCCTATCGCCGGTCCGGCCATCACAGATCAATTCAATTTTATTCGGTCCGCAGCGCAGTCAGTTGAGCAATAAAGTAATCTAAACAACTGACGAAGAAAAACGAGCTTCCTGAAGGAGTGCAATCAGCGGAGTGAGTCTTCGCAGGGCGCTACTATACTGTTTATTATCAGCACATTATTCAAATTTCAATTTTCCACTCGGTGAGTCATTTTACTTTCCCTGTTCTTCTTTCGCTCGAAAGGTGTTCGATCGATGACACCCGATGTGCATGCTAGAGAAATAAAAAGATTGGATAAGTTCGCTCCGTTCATTGTGTGCGACACAAAGCAGCAAAAAACAACACCAAAAAAACAAGATAGGAAACTCATCTCCTGTTGAGAGGTTTGGCCTTTGGCTGAAACAAAGAGTGAACAATATTCCTATTGTAAAAATGAATTTATTACAAACTTTGTGTTTTCTCTTCTACCTTACTCTATTTCTCATCTCCTCTTTTGGTTGCTTTATTACGCTTCGAGTTGGATTTTTACACGTTTTCCCTCCATATCACAACCATCGGAAGATGATTTTCCTTCCCAGTAAGCAGCTCCCTTGGTTTCGCTACTGTATTCTTCATGTTTTTTCGCCCTTTGTCCGGGAAAACTTGGGGAAGGTTGTTCTTTTTTGCTTCCTTGTTCCCTTAAGTTTACTTGTGATGTTAAAAGAAACTGTCATACCGCCGTCGTACTGCAGTGGCCACACAGGGTTCGCGCTCCGCAATCGTTCGGTGGTGGGCTGACGTTTATGAGAACCAGGGGACTTGTCAAGAGTGTGTACCTCCGTGCTTCCCCGGAGATTGCGCAAAACCACGCACCACCCGAACCGGAGCACTGGAAGGAATTGCTATCAAAAAAAAAAAACGGAGATGAAGGAGCGAAAAAACTGGCACTGGCGAAAACAACGCAAGCAGGGCTGAGAAAACTCGGTGGACGGTTGGAAAAAAGCGTTCAATGTGCCCGTCCGACAAAGCAAAGACAAGAAAAAGCAGAAAAAAGTTCACCCACGAACGAGAACGGAGACAAAAACTGGAAAATAATATAATTTTGCTGCCATAAAAGGCGGAAATTGTAACCAACCAACCCTTGTGGGCGAGGGGGGGGGGGGTGGTGTTGACCAAGGGCACCCTGGTTGCGAAGGACGGTGGAGAAGCGGGAAAAAACATCCTTCCAGCACTGAAGGACACAAAATAATGCACGCACTGCCGGTGGCAAGACAGCTGGAATGGGTCGGAAGCACAAGCAGCAGCAGCAGCAGGTGTAAGGTGAAAGAAAACATAACAAATAAAATGAGAGAAAAATGAGAAAACTTTTGCCATCGTCAGGGCGGGTTGCGGCAAACGGTACCGTGCCGTCCAACGAATTCTGATGATTTTCTGATGCGTTTTTTGTGACTGGTTGTTGGTTTTACCTTCTGTATCTGTTGTCGTTTAATTTCCTTTCTGCTTTACATTGAAGCTTCTCACCTCGAAGGTCCTTTAATGTAAATTGTAATCCCATTCGCGCTGGATGGTGTCACATTTTCGAGAATGGTATTGGCTCGTGGCGGTCGAGACCTCGATCAGCGGATGAAATTATACTTCCGAATTGTTTTATGACCGATCAGCATTTTCACACCATTTTCTTTTTCCACGAAATTGACACTCAATCACACATCTTGCAACGCGTATTCCGTGAACTAACAACGATAATGAAATGTGTGCCACATTTCGAACAGGAGAAGAAACAAAACTGTGGTGTAGGTGGTTGGTTTTGGTGGGCAACAAGATGAACCCATTTGATTGACGGGTGCTTTCGGGTAAATGTTGCTGAAAGCTCGCTTGCCCCCTTGGGTGCAAGTCATGTTGGCAGTACAGTACAGTATGAATTTAAAGCAGGAAGGTGTAAAACAGATGAAAACTAATGAACTAAACGGCTATGTCGTGTAGCACCGAATAAAATATTTTCTTTAGTTCCAGATTTAGTTTTAGGATCAATTGAAAGACACCTGCTGTTTCTTTAACAGAATCGGGACTGATTTCGTTTGATGGATTCCCTTGAAATTTAACCAGTTTTTTATTCGAAAGGGTTGCGTTTCGTTTGGATCTGCCGTTCTGGTATTAACTATATCTTAACCTTATTATTTTATGAATCGTTGGTTTTTAGGTTTAGTGTAATTGGCAATTTAAAACCGAAAAAACCGATCATTGTTCTATATTAATTGGGTTCGAGAAATAATGTATTTTGTAAAGCAATCTTCAACAATCAATATGTCGATGAATAGAAATGAATAGAAAGATGGTTGTTAAATGAGACAGCTGAGGGTTCAAAAGAAAGATGAAGCCGAGTCGCACCAAAGCTCGGCGGTCTAGTGCTTTGGCATCCCATGGTTGTTACTTATATTGAATCCCGTATTACTTTATCTATTCTGCTATGGGTAGTTTGTAGTAAGTGCTCTGGTAGGCCTTTACCTATAAGGGTTATTGTGCTTCCCAAGAAGATTGTTGCTGAAAATAACTTCGCCATGAAATAATGTTGCTAATTGCTTTTTGGTTTAGCTTAGCGCCTAAATATAGGCAATCAGCTTAACAATTAAATTAACATTAGAAAAATTTTCAATGCTTTGGCAATAAAAGTGACTAACACACAAAACAAAACAAAAATCGGAAGTGTGAAACAAATCAAATGATGACACAAATGTTCAATAAATTTTGGGCAATTACAATTTTTCTTGAAATATTTGATTTTTTATTTTTCTCGTTTGATGCATGATTTTCGGTGTATAAGTTCATTTCTTTTTAGGAATTAAAATCTATATGTTTCCATTTTTAAACATCGAAAGTTTAAACTGTTCGTAGGAAATTTAATATTTTTTTATTGCGAGTTTTGCCACGATACTTTCGAAACTCTCATAATGTTTTGTTCGCACCTGTTTCCACCTGCCATCAAGTGTGACTTTGAATTCTTACACGAGGTTGGTAACTTTTTTTCACCTGCCCCAGCACACACACACACACACACACACAAATACGAACATACCCTGGGGCCAGGCCTCTGCTCGTCGCTCTGAAATCCAAAACGAGATGGCATGTTACAGGAAATGATATTACCATACATTGCACTACGTGACATGACTGTACAAACGTAGACCTGTATGTCCGACCGTGCCCGGTAAAGAGTCCGGGAGTCTATTACATCGCCACGTCCACATCGGCGTCGTCGTCGAAGTCGTTAGCATCTTAGTCGTTTTCTTTGTCCGTCCATCATGCTTTGGAAACAGAGAGAGAGTGTGAGAGAGAGAGAAAGAGAAGGAGGAAGAGAGAAAAGCACGGAAGTTATGATGATATACTTCAACACGTCAATATTCCGAAATAGAACGAAGACACGTTGACGAAAGGATAAAACTCTGAGCTGTACGAAGTGTGTCACTTTTCACGGTGAATGGATCGTTTCAATCAGCAAAAATTAGAACCACTATTAGCAGGTATTAGCCACCACCATTCTTTACCAGTTTAAGTGGAAAACAAGAGTCACTGTTTGTTGTTTACGGAGCGTGAGCGAGTCAACTTTGCACAATGAGATGAATTTCGAGAAGCTCTCGCATAGCATGTGTCGCCGCCGCCTTGACGATAAATCTGAAAATAGAACCGTAATAAGATCACTACAATAGCTCGAGGACATCAAAGTTTTCTGTGAGCTGCTAATCGACTCCTCATCTCGAATTTCTGCTTCGATCGCTGATCCTGAAGTGCGCAACTAGGATTTGTTTTCTTCCATACCTGTGCCGAGGCCCTTGTCTACAACCTACTCATCCGCAGCATCTAGCGGTTCAATCCTGTTGAAGTATCTTTTTTCCCCGGCTAAAGTGCCCGGTACCATTAGCCCTTTTCCATCGGTAGCCCTTATAGCCGAAACGACACAGGGGTGTAGTGTCACTTTTTCAGTGTATGAATTATGAATGAATTCATTCCACCTTAATGGACCTCCTTTTTTCGGACGATTCGCCAATAGAGCATGACCTCCCTCCCCTGCTTTCTTTTCCTCCTGCTTTTACCCCTCCTTTTTCCGCCCATTGTGCTGACTTCCAAGATGTTCGACCGAATCCGTGCGTCCTTCAATTATTGCTCCGGGCTATGCGCGCCGTTTCCCTTTGCCCGTCGTCGGGGGGCGAGTTAATGGAAGCGAGATCCTTTTAATTTGATAAAATACACAACATCTCCGCTCTCGCTTCCGTCGGCAGCATTCAAGTACAACCCCATCTCAGGGGCGTTCGTCGTCCTTGGATAGGCAGCCTTCCTACTATCAATGGTACTCCTGCTAGTGGCAGGTTTTGTCGATCTCTTTCCTCTATCCGCTTTGCTGCTGCTTAATTTTGTTCATCTCTAACCCACCTCCCGAGAGGGTGGAAACGGTAGCAAAAGGTAGCAGCGGAAAAAAGAAACTACAGCCAGGCAAGTAATCGTACCCGAGATCATAAATCATTAACGTTGATTTATTCTTCTTTTGGCGTTCTTTTTCCTTGGAGAGAAAGAGAAAGAGCGTGGGGAAAACCGGTGGACGGTACAGCGACATAGATTTTCCATTTCGTGGGGATGTTCCACAGAAGCTTTCACTGCGCAAAGCGGCAAAGGGCCTCTGGGACAGGGCTCCGGCTTCGAGCTTGGCCGGACGGAGGACAAATTATGGTTCAGTTTGCCTAGTGGACACAGAAAACCCTGTCAAACGTATGTTACGATTTAGTTTTGATTTGATGTGCTTTTTACTGTCAATAGATGGCTCTGTGGGGACTGTTTGGGAGCGTTTTGCTTTGTGGTGGTGGCACAGATAGGTTCCGAAATGATTAATGAATACATTCTGAACGCGCTTGGCACGAGTTGGAAATGGATTTGAATTGAGTGTAAATATGCCGCACTTTGTTATGGTTTTTTTTATTAAAGTAATCGATTTTCCGTCCTTTGCGATGATTTATTAGTTACAATATATTTCCTTGTTTGAAAACTCAATTCTAATACAAGCGTGATGTTTAAAGATGGTCAAATGATAAGGCTCAAGCTCATAACCATTCACAGGAAAGAGCTCGACGAGTTATCTAGAAAAAAGTGTCTTATCAAATCACTTATCAAATAACACTGCTAGAGCTTCATTAATCACAGTTTATATTTTGGATTTGTTCTACACAATGTATTTCCAATTGCTCAATTTCACGTATAACTTTTCGATCATCATCTCACACTTTGCAAACACAAACGATACAATTTCTCCTCAAAATCCAAGCAATTAGTTCGTTACCTCGCAGTGATGAAAATATAACCATTTCTTTCACCTTCAAGCAAGACGTTGACGAAAGGAAACCTTACCACAAAATTGAGCAACTTTCCTACTCCAGCTGAAATGTAAAAATCAACGACCATTTTCCCGAACCACTTTCCCCCAGTTTTATTTCTTTCATCTCCAAAAATCCCTTCACGTACACGTAATCCGAAACGACAATTGGCATTTCGGAGCTTTTGCAACGTTCCAGCCCGACACGATTCAATGCCGTCAGGTTTTTAAATACAGTTATTTTCCTGCTCAGGCACGTCCACATGACGGTGTCCGTTGTGCTCTCGGGCACCCTTCCTTCAACTGGTTGGTTAAATAAAAATTCGTCCACCCTGGGGTGGCACCTTTTATTAGAGAAAAGCATCCCACTCTTCCTTCGCCGCTTTGCAAACAACACCGAGAGCGAAATAAAAAACGCAGATGGGAAAACACACCCAATGCAATTACCACCCGGGAGCACGTTTTTCGCCGAGCGTCATTTGACAAATGTATTGACTCTTCGTTCCAGCTGGGGAAGTCCCCGCGGGGCAACCGAGTGGGTGAGTTTTCAGGCAGCATACCGATGGTCGTAAAAGTCAAACCGCAATATTGGAAAAACGATTATACGCGAAGACATCGGGCGGGCGGGAGCCTGGCCTGGTGGGTCGATTTTTGGTGGGTTCGCTTACACTCTTATTTCACCTTGTCTGTTTGCGAGGAACGAGACACGGAACTCGAGCGGACGACGAGCATGTGCCGTTTACCCTTTCAAAATGATCGACAGCCAGAATCGGTAATGGAAAGCGCCCGCAGGAATGTAATAAAAGTGTGCTTTATTTGCTCATCAAACTGATGCTTCGGCAGCCCGTGAGAGAGGGAGGGAGTAAAATACTGAAGGAAATGTCACTTTTTAAGAACATTTGAGCATGATTTGAGCGTGAGTTTTAGAATCAGCTTCCAAACTCTCATCGCCAGTGATGGATGTGACGGTAGCAAGTAAAAGAAGTGTCATTTAGTGTAAGAAAAAAGAAACATTCAAGAGCATGAATGAGAATTCAAACAATCTGACTTCCGAAGAAACATAAAACGCGCAGCACCTTCAAAATGGTTCATGTTTCCTTTGCTCTCCGCACAGATAAATAATAAACACGTTCCTTCGACGCGGACCTGAGAGACAACCACCACGAAGGGTTGTTTGTCCGCTTTTTCTTTTTCGTTTCACATTCCCGTGCAGAAAGCTACAGTACAGCTTCATATTTAATGCGTAAGAAGTTGCGCCAAGCTATTTTCTCTGGAAGGTATCGGGGGAAAACTAAACAGCATTTTCCAACAAAACCATACTGTGAAACTCTTGCTTTGATATACGATCGCAAGGACGGTGTGCACATAAAACACGGCCCTGGTAGCAACATTATGTTTCTTTTCCAGCTCTTCGTATCTCGTTCGCTCCGCTGAAGGAGTCAATTGGGAAATCATTCTGTCCACCTCGCCCGCACAAGAAAAACAAATGGGTAGTACAGCATGGAAAGGGAATATCGAGAGGTGTAAATCGTTTCTCATGCCGGTGCAGAAGGCCATCCTGGCTCTGTTGTCTTTCTTTTAAGTAATCACACTCCCATAACGGGTGGAGGAAAATCTAAATCTAAGATATGTTTAGTACAGAAGTATGGACAGAGGCACTTAAACACCCTTTTGGAGTTTTCGGTGGAGAAAGAGTAATTCTTGGTACAAACAGGTCCAGCAAGATTGACGAAGAAGCTAGAAAAAGATGCAAAAAGGGAGCAAGAAAAACAACAAACCATTACATCCCCTTTTCATGTTGACGACGGCCTGCTGGCCAGGTCGTAAAACCATAAAGAGGATTGTTGAACAGCTATTTCCGGTTACCCCTTGGTTCGATTAGCACCCGGAAGCAAATTTATAGGATTTAAAGAAGGCACAAAACAAAAAGGAGTGATGTTGGTTTCTAGGTTAGTAGATGATTTTTGTTCTTAAAGGAAGGCCAGAGAATGCTACAACGCCCCCTAAGACGCAAATCTAAAAATCTTAAGACACAATTAATTTTTTATTTTATTTGTTTCAGTAGTAACGGCCAGGCCGTATTGCTAAGACACGATTAATGTCAATGCCAAAACTATTGAGTTCTTGAAAAGAATTCGAATCAAAAACGGAAAAAAATCCAAGTGTTGATGAACATTACGATTATCATCATCATCATTATGTTCAGTACATATGAATCAGCTTCAAAAATTCTATAGAATCTATGAAATGAATGAAAGAAACTTTGTTTTAAACGAGAAAATTGGATCCAACCAATATTCTTGAGATCTCATGATTTCTTGAGGCTCTAGTGCGGACATGTCAAACATACATTGCCAAAATGCCATAAAATCATTTAAATCTAGTGACATTTTACAGAGATTTTTTAAAATCTCTGAATAATCATGCCTTTGCAACTATTGATTAATTTCGAACCTTAGGAGTATTAGGATTCGGATCCAACAAAGGATTTGTTGATCGAATTGATGCATTAAAGATACAAACGGATGTAAATACGCTTGGAATGCTTCCTCCCTGGGTCTTAACTTTTTTTGTGTTGAATTCAAGTATATTAATAGTTTCGATCAACGCGTTTTTCAAGCTTTTTACTTCAAACACTTTTAATCAAAAATTCCTGAATTATTTTAAGTTTTGATCGATCATGACAGCAAATTTCTAACTAATAAACTTATTAGCCTAGTGAAAAGGCTAATAATTAATATTATAATTAAATCTACTATTTTTTCATTCATTAATTCCCATACCAGCTACTCAGGCCGCCACCAACTCACTAGAGCCGCCACCAGCTATGGGAGCGCAATTCCTTGTTCCACTATCGATCCCTCAATTCCAACATCCTCTTCGTCATCTTGCCATCGTTTCTGCATTAGCCATCTCTGTTGAATCGCCACCGTTCATTTTTTTTTTGCCTCACAATTTGGGTGAAATCGTAGCGGATGAACCGAGTACGCTACTCTAGTTAGAAAGTTGTTCATGAAATGCCAGAAAAGATTTTACTTATCTCAATAGTTTTGGTATTTTTTCGTAGCCCAGAAAAAAAACCCTAAGTACATGCGAGTCAATTCATGCTATATGTTAGGTAGTTAGTAAGGTTTTTGCATACATTTATCAAAATAAGCAAAATGAGAATGTAAAGTAACAGCATTATTTCAGAAACTCTCGAGAAAGCATGCCAACAACATTATGGTAAGAAGATAAACAAACTCTGCCGAAAGTTGTCAAAAGAAATAAAAAAAAAACAAGTTGCACTGGTGATGAGTTTGCATTCATTTCCTTAGTACTGTCACGAGAAAACATGTCACAACATGACAAATGTTATCAAACAAATCCCAACGATTCTCATTTCCCCGTGGACGGAAAGAAGCATCTTCCTCTCTCTCCTTGTTGACCCACGTCGCCTCGTGTGTCTATCAACTCCAAAAGCACATATCTGACGAGGAAGGTATGCGAGCATAATTAATTGGATTTCAGTTTTATTGATGATGGCAGCATTTCCTTATCAGCTTCGTTCGGTGTCCGCCTTCCTCATTCACACACACACCCTCACACATCTACATACATATACATGCACAATGTGTCACATGCTGGTGGTTTGAATGTGTGTGGAACTCTTCCTTCTATGAAAAGCTTCCATTCATTCTGGACCGTTCTTTTTTGCTGCAGGGGCAGCAGCTGGTAGTAGTAGACCGCTTCGAAGAACTTACCCTTATATCTCCCTCAAACATGCTTCAATCCACGCTGAAGACACGATTACGGTCATTGGATTTCAATCGACCTAGAATGGCGACCACACAAAGAATACGCCGTCGTTTATAGAAAAGTTGGTCAGTGGTAATGTTGTTTTTTTTTGTTGGCTCTCTCACTCTTTTTCTCTACCTCTCCTCCCAGTCGACCTTTCCCCACCCCTACAAACTACACTAGTACAGCATCTTGCCCCATCTTGGCACGGCCGGAGGCGATGGCGGTGATGACTGTCATAAATAATTTTACGGGATTAGTCCGAAGCATTATGCCGATTGAATCAATTATTGTTTGCTTCGCAGATCATCGCACTAAAACATGAAGCAATAACCTAAAAACAGCCTCCCGTATCGCACCATAAGACAAGACAAACCTCCGTGGAACGTAAAACTTCTCCATTAGACAAAAACGAATGGAGCGGCCACGGGATTAAGAGAAAAGAAAGAGAGATAAGAGGAGTTCGAAGGGAAGCGCAATGTGAAGGCGATTGATGAGTGATCACACCGAGGCATAAATCGAACTGAAGGACGAATCAAGGCGGTAGGATATTGCTGCAGAGATAGGCCCGAGATGACGATACATGAAATATTAGTGTCCGGCCGGTAGGCTCATAGTAATCAATTATTAACCGAACGGAGGTTAAGCATACTTCCAGCAGGCCTTCCAGCTGAATGAAGACATATTTTGGGCTGGTTGGGTAGAAATCGATCCTTACGTTATTTATGCCGTAACTGCTTTTGGAACGTGAAGATACTTGTTTTCTAATTTTCTTTGTTTCATGCACAATTCAAAGACAGCAAAAACGAGCGAAAAACTTGTTCAAGATTCCCTTTGAAAGGTCGTTTTTGTATTTTGTGCGTCAACGAAAAATGGCATTCATGGGAGTCTGTGACAGTTTAAACAGGTACTGCACACGTTTACTACAGGACACTTTATAATGCGTCATCCCTATCACGGAGGGGTATTGAGAAAATGAAAAGAATGTTTTTCCCTTCCAGCACACAAACACAACGTGTGTGCGTGAGCTCCATTTGTTTTCCACCTTCAACAACCAAGATGAGCCGAGCAAGAATGTCGTGAAAAATGAACGTTTAGAATGGTGCTTTAACGCAGCAAAAATGGAAAAACCAAGAACGGCCTTACAACTAACTTTGTTGCATGGTAAAAGTGTCTCATTATCGCTCAAGGGTTTTTTTTTGCTTATTTGCACATTTACTTACGGTTGCGAGTGCCGTGAGGAAGAGACAGTGCGAGGACAGAGTGCCGGAAGTACTTTCGTATGCAAATGGCGTTGTTCTACCGGTTTCCACGCCCGCTGTTTTTCACTGGGGCGAAAGGCTAAAGAAATATAGCGACAATTTGTTAGGATTTTGTTGTTTTTTGTTACATTTGTGGGGGGAACTAGGTAGACCAACGGAAAATAGAGAGGTTAACCACAAGAGAAAATTGGAACCATTTTTTAATCGTCTTTGTGCGCTACACTTGTTCGGTTGCTTGTTAAGAGAAAGCTATTTTTGTAGCACTGTGGTAATATCGATTTTTGTATCTTTCCTACCATGCCATCTTGCTAAAAGTAAAATAACCGCGACAAAATACAGTTAATTTTGTAACATAATCAACCTCCTTTGCTTAATCCACCGGATAAACGGGGTCGAACCATTGCCTTGGTAGCTAATATATCGTTGCATCAGAGGTTTTTCGGTTCCCTTCCCTTTTGCCCTCCAACATGTCCCATCAAACTACGCAGATTGCAATTTCCCATTAAAACATTTTTATCACCTTAGCGAAACTAAATTACGCGACTTTACGCCATTTTCCACGGCAGGTCGGTTGGTCGCACGGTCGGTGATCGATGCTAGTGAAGAAAGTTCTACCCTTTTCCCGCACTCCTTCCGCGACACCTCTCATACGGGGCGGGCTGTGTTGGTGAAATTTATGATTTTCCAACCGCACGTTCAGCCCACTCACAAGGAGCGCTCGTTTGTATCCTTGCCTTTCTCCTGTACTTCTGCACTACTTTTTGCTCTTCCCACACCGTTTCGTCGCCGCGTGGTCGGGAATGTGCATCTCGGATCGTTTAGGATCGCTTTTCCTACCATAGCCCTCAACGAACACAGACACAGGTCGATCCGGTACACCGGAATCGTCTGAAGATGCAATAAAGCAACCAATTCCGGGGTCCTTCCAAGCCTGCGTCTGCCTTCCTGCCGGCCAAGACTGCCGAGACTGCCGGGTGCCACAATTACTACGCGTCGGTTGCCCGCTAATGCTGTGTGTGTGTGTGTGTGTGTCGGTGAACGAAAAAAATATGAAGCAAACAGGAAGGTTTGCCAAATCTTCTTAAATAATGTACGGAGCGCAAGATTGCTCCCGCTGCTACCTACGGGCAATGGATTTCGTTCCACTCCTCTCCGCATGGACCAAAAGTGGAGAAAGCTTTTACTTTGTGCAGGTTTCTCCTTTTTTCACTCCCTGCTGCACATAACCTCAATTGGATATCGGTCGAGGGCAGCAAAGCAGTTTAAACGCAGCAACGACGGGAGAGAAAAATCTTATCCAACCCCCCTGTTCCCGACCAATTGGTCCATACTTCTTCTTGTCCAACTTTATTCTCCAACTGTACCGGCAAGAAATAAGATTACGACCGTGCCCTTTGCTGATCCGAAGCAATATTTTCTATTGGTTTATTTCACCGAACGGAAACCGCGGCATACACTAGCAGCGAACAACAGCTACGTCAGAAAAAAGAACGGCGAAACGTACACCATCATCGTCATCGCTGCGCACCGTCATACGGAGTGCAGGAAATAACAAAGTTTTGTATTTCGAACCTTTTATTTTCGCTCTTGCAGAGGATGAAATGTTGCTACACGCTGAAAATGGGATCGTTTTTGCGCCAGGAACACTGCTCGGGGAGGTATGAATGGTGCTTGTTACGCAGAAAGTAAGGCTGGGAGGTTGATGGGTAATGATTGGATAACGCGTTACAGTAAACTGGATTGCAGTTGAGAGGTAGTTATGCCTCGCAAATTGTATCCTTATTAGTTGATGCTACCGTTAAATCATTTAAGGAGATAGGGACTTCAAAATGGTAGTTGCATTATCGATGAGAAATTGATTAACAACTGTAAGAACCAGTTTTGTACTTCTTGAGATCCATTTATCAGTTGTCTGTAAATATAATAGGATGTTAAGGTTAAGAGGCTTTTTTAGGTAAACGTGCTTTATTTGAAGCTATTTAAAACGTTTTCAAAAGCACTGATGAGCCAGAAGCCTGGCATAAACCAGAATAAAATTCAAGTGCAAAAACTATTTTCGTAAGACAAACTCGCTGCAAAATACGAGTTAAATGACGATTTTAAATGAGGTCCTTGAATACTTCCAACAAATAATTTGAAAGCAAACGGTTACATCTAGTGTTCTACGGTGGTATAGATGAGCCATTTTTCTAAGATAAACGATCAGTAATCTTTTGAGTGATTCTTTCCTAAACGTATTATTGCTAACACTTAAACAAAGACTTGACTTAATCATCAGAGTATGGAAGATTCTTTTACTAGAGACCTGGATTCCAGATGGTCCTTATAGAATTGACAATTCTCCGAACTTAAAATCCTACTGAAATTGTTTCGCTAGCACCGATTGTATCGCCAACACAAAAACAAATTTGTTGTCAATAATCCTTTCCATTTAACATTATAACTACTACACACCGCATCACCTTCACCATTGCCGTAGTCGTAGTCGTCAGACTCCCTCGCCAGTTATTGAATTATTTGCACCACCTTTCCTGCCAGGTTCCAATGATTCCTTCACAGCAACAACAGAATTCATCCTGACCCAGTTCCTGCCCAGCAGGAAGCCTCCGGTCTGTTTTCTTTCACCAGCTCCCATACCGCCCCGGGGGAGGAATAATGGCAAGAATAGAAAGGAAGTGAATATTACCAATTTTTTATGTACCAGCCAGTCGAATATCTAAATAAACAAGTGAGCAACACTTGAGAAACTGCAGCAACGCCCTTTCCCCACAAGTCAAGCATGAATTGAATACAAGCTCATGCCCCGGGGCATGAACAGAAGCATCCCGTTGTTTAGGCGGGGGGGGGGGGGGGGGGGGGGGGGGAGAGTAAAATCCGTGACGACGGCGAGGCTGACTTTTCTGTGTTGGCGTTGGCTCCGAACTCTCCAAAAGAAGCCGCTGGCCACCAAAGTTCCAAAGTGCGGGGAAGTTAAAACTGGCTGCCAAATGCCATACCGTTTCTGCTTCCTTTTTCGGTGTGTTTGTGTGGCGGTGCTCTTTACAAATTCAATTCCATTTTATATCACAAGATTAAGAAGAAAACTGCCAGCAGCAGGTAACGCAACGTTGTCGCGGTAACCAGGGCGAAGGTATTTTCCAGCAGCCCCCGAGCGGCCATGCCTGTTCCGGATTCGGATTCCTTTCTTCCATGCTTTCCTGTTACTTGTCGTCCCGTGGCTTCCTTCTTCTTACACTGGGGAGTTTGGTTGCAACATGCTTTACAGTTGAACGGAATCGGAGCTCGGCCTTGCTTAAGAATTTCTTCGTATTCTTAAATCCGGTCGCACAAAGTCGACCCCTCGTTTTTTGGGAAGCTCGCCAGAAGCTTCTCTGTGCAGTTCGGTGCTCCTGGACACACGTAAGGACACCAGCAACGAAACAGGAAGTAAGACACATTTCACGCCGGGATTCACCATGGTTCAGGCATCCCTTCCCCTCCAGGAAACCCGCATGTTAAAGGAAAGGGAAGTGTACAACGACGCCAAAAAACGCGGGCACAATGACCTCGTGCTGGGTTGGTTCTGGGCTTCGTAGTCGAGCAGGGTTTTGGAACAAAAAAGTCAAATTTCCTTAAGATCGTATTTTTTTCTTTACGTTTTGTGGTTCAGCTCCTCAGTAGCTCCAGGTGGCATGCTCATGGAATAAATAATCCAATCCCCATGTTTATCTGTAAGCGCCGCGTGTCTGCAACTGGCAAGTTGGCAATGGTCGCTCGGTCGGTCGGTCGGTCCGCTCGGTTGGATGACAAGTCCTTATGATAATACAGCCCGGCTACAACAACATGAGCGCTTTGGGGCGCAATTACCTACCCTGTTTTTGAATGAACTCAAGCTTTTGCGCTCGATGGTGGCTTGCTTCGTACTCCCGAGGAGACTTCTTTTGTGAAGTGTCTTTTTGTCTTTTTTGTGATGCCTCAAACACGACTAAACGACTAAAGCTCACTTTTAGGCGGAAATGGTAAGGTTTTGGGCTCAACTTCTTTTTTTCGGGGGGATTTGGTGCTCATTTTAAGTTTGCAAGCACCCAATCGCGGGAAATTCAATTTCTTTCAACAGATGAGCCACAATCTGAGGTGGAGTTTGAAGATTTAATGCCTTCTGAGGCTTTTCTTCGTATGTCCAACATTCTGAGGCGCAACAGCAAGCCTTTTCAAGCAGGAGAGCAGGAGGATTGGACATCATTTCAAATTTTACCGATAGTTCATTAAAAAATGTATCTTCCCGCTGAAACTTTCCCGGGCGCAAACCATACGCTCGGTACCAGCAGGCCACGTGTGCGCGTGTGGGATGGCATTCTCCAGGTTGGCGTTTCCTACGAAATCCATTAATTTCACTCAAGCTAAGTGCATGTGTTTGACTTTTGGTTAGGAACGGAGTTTCGGTTTACCACTGTGTCAGAGAGTGCGTTCCCCTCTTTCCCCTTGTGTGCCACGTCTCTTACAGGCAAACAGGCATCTTCTTACCATAGAAAAACCCACCTTTAAACCACGACCGCCCTAGGCACTCTCTAGGCACAGATTGCGTCTCGCCGTTGTCTTTCGTACTCCAAAAAATGGCTGAAAGAGGAGTAGATGAAATATTCACAACATATTCTGCGTACCGTTCGTGTGCGTGTTCGTATTTGCGTACTGTAAGGCTGCATGTACGTTCAGCCAACTCCTTCCATCACCCACTTCATTTGCTTTGATGTTCCCGCTCGGGTAGTGACGCAAGAAGGTGGAAGGAAAAGCGACGGAAAAACCTCTAGTAGCATTAATTACGCCACCACGCGCATGAACTTTCGCACACACACAGTCACGTGATCCTGCCTGCTAAGGGGCGGCGCGAAAAGGTGACGAAATCAGTTTTCCTCCGCTGCCGTGTGTGTCCTAGAGTAATGCCAGTTCACGAATCACCAAGGCTCACGAATCACCCCGCGAAAAAGGTTGCCCGCTGCGTGTGTGCGTGAGTGTGGCAGGTGAGTGTTTGTATGTAAGAAAAAGCAAATATTAACCTGCGTGATTGCACACAAACATCAGACTCACCCTCACGCCCGCTCCCAATAACAGGTTGTCCGAGAGTGGGCACAGAGAAGAAAAAAAATACCCGGCGGAAAACACAAGAGATTGGGTCGGGAAATGTGTTTTCGCACGCAAAAATCCCTTCGTTGTGTTTTTTTTTTTTTGGCTGTTGGTTGTGCATGCCGTTTTTCCTCGTTTCTCGTGCACATTGTGTGTTTGTTTCATGCTGGTATGAAGCTTTCTGTTTCCCATTTTGCTTGGTTGCTTTTTGCTGTTCGTCCTTGCCGGCTCTGGGTGTTTGTGTGTGAGTACGTCAGCAATTCCAACCACGACCCTGCGGGAGTTCGTTTTTGGCTTGCGAAGGGGTAAAAGTGCCTACGGAAAAATGCGAACATTGAAACAATCGCCCTTTTGCCAACATAAATAACGGAAATTTTCCCTGAATTTCGACGCTTTGCTAGGGCGGCACTATTAAAGCTGTGCCGTGAGCTGTGTGCTGGTGGAAGTGTGATAAATCGGAGATTGATGCTGCTCAAGTGTAAAGTTTGTCGGCTGGGCAGGCATGGGTATTCACAGGCAAGCGAATATTTAAATAGTATAAAATAGTGCAATGGTCGGCAAGAAAGGTAAAAAGTTAATTTTGTGACCCCATTTGAATTGCCCATACACAGGACTTACCATCCTGCTATCAGTTTACCAGGTCACATAAAACCTCGTTAGACAGTCCTAGATATACAGAATTTGTTGATTGGTTAGATGACCACAAGAAAAGGCACAGCTACGTTTTTAATGGCATCTGATACTCGAAATAGCATTTATTAGCATAGTTCGTCTTCTGCAGATCAATGAGCAATTATTACCACAAACAAACAAATTGGAAAAAATGCTACTAGAATCGCTTGATATAATGTCAATTATCAAATTGCATTCACTTGGAGCTTTTTAAAGCGTGTTCGCATTAAAGATTAAATGTTTTAGGATTTATGCATTATTTCACTGTATGCTAAAAAAAAACTAAAAAATGACTTACGAATCATGGCAACCGTTTTAGAATATAGAGAAAATCGTTTGTTTTGCTTGGTGTTCATATTATAACTTTCATTTCTTTTAAGCTTTTTATTTAGATACCGTCGCATTTCGAGAATATCACTTTCAATGTCTCTTGATCTATTCCTTATTTTATACTTAATTCTAGCACGTCAAATCAGTTACATTTTTTTATTTGATTGCGACTATCGTTTTATACCTATCATTTATTTTTAGTTCTTATTCTTTATTCATACGAAATGTTGTTATCCTATGCCCAATTTTTTCCTATTATGATTTTTATAAATACTACACAAGTACAAGGCACAAGACAGTTTAAGAAAATTTAAAATTATTAAAGAATACTAAGCCAAGAAAAAAAGGCCAACATTGATATCCACAAAACTGATTATTGCAATAAATATTACATTTGTTAAACATTGTAGTCACGCGTTTTTCTACTGGCTAGCGTAGTTTTCTTATCTGATAGTTTTCAACTGGTTCTGGAGTAATTTGGAACTCAAATATTTAAAAAAATATTTTTAGTTTTTTATTCGCTAGTAATGGCCAAGCCATATTGCTTTAAAATTATTTTTTAGTGTCTCTTAAAATAAGAATTTAATAAATATCATGGTATTTTTCAATCCATATAATTTCATCAATTTCAGTTTCTAGCAAAAAGATCATCTTTTTGAGTTGTGTTTTTTTCAAAACAAAAAAAAAATTCATTTGCCGAAATACGACTTTATCCATGTTTAATGATTTTTCCTTCACATCAAATCTATTTTCTTTTTCCAAAAAGCTTTCCTTTAACGGCGCAATCCAAAACAGATGACTTTAAGCACTTTAGTGCCAAGGATTGCATCATCTCGATTGGTGCTTCTAAATTATCCTCAGCGGCACCCTTCGAACGATGTATGTACACCAAAGGTCAAGGAACGCCCCGATACGCTTTATTCACAAATGCACAAACACACAGGCGCGTACCTTTTTCGCTACGTTTCGCATGCAGTATTATAAAATACTCATTTTAACCGCCCGTGTGTAGCGGCGCTAGCAGTAAAGCTAACCCTCCATAAAGTTTCGCATCCCGAAATGTGTCTGGCAGCAGCCAAAGTGCGATCTTTAAAAAAAGGAGAAAAAAAACAGACGCACACCCAAACACAAACAGCAACACTCTCGTAGGGACACGTGTGAAGATGATAAGATTTTACATTTCACCGTCGCAAAAATAACAAGAATTTGCGAGCTAGCGTGCTGACGTAAAATGCGAAAAGTCAAACACGATCGTCCTTTTTGCTTACTTGCTGCCAGCGTTGACTTAAACCACGGGGGAGCTGGAAGTGAGATTTTTTTCTGGAAGAACGGTGGTCTTTTCGTTTTGGAGCAAATTGTTATCAGCTTAAACACCGAGCTTAACTTCTCGCCTAGCTCGTCCGTCGGGTTAGCATGTTTGTGAGTGCACGAATTGCTGTTCACTTCTGTTTACCTTTCCACTTTGGTTGTGATGCAGCACATGATGGTGTTGAGTTTCAATTCTGTTTTCTGGAAAGAAGCGTAAAGAAGCAAAACATATGTGAAAAATATTGAAAAACAAGGACTTTACTTACTTACTTACTTACTTACTTTGAAGTTTTGATTTAACTCATTTGATTAAAGAATGCAAAAGAATCCAATTTTTAAAATGTTGCATACTCTTTTTAACTTTAAGCCTTGTAAAATATAACTTGTTTTTTTGTCATTTATTTAAAATGGTTTGAAAATATCTGTATAATATTAACTTCTGATCAGAGTTGTAAAATAAAATGAACCGTGGTTCGCCTCAATCCTTTAAGCAATGATTTGATAGATTACTTCTATTTCTCCTATCATCATTGGGTACGACTGTGTTTCGAGTAATTATGATTCAATCTTGTAACATATTTTGAACAATCTAACAACCGTGAGGGTGCAGATAAATGTACCGAAAAAAAACTACACCAAGTTATGAGAAAAAACATTTTCTCGGTGATTTCCAAATTACTAACGATAAAGAACTTTTCATCTACAATAGAGCGTCGATTATCCGGGGGCTGATTATCCTAGGGGCGGATTATCCGTGTCCCAACAATTCGTCAGCTCCAGAAGAAAAATGCCCATTACCGTATGGTTGAATCAAGTTAAGACAAGAACCACTTCATACTGTTAAGGCAATTAAATCGATATTTTTTGTATATTTAAAGTTTGATAAGTGATTTTTTTACCCCTATTTTATAAAAAAATATATATTATTATTGCTTATATTATTATATATTAATATTATATATTATATTATTGCTTATATTATATTATTATAAAAAAAAAACAATTTTAAAATTAATTTGTACTCATCAAATCAAATCCACGCTAAGATTACAATTATAAGCTTTTATATAAATACGGGTTGATTATCCGAGCAAAACGATTATGAGGCATGCATCCGGTCCGGACCACCCCGGATAATCGACGCTCCACTGTACTTGTCACATGTCAACCGTGGTCTCAAATAAAAGGCAATATATTCAGTTGTGTCGTTGCAAGAAACGTAGAATAAGCTGCGATCGTAGAATAAGCTGTATATAGATTGAAACTGTATTATTCAAAACATTTTTGTCGTAAGACATATCTTGAAATAAGTCGTTGTGATATTGCTTGACAGGATAATGAAATATCTAAGTATGCTCTTAAATAAAAGATTATTTTTCAGTGCACACATCGGCATCACTACCAGCACGGTTACATCTTCTTCTTCCACTTCTTCTAAAACTGTATTCGAATACTCCTTTCTACAGCTGGAGATGCACCTCATTTGCATGCATGACTTTAGCTCGTTTCAAGCTCAATTCCTGGTCTTCCTACTCATGATCTGCTTCCCTTTAAATGTACACAAACTCAAAACCCCAACAGAATCATTTTTCCATCCCATTTTATGCTACGTTTCACTTCAAACGATTGACTGCCACCTGACACGCACACGGAAACGGGGAAATGCAAACAGACGGCTCATGCTCAATATTGCTTCACAGAGTTAAGCATCAGCTTTATATACAACCGCCCTCCCCCCTCCTCACATTCCGGCCACACGTTCTGGTAGCCCGAGCAGCAATTAAACATGCATGTCCTTGCAAGCAGTTCAAGCAGTTTGGACAGCGCACAGTTTGCATGATTGATGTGTGAAAGTTTTCCCCGTGTGTTTGCCGCATGATAAAGACGTTACAATGACACGCGGAACGCCAGAAAGAAGGCCAGAAATTTAACCTTCCGGAAAGGGGCAGATGGTGGCAGTTCTTTTTCCATTTCCACCAGCGTGCAACACTTTTATTTCACTGCGATTGTCAAGTGCCTTTGCTTTCTCTCGTTTGCACCTTGCTTTTCCAGTGAAAAGAGGCGGATGGTTGCCCGATAAATTACTTTCATTATCAAGGATTCTTGGGTGCTTGCGTGGTTTGAAGAAAATCTGCCTTCTCCGGTAGTCCCCAGGGTCCTTTTGCGTTCCGAGAAAAGGTGTGCAAAAGCTTCCCGATATCGTTACAGCGGCGGAAACGGAAGCGTTTACCGGAGGCGAAAGAATTATGACCGTGATGATGGTGGTGGTGTGTCTTTCATCAGCAGTTTTCAGACTGTCTGTGGATTGTTTTCCGTCGGGAAATTGAGAATTTGTGAGCATTTCCGCAGCACAAAGCGTGGCAAAGTGTGTGTGTGTGTGTGTGTGTGTGTATGTGTGCACCTTTTCGAGCACACTGCTTGATAGCGATTTCTTGCATGTACTGTCAACGGTAATCTGATGATGTATGATATTTCCGTTGCGAACGAAAATTTGGTTCGTTTGTTTTTTTTTTTACTCGTCCCATTCGTGCGCCACGCTCTCTACTCCACGCTCTGCGTCATTTGTTTGGTGAGCGTGAAAAAAGCGGAATCAAAAACCACCCGCCCACAAACGGAAGTTGGACGTGCGTGCGAGATGATCGCTACTCCGTGCGTTTTAACTGTTTTTGCGCTGAGCTCCATTTGAATTCGTAGCTCGAGTGGTTTTTTTTTTGTTCAGATTTCCTTCCTTGTATGGTTTCACCGTTTATGTTTAATCTATGAATAACCTTCCCTCGTGGACCAGTTCTTTGGCCGGCATTGTGTCATAATGTTTTGTGGTTGATATCATAGAGCGAAGTGTATCGAAAAACAAAAGTAAAAACACAGAACAAACCCACAATCACAGATGCCGCTGGCGGGCCGTTATTGTTCTAAGCTTCTCTTTTTTCCCTGTTTTGGGTGCCCACGGGAAGCCCTATTCATAATTCACCTTCACGGAACGTCAGGAGAAAAATGGACTGAAAATTTGATGAGTGACACTGACGAATGCCCGCTTGGAAATGGAAAGATGGTGGGAGAACTAGAGCGCAGATCATTATTTATAGCTCGCTGGGTGAATTGTTCTGCATCTAATCGCGTTGTAAGAACCATTCTAGGCTAGATTTTAGTGTAGCAACTTTTTTGTTTCTCGAAGCGAAATTTCTCTTTGATTGTTTAAATTGCATGAAACGTTCGATGTTCATGGAAATATTTCATTGCGCCTAACGGGTATGCAATGTTAGTTATCGCGTTCAAACTGGTCGTTTAGAAGGGAATCAGCACGTTCGCTTACAATTTATTTTATCTAGTTTTTATTTTCCTCTTTTGTCGATAAGTATACTTATTTTACAAGACTTCCGTATTTAACCTTTGTTTTAATGAATAAAAATATCAAAGAAATATTGTTTTGTTAAAATTATCGACTCATGTGCCTCGACTTGTCTCACGTACTTTAAAAAAAATCTTTTGCATGGATTATTTCATGCGAGCGGTTATGCGTGTTCAACATTTTTTCTTTTTCTTTTCTGTAGCTGTTTTCTTTAAGTATTATTGATGTATTAAGAAATAATGAAATATTCATTGATGTTATGATCAAAAATTTTAAATAATTATTCTCTGGTTTAATAATTTTATCCCTTAGTTGCTCTATGCTCTTGATTGCTCTGGAGTTTTTTTCTGTTATTGTTTGTTATTTGGATGGTTTACTTGTGAATCCACATATTGACACATTTTGATTTATACTATAATCAGTTTGTTTCATAGCAAACATTCAATTTTCTTTAATGTTGGCATGAGTATAACGTTTTAGCAGGATGCGAGTTCACCATTTTATATAGATTCCCAGCAATAGAACCAGAAATATATTTGATTTAAGTATTGACATGTTCACGTACATAGGTCATAGCGCCAGATAAGTCATAAAGTAATTTTCCATGTTTTCTATTGCCCGATGATATGTTATACATTTTTCCGGCCCTTTTAACTTTTTTAACTTTTTTAACTATTTTAACTAGACATTTTAAAAAATTATTCCCATCATTCACTTCGTTTTCCAATTCTTTGATCAAGCTGTTGCCATCTAATTCTATTGTATATGTCTTAATTCTTCACTATTTATATTGTATGCCTTTATGGTATGAAATTTTGTCAATTGTTGTTGCATGTTTCATGTTCATGTTCTTCAACGATAAGGTCATTAAGATTTAAAGTTTCATTTGCATCTTTTAGTTGCTTCTGTATAGAGTACATTAAGGAGTAAAAATTGTTCACTAGTTTTTCTTTATGAAGTTTATGTTCTTCAATGATGAAATTCATTGCGAATGAATGTTTGCCCTCTTGCAAGACACGTTTCTTAACGCATTTCTCCTTGTCATATTTTTTAACGCCATCGATTAACCACCCTGTAACAGTCATTTTGAGGCACTTGTGCGTCACTTAAATTTAGCAAATCAAACGAACCACAAGTCCTAGCAAGAGACTACACTTACTTTTATCGTTAAATAATATCTCTTACTTTTATCGTATAAATAATATCTCATCGAAGTGTAAATACGAAAAAAGCGTTTAATAGGTCGTTCCAGGAAGTCAGTAAACCATTGTTAAAACTCCAACTGTGTTTGACGCTCGCTCGAATTGCTCATTTCCTGCAGAATGATATTGAATATGCTCCTTTTCGTGCAGCTTCATTGTCCACTTGTTATCGCTTACTTCCTTCACTTCCACTATCCACTCGTGCTTGCCATATCATGCCTTTCGGATCTTACAAATCTACATTCGCAAGCGGCTAAAAAACATACCCAACAACTCTAGGGTACAGGGGAAACACTCAAGCTGCCGACTACAAAACACGGCCCAGGCTAACGTACTTAAGATGAGCCGCGGCGGCAAAAGGTGATAAATTGAATATCCTTCCACAATTTGCACTCGTATTATTTCGACGCGTTCGGGCGGAAAACTGGCAGCTGGCAGGCAGTAGTGTAGCCGCCGCCGACCCCGACCATCCTCGAATCGGATTCACTTCCGGTCGCTGCTGCCGCCACCGCCGACGCCACCGGAACGCCGACGGTGGGCCACCTTCATTCATCATTTTGCTCCCTTCCCGTTTTTGCCACGGTGACACTTACGCGAACAGGACGGCACACGGCACCGGACGGACGGTCGGACGGACGGACTCTGCTCGAGCGTGCACCCTCGTCACCGGTTTTTCAACATTTTACACAGACTCAAAACTCAATTAAATTAATTGTTTCCCTCCAGTTGGTGCAAACGCTGGGAATATGCCACCGGCAATTTAATTTGCTTCTAAATGAATTTTCGTTCCATTGCGCACGGTTTTCCAAACGCGGCCGGCCCAACTGCACAGAAGGCATCGAGATGGAAGTAAAGTGTGTGAACGTGTGTGTGTGTGTGTGAAGAGCGTGTTTGTAGCTAGATGCTCGACTGACAGATACGTAGCGATCACAAAACGAGTCCTTTTTTGCTATCACATACACACACACACACCTCACCAGCACAGACCGAAGCGACCGCAAGTACATCATACTATGAAGGGCCCTTCGAGAGGCGCATTCTTGTTAGTGGTGGATTGGGGAGAGTAAAGAGAAGGTAAAAAGGGGGCTGCCTGGTAGATTGTCCTTTTGTGCCATTGTCTATGTCCATCTGGAAAAGGGACATACAGCGGGCCGGAACGATGGTCAGTTTTTGCGGTTCCCATCAACCCGGTTTCACGTCAACATTATCCGTCAAGTGTTTGAGGCGGGGGGCTGTTAGGGTGGGCTTGTGTTTGTGTGTGTGTGTTTCTATCTTTCCTTGGCAAATCTACAAGAGCGCACACGGGACTTCTGTCCGTGTATTCTTAATTAGATTTTGATTGATTACCGCAGAGTCCATCTAAAAGTGTTTCCCGAAGGTTTTGTGCCACCATTTTGACTCTCTAGAGCTAGGTTAAGGAGCAGGAGGAGGGTGAGGTATTTCACCAGCTGGAAGTAGGAAAGGAGTTGATTTGAAAATTAAGTTTATCCTGGCAGAGACGACACCGGTACGGGGGTTTTCTGGGCGTGAGGTGTTGATGAGGACCGCCATTTCTGGGAAATATGTTTTCCGAAACGGTCGGCTGGCATGTGATAAAATTACGATCGATTAGTGGCAGGTGAAAAAGTTTCCACCGCCGCCCATTTTCTGCCCGATGAGGTTGAGGGTGATTAGTAGACATTTTTGTCTTTTGGTAGCTTCTAGATGGTGAGGATACAATTTTATCCATTTAGCACTTAGTATGTCATTGAAAACGAGATTGGGAACAAATATTTTCAGGGGATCGTAGGTTGAAGTCAATAAAGCAATGATATTAATATTAAATAAATCATATTAGCTCTAGTTACAAGATTATTCTGATAAAACGAAACCATATATTTGAGTATTAAAACTAAATTCAGAATAAAACATTTCCCAGCTTATTTTGGCGTACATCTTATTATTTCATTTAAACTTATTACTTTTTAACCTAAATCTTACACGTTGCCTAACAATCGTTATTTTGGGGGCTTTTTAAGTAAAAACAGCTTTTGCTTTAACGGTTAACCGAAATGGAATATTTAGTTTAGAATTAGATTTAGAATAGTTGAATAGTGGTTTTGCTATGTTGGTTCATTGCAGCTCAATAATAGACGATGCTCGTTCTGATCAGCAAACTTTTATTTATTTCTGGGTTTTTCTCAATATGAAAAATATCTCTCTTACTGAAAAAGGGTAAAATAACGTCTATGTAGTAGAAATGTAATGTACAATTTTCGGATTATGTGTGTTATTTGTCAAAGTAATTTTCAACGTAAATTGCATTTTTCTATCCATTTTTAACTAATCGAATCGAACTAATTGTATGGTCATAGGTCTATGGAACATTACAGTTTCGAAGAGAGACGTAAAACAAAACACTAAATGATGCTTAATGCAAATAAAAAACAACATTTAAACGCTAATAAACTATCTCAAGGCATTTGAGGGTTCAAAGTTTGTCTCCATAAAATATTATATTTCTCCTAAATGACTAAGCATGTAGAAAATATGTACAATGTTATGATTCTACAACCATAACAAAGGAAGTCCAACAAATGGATGCCATAACTCGCAAAATGATTTTAACCTGCTTTTCAACACTTTAACTAGCGCTCGAAGTTGTGAAGCACTTTTCCTCATTTTCTTTTCAATTATCCGCCACGTAGCAAACCATATTTTCCCATCTATCTCAACATCCTAAATTTAAACTATCACAGAGATGGGAAATTTGAATGCAGGTTACACAAGGAGCGACCAACGAGAGCACTTGTTCCCTGCATGCAACGTAGGGAATGTGTTTTGTGCAGAAATTATGATCCGCTACATTAACACCGAAAGGGCGGGAGATAAAGTTTTCCCGTTTCCTAATCGGAGATCGTTTTTTTCCTCAAACTTTACGATGCAGGTTTGCTGGGGGACGGGGGATCGTGTGGAAATGATTGAAAGAAATTCGTGTTCCAAGCTGACTGAAAGTGGTGAAAATGGGAAGAGCGCCACAACTTGCACAACCTCTGAGACAAAAAACTAGCTGGTAAAAGTGGCAAAAGTGGCATGGTCCTTACGAACCCTGGAGGCTCAGTAGCTGGAAAATCGCACCCTTTCCTTTCTCTTTCCCTCGCAGACACACACACACACACGCATACGCTTTTTTTAAGAGACATACAGTATTTCCTTTTCGTTCTCGCCTGAACGAAACTTTAACCCAAACCAAACTCTAAACGAAAGGATTGGAGAAAAAGCAGAACCGAAAAATTCACCATCAGCATGGGGGAAGCGGTAGGAAAACCGCTGGAAATTTGAAATTATGCTTCCGGAAACGATTTTTACTGCTTTTGAATTTATCTATCGCTCTTTTACGTTCACGTTTTGTACTATGTCGGGTTTTTAGCATGTTTTTTATCTATCGCTTCGAGCAGTGGAAGCTCTAAGAAGTGGCTAAAGTGTCGCAAAAGTTTTTATTCATCGTTTATTTCTCGCTTTTAGCACCGTGTCGATGTGGGTTTCGTTCGTACGTTGTGTTAGAAGGCTTATGTGTGGTGCCGAGTATGTTCGGTGGGTGTTCTTACCCTGTGAGCCTGTTTTGATATGGGTATTGCTAAATAACAACACAAAACGGTTATTTTAGTGATTTTAATTTCTTTTATTCTCACTGAAGCAAAGATCCAGATACTCTAGAATGGTACAACTTCTAAGTAAGGACTGATTGCATATTAAAGCACAAGCAGTAAACTTGTAGGGATGCTTCAGAAACTATTTCAATCGTTTCAATCGTTTTTTCTCATTCTTGGCTTCCTTTCTGTAACACCAGACAATGTGCAATCGTTTCCGGTTTGTCAAACAGATGTTGAGATATTGTGTGTAGTGCTGCTGCCATACATTTCCCTTGCATACTCCTGCACCGTCTTGCTGGCATTGCCGTTAGCGGTACGAGCGAAGGATGCTTTATTTGCATTTCGTCCTATCCGTTTTCCCAATGGCACACTGTGTTGGTGAAATTTTGGTACAATTTTGTTTCGAAAAAGGAGTGCTCTAAGTGTGAGTGAGCGGCAGTTCACTCTTGTGCTGTGCTTTCCCATTACGCGCATTGTTTCCGTGCTCCGGTGGAAAAATTCCACGTTATTAGCTTTGCTTCCTTTGCGCTCTCCCATCCTGCCAACATATCCGACCCCTTTTTTTTCATTCACTTCCCGCATTAAACGAGAAGAAAGGAGCATGTTTTTGTGCGAGACCGGTCCCGGTTGCTGGGTGAGATGAGGCCTTTGCGTGTGCCGAAACCGTGCCGAACCGTGAGAGATGAACCACGGTGCAGAAAAGAATGAAAATTAATTGGATTTTTGTATTGAAATGCTCTTGCCGAACTTCAATTAAACTTTTTTAATAATTTTTGAAGAGTTCCCCCTCGCGTGCTCCGCGACCCCGTTTCCTGCGGCTGCTGCTTCTGCTGCATTTCGAGCATCCCAACAACGAAAACAAGAAAGCGTTTTATTAAAGCTTTATGCGGAATTGTACGAGAATAGGAAATTTGATATTCGACGGTACCATTTCTTGCTTCTCTGCTGTTGGTAAAATGCATAACCGTGTCTTAAAACTGAGATTAAAAAAAACATGAAAAAGAGCTAGGAAACGATAATTGAGAGCTCAAAACAGGGCTAGAAACAATGATACAAGAAAGATGAAGCAAAGGTTGCATTAAATGGATGATGTATTTGGTTCGCTATCTCCAACGTTCGCTCTCTATCATCTTCACCCTCTTGGGTCGGTACGAGCATGCAATGGGGGTTGTTCGATTGCAAATTAATACAACAGTGTCAAGGGAAAAGTCAAACGCACACCGATCAGCTCGCACCAGGTTCGATGGTCCTGGATTGCCCGCCTGCAGCACAAAATTGCATTTATAGATGTACTTGATGTTTTGCATTTTGTTTTTCATGCTCGTTTTTACGTTTTACCCCTTCATTCCTGATACAAGAGGGAACTGATCTTCAATTGATTCGAGGTGTTATAATGGTGTCTGTTTAAGTTTATATTAAAAAAATGATTCAAAACGTATCAATTAAAATAAAATAAAAACCATTCCCCTGAGGTTAAAAAAGGAAGGAAAAAAGATTTATATTAAAATTTGCTTTTGGAGCCATTCAGTTCAGTCGGATTGTAAATTAAAATCAGCTTAATTAAGCTGACTACAAAGCATAAGGTGAGCGTTAGCGATGAGGTAAATAATGCCTTTCATCTTGTGCATTGGTTTTATTAAATTAAATATCTACTCGCTTATAGTTTGTCGCTATCGGTTGCAATTGGTTTTATTTTTACCTCGTTTCACTCGCATCTCGTCCAACACACAACCTGCCCATTCACACAGGAAACCGGAACCGGAACTGGCACCCCGGAAGTGAAGGGCTTGTCGGGTCGAGATGAGACACGGCTTTTTGAAAATGAGAATATAATTACGATGCTTGCCTTCCGGGTGGCCCTCCTGCTCAGTACAGTTGGTGGATCTTACAAGCGTTTTGTCGCAAACGAGGGGAATAGTGCGAGTGCTTGTTGTTACGGCTGCAGCATTTAGAACTTCTAATGACTTTATTCAACGTGAACAGCAGCACATGGAGAAGCCTGGTGGCTCACTAGCAGTAAGGGAAGGTGCCACGTGTGAGTCGCTGTCGCTGTCGTTCTAATGTCGCACCCTCCTCCAGTTCGTTCTTCCAAATCGATTCCACAATCGGTGTGGGAAAACGGGCGAAGCAAAGGAATAAAGGTAATAAAAATTTAAGACACCTCGTTAGCAGTCATTTTCTCGTGCCTGCTTGAAGAAGGTGTGCGATCGCGTGGTGACTGCTGCTCGTTTTGGACTTCCAAACACTGGGCTGGATGGTGAACATAAACGTGATACGGTCGTTCTCCATCTCGACGAGAGTGTGCAAACATCAAACGGTGGGTAATTAATGGATATAAAGCGTTCGCGCGCTACTCACGTGGTGACAACGCAGGACGCAGGTTTAATGATTCATCTCAAGGCATGAAAATGGCAAAATTTGGCGATGCCCTTCAATTTACATAAAATTCTGGTTACGGTTCTGAAGTTCTGCTTGAGGTGCTGCGTGCAGTAAAAATTCAACTTTTTCATTATTGTTATCTCATTCTCATTACAGGTGAGCATCGTGGTGGATAGAGCTGTTAAAATAAAAAGAAAAAAAACATGCAAGTTGACGTTTATTCTGGAGCAAAGTAAACTTTAACGGATTTGTTCGTAAGTACAGGATACATTTTTATTTTATACTGTACTGATTAAGCAAAATACTAAAAAATTTCCCAAAAGTTTAGATTATAGTTTTCTCTTTAGTATCATAAGTACACAATTCGAGTAATGTTTTTCCTTAGTGATAAAGTCAGAAGATTTAACTTATGATGTTTCAAGATGCTTTCTTCACATTCAAAGCAAACGTTGGTTATGATATTGTGTATTTAAAGGACATAGGACACTGTGATTTTTACACAGGACTATATTAAAATCACTGTATTTATGTGTTTATGCAAGTTTTAATGGTGTTCTTGTTTCGAGTTGCAACCGCTTTATTACAGTCAGATAAGTGCACAAACCAAATTTATTGTGAAGGTCTTGGAAAATAAGGTTCGTCTGTTTATTATTATTTCATTAACATTTTAAAACGCAAACAAACTTTCAGTTTTTTTTCGAAATAAAAAACTTTATTTCTTTACATCTTGGCAACTTTGAAAGTAAAGTTTCCATGTTTGAAATAATTAAAAAAATCGACAAGTTAAACCTCAAAATATAGTTTTATATCAAAATATTTAAAGCACAATTGGGCGCTCAAGCCAGCATGAAACAATGTGGAGCATGCTGCTTAACGTATCCCACATTTCCTTCACCCTAACCAAGATTTCAAGAATGTGGCGTATTGCCACCCACGCCCACACATGTTGCTGACCACACCAAAGGAGAGAAAGCGCAAAATCAAAAGCCCACTGGTGTGCAATGGCTTGTAAATTCTGATCTTTTTTAAACCTCGCCCGTCCAAACCAACCGCCCGCATGCAAAACAGCAACATAAAGCAAACCTAAAACTCAAATCAGCACGACTCCAACGCCAGCATAACTCTCTCTACCCTACCTTTGGCGTTGAAAATCTTGCACCCTCGTGGGAGGATAACACGCTTTTCCAGCTGGTGGGTGAAAATATCAACAAAAACCCCGGTGTGTGTCAGTAAATAAAACGAAAGCAAATTTTAACCAACACCCGGGCGCTGCGCTTACCAGCAGGGCTGCTCGGTTGGGCGCTTTTTTCCGTTTTTCGTTTCGATGGACTAAAAGTGGTAAAACTTTCTTTTTTCTCTCCACGCGTCCCCCTCCCGTCACTTAGTCCCACGGTATTGCCTTCTTCTTTGTGACGCTCGGGAAGAGTAACGTTCGCCCTGCAACTTATCTGTTTTGGAAATTTAGCTTCAATTTTTGTCACGATCTCGGAAAAACTCCCCCACACCACCTGTATCGTGGATCGAAGGGTTTTGGGGTTTTGCTCTGTACTTTTGTTTTTTACGCCTCAGGCATCTCAATTATGAAGCGACCAAACGGTGTGTGTTAGCGTGCGTCATCCTTTGCCTGTGGGCATCAAGCAGCTTGTTCTAGCTTGGTCAGGCATCAGGGCTTCCAGGGACGTCCAGGAACAAACTGTATGTAGCTTCGTTTGAACCTGTAACAGCGCGACAGCGGACTAAAGCGATACAAAAGGAGACAAGTTGATTTTCCACTCAGAAGAAATTCACAACAAAAGTCGCTTAAACGTAGAGTCAATGCGCCCATAACCATGGTCCACTTGATCCGATTAAGCTTCAACTTGTTCCGGCATTCGACGACGACGACTTGGCAGAAACATTTTTTAATTGGTTACCAATGACAAAACACGCGAATACCGTCCATGTATTGACCAAAACCGATGTTCTCCATGGAACCATTGCACGCATTGTAGCATGACAACTGTACAATCCTTTTGTCGCTAACCTCATTGCCTGTCGATAGTACATCAAGGCTGCAGAAAAGCGGGGAAAAACCACCGTACCAGAAGTCCCAAAAGCCAAAGTATTTCCGCGTACGAATTTTGCACTGGTCGAGGTATTAGATGGTTTCCGTGGGTGTCTTTTCTCTGTGCAGCTTGCACCATCGGTTGGCACTTTACGCTGACTGGACTTTGCTGCACGACGTTACACGCCGTTTTGTTCGCCGACCGTTGTTCTCATCCATTGTGCGCTAGTGGCAATGGTGAAGCTATTTCGCAGTGCTCACCTTCAACTACCTTTATTACACGGTGTGCATGTCCCGCTTCTGCACATCCACAGTCATTTGCAATCAATTTGTGCACTTTGTTGCTTAGCAAAGGAACGTTGGCAAATGCATTTGCTTGCGCTTTTTCATTCCGTTTTCCTTTTCCTGGAACAAACAGACATGGCGTGCTTGCTTTGTTTTCCGGTCTGCGAGTCGATACTATTTACGTTTGAGGAGAAGAAAAAAGCGACGAGCGGATGGAAAAAGGACACTCGCTAAACAATACACAACATCGGGCAGTGTGATGCGAATTGAAGTGGATGGTGAACAAAGCAGTGTGACGATCGGAAACATTTATTCATAATTCTGGATGAATAATGTCTACGGCAACGGCTTGCAGACAGCATCCAGTCGCAGGAAAGGGATATCGGAATGCTAGTCCCGGCGGAGGTACTTGCAATCGAATCGATGCCGTCCGTTTGCCGCTTTGTTTCCGCCCAGTGTCTGTGTCGGCCTGCGTTCTGCAAAACCCGTCCGAACCGTCCGATCCGTCGGAAATGGGAATCAATCGATGAAAGGATACACGATGGATACCAGCACTGCGGCAGTGGTAACCATTCTTTTTCTGCCTGCCGGTGCACCTATTTGCAGCCCTGTAGGACGACATGCCCGGTGTTCGACGTACGGTGTCAGTAGGTCTCCGTCTTGGTTTCTACGGCTCTCCCGTACTACACCGATGTCTATCCGACGATGCGACACACTTTCCAGTGTGATCACTCATATCCAATGGGCAGCAAACGGGAGAAATGGAGGATGGTAGGGTTTTGTCTAGTCAGCAGAACATTTTTGCACCAGTTCCTGAGTTTCCGTTCCTGATTTGAGATTGTCTTGTCCACCATCACCGCCACCACCCGAATGACAATTGGCGGTTTCGCTCTGTCCTTGTCTCCTTCAATCAGGACAAAGTGGGAAGTATTGTAGCGATTGTTTTAGCTGGAGTTGCATTTGAAGTCTTTGCCGACAACTTTTTTTTTCTCAATTAGAGGCAAGAAAAATCATTTTGAAATAGTACAATAATATGATTCTTCTATCGATATTGGCTAGAGTTATGGGTTAAATTTAATCGCGATGGGCGTTATATATATTGCTCTTCTACTGGATCAGCATTCTGTTATTTTAATAATGAATAAAAATATTGAAACACTTTAAGCTAGGTTCTCTTTCGTTAAAACAATTTGGTCCTCAAAACTAGTCAAGCCAAATATATTCAAATGTTTATTTAACAAATAATTGGAATGCGAAATTGTATCTACCTACGTTTGACTGCAACTGAACGAAAGGTCAACTTTCAAAAAATATTTCGAACTAACCATTGAGGTCCGACAATAGAACTACAGCAAATTGAACTTGTTTCTAAAACCTTTCAAAGACCCTGTATGTATTATTTTTTGATATTCAGTAGCATCTCTAAAATAAATTTAAAACACAATAAAATAAAAAGAATTCTAAAAAACATGTGTAAATGACGAATGGCATATTGGAAAACTAACCAATAATCGGCTGATAACTATTTATTCATCATTATTTAAGGAGAAAAAAAAAATAAAAATAAATATACTTCAATTTATTAGAAACATATTTTTCCAATTAAGATGGCTAAAAATGGTATCAGACTTCGAACGTTTAAATTAATTTGGCAAATTAAATCAAGAAATCTCATTTCCTCATAAAAATTAAATTCTGTCTCCCGTTCGCTTTAAAAACTACCCTTTTCGCTTTAAAAGCTGCACCATCCATTTTTCTAGCCGACACCATGCCCGCTCTGCTGCAGACAATCACAACATCTTTCACTAACGATCCTGCACCGCGTGGAGCGTCTCGCTGCACTTTGCTGTACTTTTCGCAATTTTGCCTCCCGATTCCCTCCCTCGATCTCCGCCGTGAATGGAAAGAAAGAAAGAGAATCGCCTCGTGTTTCAAGAAAACCTCGAAAAACTTTATTTAACGCTTCACTACACTCGAACCAAACAGTGGCAGCCACCCAAGCGGGTTTGCTCCAGCTGCCACTTGTCCCGGGTTTGGGCTCGATTTCAAGCAACAAAACTTAAAATCAGTAGAACCGGCGAAAAAACAACTGAAGACAATGAGACACGAAACAGCGATGGGAAACGATCGGAACAGCAAGCTTCATTTGAGAAATTGTCTATTGTTTCTTGTGGACAAAACAAATCACACAAAAAAACACACGCCCGAAAAGATTGACTAACGTTTGCCACCGCCACTCTCGCAAGTTGTTTGCGATTGCTGCCGCTTTTCTCGGCTTCCTTGTGCATCTCTCAGCAGCTCAGCGCTGCACATTTCACAACCGTTCGGTTTTTTTGCGTACCGTTTTCTAATTGAAGTATTTAAAAACAAATACAGGAAAATGCGCTTCTTTGGCGCATGCTTTTGCCTTGCCGGGGCCGGAAGTTTCGTGACAAAGTGTTCCCTTCCGCGCAATAGACCGGTAACGACTTTCGCTTATTTTCTTCCGGACTGGGCAACTTTCTGGTGCGCGTTGATGAATTAAAACGAGCAAAATATATAATGCTCATTGTTGCAATCGTTTGCGATTGTTTTAGGAGCTGAATGGAGTGCATCTGCTGAACAAAAAAAACATAAAATAGGGAATGATTCAAAGAAAGACAAGCCAAAGGATTGTTTAGGGAAGTGAAACTTTCAATTGCTGCTATTTATGCATTTCCTAGTAGTCGATCCTTTCAACGATGGTGGTGTTTACGCTGCCAGATATTCATTAAAATGTTCTCTAATGAGCATGAACTGGGAAACGGGCAAGCTTATTAAATAAAACAATCGATAACTTTTGTCCGTCGCACTTGACCGTCAAGTGACGTCGGCCATTTAGCCTCTGAACCACGAAATCTGTTTGGCTTCATCACATTATGCTCACTAAAATTAGTCATTCAAGTGTGCCAGTGTTTGATTTCCGGGTGAGTGTGAATGGGGTTCATTTGAAAGCAACCTCTTCAACCTTGTGACAGCCACGATTGATTGGCTGAGCTGATCGTCTTCTGCTTCCTTTTGGGCCTGATGGTTGGGCTCGCCCGTCCAAAAGGATTGCTTTTGCACGTGAAGGAGTGATCTCTGCTGCGGATCTCACTATTTGTACGTGACACGCAGTCGGTCGGTCAATCTCTTCAACCTAGCGCTCGCCACTTGCGGAAAGCATTGCGTCATTCGTCTCCTGTGGGAATTCCAGACACTTCCTGGGCGCAATCAGTGCGCGCGTTGTTGCTGTTGTGCGTGATTGAGTAAATTTAATTAAACGTTCCACTTCATTTAACGTAACTTTAAACAACTCTCACGGGCGCACTCCGGTTGGCGCCACTAAAAACGGCTCACTTGTGTGCATGAAGTAGCGTAAATCGGTGACGGGGAAAAAGTTCGTCAAACGCGCCCCGGTCCTTCAGCAAGACTCCATACCCATCCGATCAGGCGTACCAGTCGGTACGGTGATGGTGAACAATCCTAAATAGATTTCCTTTCACACTGCGATGGCGGTTGATGAAAGACGAACAGGAATAAAGCTTGTGGCTAAAGCCTGCGCTCCGGCAGACCCTTAAGAGGCTCGCGGATTGAGTTGAAAATGAAAGACCACGCCAAACCCGGGAAAACAAAAAAAAAATGGACGCAATCTTGTTCTTCGAGCGGTACAGAAACAAAAACAGAAAGAATAAAAACTCGCCACCAATCCGAAACGCAATCAGGCGGCCGGCGTCTGAAGTGCCAGCCGGCTGGCTCTAGGAGCTTGCCGTTTAAATAATAAACGAGATTTTCAATTGAAAATATTCTCCCATCCCTAGCGGGATTGTGCTCCTTCGGTCGACGGAAGAAATGATTAAGTGAGCTGGCCGGAAGGTGAACAGGAGCGGAAAGCGCGAGATGGGGCGCGGTAGGGACGGTCGTCTTCGGGGTCTCTCGATGATGACAAAATTTAATTTCCCAAGACGGAACGCGCTTCTGCGCGCATTCATTCGCGTGGTTCCAGCTGCTTTCTCGTCCCAGCGAATGCCCGCGGGAGCACGGTAGGACTATTTTATTGATAACTTAATGAGGGAAAGAGTCGGCTGCTGTAGCATTGATTTCATTCGTGTAGAAACAGGGCTTCTCTTACTGCGTGCAGGCAACAAGTAGATGCGAAAGATTCAGTTACTGATTCCAAATGGAGTTCGATTGCAGGAGGAAGAAAATACGCGGGAAAAAAGTATCCTGCCACGCAACTGAATAAAAGTAACTTTTGCAAACCACTTTTCCGCTCCGCTTCTCCATGCCCTCCAGTACATCGATGATGTACCGCACGCACGCCGGGTGGATGTGGAATGTGTTTGACTTCAAAGAATGAGCACGGGCAAAGGGACGATGGCAAAAAACCTCGAATGGCACAAACACGAATGCGAAATAAATTAATACCCCCGGGGGCCCGTGCCAAAGTTTAGGCAGCAATCAGGCATGGTTTTGTCAGTTGCGAGACTTGGAGAATTAACAGCAGTGTAGGTGCAGCGAAAAAATAAAACATCAAAATGATTTTGTGAGTGTGTTAATGCATCAGTTAAAACAGCGAACAGAGCAACCGGCAGTACTTCAGAGGCATACGGCGAAAGAGAGCAATTAAGGGGTTTCATTCGATGGCTTTCAACGGCTTGTTGGGGTTATTTCTGCTATAATTATGTGCGTTAGATTGATAAGTGCGTTAGTCGTTGAAGGTTTTCTTGTAAGTGAAACAAAAACAGTAATGATTACGAAATCCTCAAGGTTATGCGTTATTTCTACTGACATTAAGATCAGGTGGCGCCTGCAATGTATGCAATTATGGCAAGAAAGTAAACATCGAAAATTATAGCAAGTTAGTCGATGAGTGTACATGTTGCTGTGAATAGAATAAAAATAGAATAAGTAATACGGTCTGGCTACGCAAATGATAGAATAGAATATAATGTAATAGAAAAGAATATAATAAAAAAGAATAGGATAAAGGAAATTGAAGATAAGATATAGAGCATATTCAATAAACCGTCTGCTAATAATGATGGATCATAGGAGATATCGAATTCCAATTTCAAATTCAAATTAAAATATCAAGTAAAATTACAAGTTAAATAAAGTTTAAAGAGGAAGTGTTTAGACTAAAGTAAACATAAAAAGTTCATCCGGAGTTTTGTCAAACCATGTACTTGAAAATGTATTGAGCAAACATGTCGATTAAAATATCAACACAAATTAAAATATTAGCCCTTCAGCTTGTATAGTCCCTGCAATAACTCTTTTACAAACCGTAATTATAATCTTTCTTATAAAACGGTCTTCTTCTTCTTTTTCTTGGGTGGCACAACAACCCATAAGGATCAAGGCCTAACCAGAATACCATTGTGCGTTGTCTCTTCTGTGAGTGTGTGTACCCATCCATATAAAGATAGTTGATCCTGCGTATAAGGAACGGCAGCGGTCTGAATGAGATTCGAACCGGTGACGGGCCTTTTGACAGCCCTACGCCGTTACCAATAGACCACCGAGCCGGCCCGTAAAACGATAACTTCGATGAAAAAACAAATTCATCAACTTTAAATATATTAAATAAAAAAATCCCTGGCCGTTACTACCGCATAAAAACAAAGTATATTAAATCGTGTTTGGTAAAATATTTGACACACTCATGAATTTTAACCTTGTAAGAAGAGACGCATAAGCTCGTTCCCTGTCCCTTTTTAATCCTTAAATCATTTTTTTAATCCATCAAATTCTGTTTTCAAACCAATGCAAGATCGAAAAGCCATTAGAACGACAATTTTTAATTAGTTTGAATAAAAATCTCATGAATTACTCTTTTTATATTTTATCTACGTACAAAACATATAAGTGTACTTAAAATTTGTTTTCTTTTCTTGATATAAAAATATTATATTCGATTTCAGCCACTGAAAGCTTGACCTTACTGAAAGAAGGTTGAAATAACATCGCTTAAGCAAAAAAGTCGTTCTTTAATTTTATTTAGTTTTGTTTCTCTCGAAAGTTCCTGAACGCTCCTAAATTAATTACACTTGTTATCTTCTTCACCATTTTTTAAATCGTAAGAAATGCATTCCACCATACCGCCCTATCAATACAGTTTCTTGCGATCGTTTAGAACAATTACCGTTTTGCCACTGTGCTTTGCTTAGGCGAGAGTGTGTCTCAAACCGTACGTATTGGGTTGAGTGTAAAGTTTCGCAGGAATCGCTTCCCGTGCATAAACTTTTGCGCCAATAAAATATCCAATCTAAGTTCCGATAAGAAAGTATATCCATTTTCATTGCCCAACCGCACACAAACACACGCTCCTTTCTTCTCGTTCATGCAAACACGGGTCCAAAATCTTTCGGTTGCGATTGTGTGTCCGTTCCATTTTAAGCTCAGCCAAAACTTTGATCACACTCTCTCCCTTCTCCCTTTCTCGCTCTGCGTTCGGACACCGAACCGGGAGGGAAAGATGCCAAAGTTTAGCGAGCCGTGCAGCAAATCCGTTCCGGTCGTGACCGTAAAATTGCAATCATTATCATTCTGCGTTTTCCCAAAATAAGCGTTATGTTAGTGGGCAGATTGAGGTGGCGGTGGGCTGAATGTTCGCAAACAGACCTACAAAACAAAAAAAAACACCGTACCAAGTTGAAATAGGTGGCACTGTCCTGCTCCGGCTTCTCAGCCACGGACGAAAACAAATGCAACCATTACGGGTGGAGTGCGAGAGAAAGTTTTATTCCCTTCCGGTATTGACCGAGGGCACACCGAGGAGTTAGGATAGCACAGGGTTTCGGTTTGTCCAGCTTCTATCTAATGAAAATGCCGTACCCTGTGTCTAGCAAAAAAAAAACAGTGAATGAAAAAGCTGAAGATAGTGTAAATACATTCCGAGCGACGCCACTCGCTTGATGGATCGTTGTTTTTCCAGCAGGGAAAACTTTGTGTGCAGTGCCGCGCAGCACCATGTATGTGCTGTACGGTACAATGTATGGTATTTGTAAATTAATTTAAGCAAATCAGTGTTTGCGGGTTCCAATGAAATGCCCTCTTAATGATGTGGTTTCGCAGAACTCGTTCCAGTTGGACTAGATTTTAACTGTGCAATGTAGGACAGGGACGGAATGGGTGTAAGTGTCATCCATTCTGGTAATTTTGTTCGTAATTTACGTATAGACAGAGGTCCAGTAGAATGTCGTATGATTTTTACACATTTAAAAAGGACAATGACAATACTTAACGAATTTGAAATATTTTTCTTAAAATGTAATCGTGTTTGCAAATTTTCTGAAATAATAATAACCACTTTCTGCAGCCAGCCCGAAAATCCTATAAAATCTTAAACCATTTTCCATACAAACTCTGTGGCACAAAAGCAAACCGCACCATTTTTCACAAATTACGGCCCGCCACGTACTGTAAACCGTGGTGTGCCGCCCCACGACATCGAACCAAAGTTTACGAGTGCTTTTGCATGGCCCCAACTGCTGCCCGTCCGGTTCGGTGCAGTGTTCCACCCGGTCCAATAAAATCACCCGTTTTATATCCCACATTTTAAGGTTCATTTACATTTTATACAACACTCTACGGCAGCAGCGGAGGAAAAGCTCTGGCTTGCACTGGCTTTACATTGGGAAATTGGTCCACGGTTTACTCACCCTGTGCTGCACGGTGCACGTACACGGGCTTCTTCTGGTACTGAACCATGCAGTTACTGCTCGCGACAAGAGGAAAATTGCACCCAAGACTGCAGCACCTAGTGGGCCACCTTCAACTGCTACGGGAAAATCGGGCTTAAATCTTCCAATTCTTGCCCCCCTCTCTACCGGGTGGGAGTACTGTGGAGTACGTGAAAACTGCACCGTTTGGCGTTTGTCGTCACTCTCGGGAAGCATATTTTTCACCCGGCAGCCGTGGTATGGGGTTTGGGTCAGTTCCAGAAAAAAAAGTCCAAACCCCCATGCGAACGAGGTGAAACGTGACAAACACTACCCAAACAAACGTGCTGCAAGGATACGCTCACTCACGGTACGTTCCACCACCCAGAGGGGTCTCCGAGCCAAGAAAATGGGACAATTCTTTTGTTTTTTCGCGCAATGTTTCTTCCTGCTTCCGAAGAAAGATTTCACCCGTGCAAGGGCTTCACTTGTGGTGAGAGGGATGAACGATCGTTATGGGACGAGCTGTAATCGTGGGAAACTGTTTCTTGCTTCCTGGTAATTGCACCTATGCGGTATGGAAACGGTGAAAAAGTGTACAAAAACGCACCACCAATGTGAACGACAAAAATCGTTTCCACGAAACAGCGTAGCAGGCAGCTGCGGGAAAATGCTGGGAAATGGCAATGCAAAACATTGAGCGTTTCAGTTTTTTTTCCACGCTCACTTTTCCCATCATTGCCAACATTAGTTCAGTCAAAACGGAAGCCGCAAACTGTGTAGGGTGTGTGCTTGACGCTAGAATCTCCCCGCTGAAAAGTTGTTGGAAAATTCACACTCCGGTACCACTCCGGCTCACACCTTACTTCCCTTTTTTTCCTCCCAATCTCACATGCTGTGAAATATTTCATTCACACTCGCAAACTCCTGTCATACCTGGATGACAGGATCTGCCCGCTGATACCGCTCTGCGGTGAGCTGCCAATGTGGATAGCGGTGGGTGCCCTTCTTGCCGTTTTATTGCATTTTCTCACTTGCGTGTGAAGCTCCTGCTGATTTTTTGTTTTCAACTGTGTATTTGAGGCGAAGATACTTTTCTCCAATACTGGATCGGCCACGCTATTCACCTTCGCTACATAGTTGTGCACTTAAAGCGATCTGGTAAAGGAAAATGGATTGAGTAAAACGATAAAAAAGTTCACATGCAGGTTGGTCGATAGGGGCATAACTTTACCATCGGTCCCATTCCAGTTAAACCATCTTGGATAGGTAAGGATGAGCTTCTATCCTTTTTAAACGGTGGTGGAAAGAAGATTTTGAATTCGACGAAAATACATCAACATTTAGCTAGCCAAATACAGCTGAAGAGGTAAAATGTTCAATCAAAAAACTTAATAAAATATTGTTTTAATACATTAAAGAACACTTGAATCCAGTGAAAAAACTCTGCATTAATGGTTGCTAAAAGCTAATCAAAACATTACCTTCGAGCTGATAAGGAACTTATTAATGTTTGTTCGATGCTTCACCGCATTAATGCAACGAATTAAGTGTTGTCATTCTACGCAAGATTTTATCAACTAATTACATTTAACTTTGATTTTACGTCGTAACTTATTGTCTTTAGTTCATCGCTATGATTTATATGTTCTGTTTGCTACAAAGATATCCAGGTCTTAAATCTTGCACGGGCCATTATTTCTGTTTCTTTTTTTTTGTTTTTGAAAATTGGTATACACCTACCTCAAACCATTAAAAAAAACTGAAACCTGAATATGAGTGAAATAGTCAGATGAAATCTTCATACCTTTCATCCATACTTAGGTAACAGGGTTTTGTTTCTTACCAAGGGATTTTGAATTCATGGTTTCTGCATACATTATTGCACCTTGTATGTACTTTTTATAACTTTTGTTAGTTTTTTTAATTCGGTAGTAACGGCCAGGCGGTATTGCTTTTTTGTTATTTGTTGATTATTTTTAAAAAATCAATGATGAAATTCATCCATATTTTATCATTTTAATGTCATCAATATCAAGAAGTTTCGAGCCAGGTGGTAGAAATAAAAGAGAAATACCTAAGGACCTTGACGGCTTAATCATCACTGAAGAAAGGGTATCAGGGTAATATTTTATGAGTAAAGTTATGCTACTAATGATAGGCTTTGTACGTGATGCTTGTTGATGATTTTTCTTCTTATCAAACTACCTAAGAAAGTTCATTAAATTGAGGTTTTGTCCTTTACTATGGGTGTAAAGTTTCATTAATCTTATTATTTGCAAATTTATTTTTCATCAGCTCTTTGCTAGCAAATGCAAACTGGACCACGCCAAATAAAAAATCGCTGCTTGTCGTGCAGATATAAACCATCCACTCTCATTTATCTTCCCTCAAAACCATTCCAAACACATTTCTACCGCCCGGCTAAGGGGTTGCCCAATCCCATCCCATTTCTGGTGGAAGTCAACGGTAAGTGCCTTACGGTAATGTTACATTCAGCTGCACTCAAATCTACACTACTTAGCACCACTAATTGCAGCACGTGCTGCAAATACCCACCACCGCCACCCGCGGTGCGGAGATGGTCTTTTGTGCAACGGTTAATGAATGGTGTATTCTAACCGGGTACTTTATTTACGCTTGTTGCACCCATTTTTGGCCACCACAAAAATGAGGTGGTTTATGGTGTGGTGTGGCGCTTGGCAAACGAGTCGGTGTACGTTGGGGCTCATTAAATTTTGTAGGAATGCTGGACTTCTTTTTTGTGTTTGGTAAACCAGCGTCCATAAAAAAGCTTTAGACAAACGTGCGCAACAAAAGGCGCAGCAAAGTTCTAAAGGTTATTGCAGGGCAACTATAAATCTTAAAGTAAAATGATCTATCAAATGTAAAGGGACAAAAATAATTCATCAGTAGCATCTGGCTGTGTTTGCTGTCATGAAGCTCGTTGATGCATTTTGTGTGGCCAAAAAAAAACAAACAAGAATTAAAAAATCCGACAACCCTTTTGCTGCACTTCAGGCAACTGCAGACTTGATAAATTATCCTACCAACCCAAGCCACCAAGGGTCACGACACGCTGACTTTAACACTCCCATCGTCCCACGTCCCACCGTCACCGGGTGGCGTCAGTTGGCCTAGTTCCTTTGTTTTTATCATCCGATTTTCTCATTATTTGCATTATTTCCATACCTCGCACTCACACACCGATTCACTGTGTAGTAAATGCAATATCATAGTGTGGAGTGCAGTTTACACCAAATATGATACTCATTATTTTTGCCGCCTGACGTTGGAATTATGGAATGCAGTTATTGCACCGCGACGCACCGAAAAACTGCATGTAATTCTAGCGTGCACAGGAAACGGCGGGCGTCGAATGGGTGGACTGCCGGCACTTCTGCTGCATTTAATCTCCGGAGGGATGGTTGCTTTTTGTTTTTGCCCCAACAACGATATCCACCCTTTGGCTCGGGCTGATCGAGACAGCCCTGCGGTGTGACTTTTACCCTGGCGGCGGCTGCGGTGGCGTCGTCGAGCTTCGCCCGGAGACCATTTCTCATTTTCCACTGTCCTATTTATGCGGCGATATTGAATTATTGCACTTTAACAGCATTATTTTGCGGTTTATGGCGTAAGTCGCCCGTCGCGCGCAGATCGCTTGCCTTTATTGTGCGGTTTTTTTGTCGCCATTGGGATATGGAGCGCGATTGTTTTTTTTTTTTTTGTGATCAGGGACAGGGCACGTGATGAGTGAAATTTCCACTTCCGCGTTGTAAGTGTGGAGTTTTTATTTTTGCACCCGACCGGAAAGCATCAATTAAAAGCAATTTCGGTACGATAAATTTGGGATTATTGTCTCTCCGTTCCGGCTTACCGAACCGGGTGTTGTGAATTAACGCACCCAGGCGCGTCTCGCCACTGACGTCGATTCTGGGATGGGTTGGCAGCCCTTTTGGCAGCACTGAACACGCTAGCAAGCGCAGGCGATGGTAGTAACGCAACAAGGCAATGTCGTTGTCGTAGCAACCATAAATCAGTGCAATATTGATTCTAATCGCAATGACAGGGCCAAACCCAGGTTTTAGGGGTGAGGTTTGTTTGGAAGCGCCAAAGGACAAATTGTCAGTAACGGATGAAGGTTCGGTTCATGATTAACGGTTGCATCCAGCGATGGACGGACGGAGTGGATTGCAGTAAGCCAACTGAGACAATGTTGCTAGGGTTCAATTAGAAGTTTTGGGTTAGGTTTCTTCTATGCGCTAGCATTATATTGGTATTATTACAAGTATTATGTTACAAGTATGTATCATAAAATATTTTTACTAGTCCTGTTTTTTACTAGTGATGGAAAAGTTCCTTTTTTGGTACGGAATGGAACCAGTTTCAATACAAAAAGAACGGAACAAATCTAGGGGGTTTGTTCAAGCTTCTTCAATGGTTCTTTCATATTGTTTTCAAATCTTTTTCATTAAATTCAGCATTTACAAATATTTGAAACTTTTGCATTTTTAAGGGTGATAAAAAAGAAAGGGCGGCTCGGTGGTCTCATGGGTAACGGCGTAGGCCTGTTTCATACGATCAGGTGCGACGTTGCATCGAATCCCTTTCGGACCGAGGCCGCTAAATCACAACCCCCCATACGCAAGATTAACAATCTTGCAATGGATGGGTACACAGTAAGGTTACTTACTTACTAACTTATCGGACGCTACAACCTCTTCGTGGTCTTGGCCTGCTGCAACAAATTCCGAAACTACTCACGGTCTCGTGCCGTCGTCTGCCAATCCATTATCCCGGCCTTGATGGCGGACGCCTCAACGCCATCTTCCCACCTCAGCTTGCGCCTAGCACGCCTCCTCTGTCCATGTGGACAGTCTAAGAGAATTCAAGGAAATCGTACAAAAGGTGTGGTTAACATATAGTTATTATCCAAACTAATTAACTGCTTTATGATCGCTTTAAAAAGTACAATATTTCCCAGAAATAAGTTGATACATCTTGCTCTACAAAATTCGTTCGTTCTAGTATGAGCGTAAAGCTCAAGTTTTAATCGTCATTTGTACTACCAACTTGTATATGCAAAACAGCTGCTTGCTTATATTATTTGAACCTGTTTTCAATCTTTCTTTTAATTAAATATGACAAACCTAGTAGGCTCAGGACGAAATTCGATTACTAATTTTTATCATATAATTGTATACGAACGTTTACTATTTTAGTGTGTAAAATTTTCATAAACATTTAGTTCTATAGATTTTTCTAAAAAGTATTTTGTTTCTTTATTTGATTTGACATTTAAACAATGAGAATAAGAATTTCTATAAATTGAATTCAATAGTTAGAGTTAGAGTTAAAGTGATCTAATATTATGAAAAGTTGAACTCATTGCAATACATAGAGCCCATATAATATGTTCTTTTATCGAAAGATATGTCTTTTATCGACACATGCCTCTTTGTGCTTTCAAAAAATTAAAGGATAAAAAAGTTGAATTTTAGCTTTCAAACTATAAGCACAAAATTCTAACGATTATTTACATTATTGGCAGCATTGCTGTTTTCAATAATTATGTAAAACTCAACAATATTGTAACAACTATAAAATTGTGTAACATTGCTTGCTTTCTTGCTCCTAGAGTTATACTAAGTAATCTAAGTAAGATAATTGATGAGCCGTTACTTGACACAATGACGAACTGCAAGATATCATTGCATTTCAATGATGGTTTTTTAAATTGAAATAGCAGAGTAAAAACATAAAAAACTATTTAACTGATGTGCTTATTTCATGTTCAATATCGAAACTGTGATATTATTTTACAAATCAATAAGTTAAGTAGAAGTAGAATAAGTAGAATAAGAATAAGTAGAAAAAAGTTCAACTTCTGCTTAAAAGAAAAAAGAGTCTTAAACAATGACAGCAATCTAAAATCATCTGCTTTGAAAAAACAAAAATAAAAACATCATGTATTGTTTCTCTTTAATTTTACCATCTTTTGAATTATTCAAAACTCACACCGTTGTGGAAAATCGTTCGAAACATTTTTTTTATTTATTTAAAAACGTATAGTAGTTAAACCTGACACCATCTTGATCACAACCGTTGCTCTAGTTTTTGGGGCTTTAACCAAGAGTAGCTCGTAGCCGTGCGATCTGCGCATCCAGAGCGGCCAAATTGAACTCCTGATCACGCGGCGGATTGGCACGGATCTCCTCGAGCGACTTCAGCACATGGTCGGGTACTGGCGGCTCGACGGGCAGGTGAGCACCCTGCGGCTGGAATCCGTACGTGTCGGCACTGTACGCCACGCGGTACAGCACACCGTCCGGACCGGTGTACGAGTACTCCCCGACGTTGTTGGCTCCGTCGTAGCTGGTCTGCTGCGCCGCAATACCGTTGCTCGTCTCGTACCGATAGTTGTAGGCACCGTTGGGATCGTGGTTATGTTCCTGCGCCAGGATGACGGCCTGTGATTCGGCCGTGCCGAGCGGTACCGGTCCACCCAGACGCTTCTGGGGAGCGGCCAGAACACTGCACACCGCAACAGCGGCCAGGATAAGCTAGAGCACGATAAGAACAGGGAAGGAACGAGTTAGAACCTAGCGATCACTGCAGCATCTTTAGGGGGCTTTGGCACAACTAACCACTTTGCTGCACATGTTTCACGACAAGAATAGAACTACACTCGACAACCGAACTAAATGAACGAACGAACGAACGAGCTGACAGTGACTGGTGCCGGTTAGTGCACTTGTCGGCATCTTTTATACACTCTATTGCAAACACACCGCCACGCCAGGCGATCGGCGAGATCCCCAGACGGCTGCTACGGTTGCTCCAAGTTACCAAATTATAGCCCTCCTTCTCCCTCACTGCTCCCTTCTCCCAAGCGGCGGCCGGTTCCGTGTGAAGCTGGCTGCAGTTAGATTTCCACCCGCGAGTAGTACGATTCGCGCCTTCTCAACCTTTTGCGCACCGACGCGATGAAGGGGGCCGCTGATGATGAATTTTAGTCATCATGCGATCATCCACCCGGACCGAGCGCCGACTACTGCAGGCGCTCCGCAATTCCAACCGTGCCACCCTGGCGGAGAAGAGAACGGAACGTGTGCCTGGGCACGGTTGCGAGGCCCGCAGTGTCTTCTCGCTGCAGCCATAGTCAGCCGTAGCAAATTAGTCGATTAAATGTCACTCGCGTAAACACGCAATTTGCTCATGAGAGCTGCCCGTTGACGTTGTGGAGCTCTTCACACGCTGACGACAGCTCCAAAAAGTGCTCCAAAATGTTGACCTCCTCCGGTTGGGCTCGATCACCATTGTTTGAACTCCAGGGCAGCCTGCCAGATCTGGGGCCAATGGTTTTTGTCTGCCCGGTGACACGCCGCTACACAGCTCATAACATTCAGCACCGCACCCAGCCAGGCGTAGTGAGCCCACCTGATCTTTCGCACATCATTACTTTCGCAACCTTCAGATATTAATCAAACCAATCTGCGGTGCGAACCTCCAAAAAAGCAGCCCTGTCTGTGTCGCCAATCCACGGTGAACGATTATTTGTCGAACAGCCGCGCAATGTTGTCCGACAGATGTCGATCTAAGGGCAGTGTGCGTTTTCCAACCACCTTGCTGGTGGGATAGACATCTTTCCACAGCACAACAATATGACAGATCGCATAACGATCGGAGAAGTATGACGAAAGTATGAGCAGCGTAAAAAAACGGGGTACATCCCAAGATGGGTTTGTGTGGAGGGAACGACCCGACACGACTCTCGGCACATCGCCGCCAGGAAAGGTCATGATTTGATGGATTCAAAATTATTTTTCGGAGAACGGAGCTTTACATTGCAAAATGCGGACCAAGCGTTTTGACAGTCCGACACCAGTTTTTCAAACAACACGCAGCAGCAACGTCGAAGGGTGCTCTAAATGTCAAAGTTCTTGTCGGAATTGGGTCGGGTTTTTTTGGGTAAGCTGAGTGTTACATATGTATGATATCGGAATAGGATTAAGCTAATGATCTAATTTCACATGACAGCAATACCTTCCCAGTTTACAGTGTTCTCCGAGTAACCATTTCTCAGAAGAAAAATATGTGAAATGAACTTTGAGAATTCAAATAAAGACACCCGGCTCGGTGTCGGTAAAAGGTCGCGCGTGTGTCGTCGTTTCGGTGGCCTCCCCGGCGCGAAGAGCAAATGTCAAAATCATGTGAGCTTCTGGGGGAGGTCGTGGATATAGTTGTAAGCCAAAGTCTTCCGCCTGCCAGCCTAATCCCCCAACCGTGCTGCCGCTAATCGTTACAAATTGGTTTCGTCTCAATTGCACGCTCGCAACAAAAACTTCTGGTTCGAGAGTCTACGGGAGGAGCGCTTCATCGAGTGAAAAAGAGGGCTCATCTCGTACACCCAGTCCCTTTAGAGCTCTTTTTTTCTGTGCTCCAAACCCGTTCTCCCGACACTTTGAAGTATTTGCAGTCGTTGCTAGAATCCGGTTGTAACAGGGAAGCTGCGAAACTGGCCACCCGGAGCTGGCGAGGCCGTGCCGTGCCCAGAAGTGCCCGAAGCATTTATTGAACTATCGAGAACGCGCGACTCCCCCAACCTTCCACCTACGTCACGGACTCGGCACGGTGATCATCAGCGTCGGTCGGTCGGCTGTCGGTGCAGCTTATTTCAGCTTTCAATTAAGGTGCACTATTAGTCGGTGACCGGTCGTCTTCTTTCTTCGTCCGTCTTGGCGCTGCCGGTCGGAATGTTGCAAATCAATATCATCTCAATCCACATTCACGACGTCGGCGAAGCAAGTTGATTTTACATTCGCTGCCCTCCACTGCCATTCCTCCTGCTTCCCATGGCAAGGGACAAAGAAGAAACCGACCGTAGGCGGTGGAATCTAGGGGAGGGGGAGGGGAGCTGCGGGTCTACAAATTCTCTCACGGATCTCACCCTTTCGGATCTCAATCATCTCTGCTCAGGCCCAGGTTTGGTGGGGCCAGGGCTAACCGCTTCTTCCCGCGTTGTAGCCCGTGGGCCGTGGGGCGTTTGCGACTCAAAATTAATGGCAAATGGGCGAAGGTGCAAATTTGTGTGCGAAGACACACTCACCGACACGCTGAGACATCGTCTGTCGATGATGATCCAGCGGTTGCGGGGCTGTGTTGGGCCCACAGCGGCCCACAAAAATGCTGGGTGTGGACAGCGCCCGGATTGGGAGCAGTGGATGGTGATGGTAAGCTTGCGTGATTATGTAATTTGTTACTTTACGCTGTTCCATAAATAAGAAGTCTTACGACCGTTCGAGCTCGTGGATCGATTTCTTTGGCAGTGCGTGCAAAAACCGTACACAGCAAGTGCTGCTGTCCTGCCCAAACATCCGTCCGATAACGCATATCACTGTAATGGGAAACGGATGATCCCTCATCAGCTGCCCGTTAGCAGCGACGGCTTAGCCACGTTCATCAGTCAAACCATCCAGCCGGCCCGTCAGCAGGAATGCCTCGGGCAGGCCTCGAGCAAACGAACCAAACAAAAAAAAAACTGGCATACCACGTGACATGCCTATTTCTGTGGAAAACAATTCACTTACGCATCCCGAACACGTTTCGGTAATTTTTGTGCTGATATTATTTATTACCCTCGGTGAGTTGGGGAGCTTTTTCTTCGCCAAGCGGAAAAAGGACAAGCGCATGAAGGGTGGACGTGTTTCAACCACTCTTTCCGAAACCCCTATTGCTCTTTTAGCAATTCTTCAATATATTCCACATTTGTACCGGAGACGTAAAAACCCCATTTTGTTCTCTGTTGCTCTGGCTCTGGAGAAAGACGTTCGGGAGAAGCAAAAGCCATATTGAAGGAAGCAACTGTTTTTCGTGGAGTTAATGGCGGCGGCAGCAGGTGACGAAGGCAGAAACAATCCTGCACGACGATCCCTTTTTTTTGCTGTCGGAATTGGTAAAGGCGCGACAATGCCGTCGCTTAGATTATGCGTATCCGTTTCCACTTCGTTCCGTTTCGTTCCATTCGGTTGCCAAAGTAGGTTAAATTCGGTTCCCTACTTTTAGCTTCGATACGTACGGGCTACGTTCTTGATTCGTCGGCTGGAAGCAGTGAGCCTGCGTTGCGCGATGGGTGATGATTTGGACCAATCAAACGAATTGGGCAGAAAACTCAATATTCACTGCGTGCTTCTTGTATTTCTAAGAGAGGGCCAAGTGATAAGACCTGTTTTTGACAAGTTTTATTATTCAAACGTTTTTTCGCTTTATTGCTAGTAATTAGGTTTAGGGCTTAGGGCTCTCTTTCTCAAGACGGTCCCATGATAGGGTGTAATCTTTAATGTTTTACACTTTTTTCGCTCTTTTGTCCTGGGCCCGTGTGTCCTTCATCTTTAACGCTCTTTTCCCGCGGTCGAATCATCATTTTGGAGGCCGACAGGGGATCGATCGGCAGGCGAAACGTGTGCCATATAATTCCGCGTTTGGACGGTTGTTTGCCGATCAAATACTGTCCATTCAGATGCCTAAAGGAGGGATGTCACCTTATTATCGTCTCGTTTCTCTTCGCTCTTCCTTCACCTTATACTCACGTATGGTTACAATTATCAAACCACCAGCCTCCCCAAAACGCTGTAGGACAATTGTGCGTCGCATAGTGATCGTAAGTGGTGAAATTGTTGCCCTTGAGGATCTGCAACGAGTCACCGGCCGTGCCCTCCGAGCTTCCGAGTTGCTTCAACTCATAGTTTTCACTCTCATCACCGATCAAGAATTCGTTGTAGTGTTGGAACGCCGTCACACCCCGGGGACCTTCCAGCTCGATCAGCAGCTCAAACCTCGGGCCGGAGCTGAGTATCCGGTGCAACTTCTCGAGTCCGAGCCAATATTCACCGCCCCATTCACCGAACCCTTCGCGATACGCGGCCCACGTGCGGTTAAAACTGATCGACCCGTCGTACCGCTGCTGGAACACGATCCATCCGTCACCGTAGAGATGGTTGGAAGCGCTGCAAGATTTCACAATGAACGCACCCTTACCGTCCGGATTGTACCGGTACAGTTTCACACCGAGTGAAGCTTCCAGCAGCTGGTACTTCAGACGAGCCACCTTGATTTCCCGCGAGGCAGAAACGTTGAAAAGCCTTTCGGACACCTGTCGCTGTCCCTCGCGGATGGCTTTAATGTCGCTCTGTAATCCTGCAAGCTGCATACATTCCTTGCCGCTCGATACGGTGTGAAGAAGTGCATGTAGCTTCTCCTGCAGGACAGACGTTTCTTGAGGCAGATCAGATCCACATGATGTTTGCTTCACGTTCTGCACACTTTCCAACAGTGGTTCCAGTCTGTTCCACAGGTATTCAATGCTCTGGTCGATGTGTAACTTCAGCTTATTGATCCGCTGCCCCAGCTGGGCGTAACTCAGGGAAGACTCTGTGACCGTTTCCACCGTTTTTATAGGGTTACCGGCGTTCAAACGCGTCTCGTAGCTTTTGCTCACAACTCCCAACAGCAGCAAAACGCTTGCAAGTACTCGTGACGATGCCATTACACAGTTTGGAGTAAGTCACCGATTAAAAGGCTCACTTTATACTGTATCGTTGCAAGGGTGGCATTTTACTGGAACTTCAATTAATGTTTTTCGATAAGTGATCGGGCATTGTAGCAGAGGAAAAAGTGAAACAATTGTGAAACGTGAGGTAATTTATCGTTTACTTCATCAGATCGTGTTCAATAAAGAGGCGAATCAAAACAACTGCTTGTTGAATGAGTTTTTTTTCATTTATTAATTCCTTGAACCCACTTTTGTTAATTGGATCATAAATCTTTTTACCTCTTCCATTTAAACGAAACATTAAAAAAACACAAATCACATTTATACGGCACATTGCAAAGGTGCAAACTTTAAGTATTGTTGTATTCTTAAGTAAAAACCACACTATTTGACAATATTCAATTTTTTTTCCTTTTTAAGCATATTATCAATAAATGTTTCCATCTGTATTAAATTTTCTCCCCGGTTCGGTGGTCTAATGGTAGGCCTGTCAAAAGGCCCGTCGCCGGTTGGAATTTCTTTTGGACCACTGCCGGCCCCCCCCATACGCAGGATTAACAATCTTGATATGGATGGGTACACTCAGTCACAGAAATAGCCAAAGCACAATGGTATTCTGGTTAGGCCTTGACCTAAGAAGAAGAATAAATTTATTCAAACACTATGTTCCATACCAGATTTGAACCAAGGCCGGACAGTATTGCTGTTCTATGCTCTTCTCTCATCTAGTAGCTTTACTCCACACCACCAAAGGAAAACTTCATCCAACAATCTCGTCACCCGGGCAAGCCCGCGTTCCAATAAACTGAACTCCCTTATCACTGAGCAATCATCCAGAAATCGGTTTTGGGAAATTAATGACGCAAAAACAACGAGAGCTTTCTTGCAAAAGCGAAAAGTCATTCGATCACAATTAAAACGCTGCCCCCCACACCGGCCACCATTTCCCTCCAAGCCAAAACTTTTCTTCTTACGGGAAGAAAACAGCCATTTTTGGTTACCAATAACGCTGATACACTTTGTCGCACAAACTTTTCTTTGCTAGCAAAATGAAAGAGCGAGTGTGAGCGGGATGCGGCAATACTTTGAAGGCAAATTGATTGGTTTGCAAGATGTTTAAGAAGCAAATTGTCACCCCACGGAATGAGAACTCCAAAGCTCCCGGGCTCAAAGTATTGGGTGGAAAAACTCATCGATCTTTTTTGTTTTCTCTTTTGCCTGGGAGATGCTCATGTCGTTTTCTATAAGTTTAATTTTATTTTAGATGTTCACCATTTTTCATCATTTTCCTTCGCCCTCTCTTTGCGTCACGGAACTGTGGCATATTTTCTCCTCCTTCTTTCAGGATTTTCCATTACGAGTAAATGGCAATCTTCTATCGCACACTTTATGAGTTATAGAAGTGTGAAGTCTGTATGCTTGTTATCCATTCTGCTTTTCAAAAAGCATAGTGTGCTCCCGTCTGCTAAACGATGATTTGATTTATTTCGCTTTTGATGTGGAAATATTGGTTCAATCAATGGGAAAGAATGAATCCTAGCACAAGCGGTGTTAGTCTCAACCTGTCAAAAACGAATAAGCCAATATTATTCTCGTGGATGTAGATACATTTGAAAAAAGACATATGCTATGGTAATCGTACATTTTGTATCTCAAGTCAACTCAAAAATGTTTAACAAGAAAAAACGCAAGTAGTATTGCTCTTCATCGGACATTTCTTTCAGTGTGAATTTGCTCCATATAGTACATCGTTCTTCAGCTCGAACAGACTAGAAATGATTGCGACGAGTCTGTGTGGAACATTGAACTCCATATAGGCACTCTGATGGATAGTTCCCCACTGTAACATGGTTGAAGAGTTGTTTTATGATTTAAAATACAAATATTTTTTCAAATCTACAATATTGGTTCATTTCCTCATGCTTCTCTCCATACTACGAAAGACTGTTTTCCGAACGGTGTTACCACTTTTGGTCAACTCCTTACTGATTATGATTTGATACGGTCGTTTGCAACCCTCCCGAGGGGCGGTGGAAAGCCATTTTATATTTTCTTTCGATCTACAGCCACAGTGGATAGAATCTGCATTATGAAAAATAATAATGGTTCACCCAGCCGCTTCCCCCACCGTAACTCACTGTCGGCTACCCTTACGCTATTCATTTCCTCATTTTGATGTATCGTATGTGTTTGAAGTGGCAGCCAACTGGTGACCGTTCGTACACGTTGTTTTTCGCTCTGCCGGAAAGCTTCCGAACGGGTAAAGCTACAATAGCTGTGGCAGCCATGAAGAATGGTTAAAGCCTCCTTCTTTCTCCCGGACTCGCTGCCCTGTTTTTTATGCTTCTCCCTTCCGTATCCTTTGGGACAAACTGATGAAGTTTCCCTTCTCGATTTTGTGTGTGTGTGTGTGTGTTGAGTGTGTGTGTGAGTATGTATTTTTTTGTGTGCACCACTGCTCCATCAACATTACCCCCGAGCTGCGATGGTGTGTTTCAGCGTGGGCACGATAGGGCACGGCCACAGCCGGCACAGTGGGAACGACGAACTCTTCCTTCCCTTCAGCAGCACATTTTCCGAAGGCAGTTCGGTGTGACGTTTTTCAATGCTCATTTTCCATTTCCCGGATCTGCTTTCTGCAGATGCAGAAAAAGTACCCCATTTTCTTCACACCGTCACACCGTGCGCATGTATGGGAGTGGGCAGTGGGCGGTGTGCAAAAGAGGTTCCCCGGGACGGGGAGCAATAGCAGTAGCATTATTATGAATTATTGTATGCTCTATCATAATAGAAAATCATTTCATATGCAGTTTGCGTTCCAGTGCGGGGGTTTGTTGCTCCTCTTGCTGGAGCTGCTTTCTCGTTTAGGTACGAAGGGCACATGACTTTGAGAGGACAACGTATCTGAGCGGAAAGCAGAACATGCAGGACTGTGCACGCCCGTGTTTCAACGGCAACCCTACATTTGGTTTGCATTAGCAAGATGAAACAAAATGGTTCAAGAAAATGAAGCAGTTTGATGGATTCCGGTCCCTTTTTTTCCGTCCCACACCCGTCCACTTTACTTCATTGCGCAAAACGATCGTTTTTGTGCCTTGCTGATCAAATATTTAATATTTCCCAATACCGAAAGTATTCTGCAAACGAGCACAGCTGTTATTTTATCTGATAGTCGCAACGCATTTCACATTATCCACCCAGTGCTGGACGTATGGTCGAAATGATTCAAACTAAATCGACACAATGCACACCCGGATCGGATCATCTTTATCATGGTTGGCAAATGCTTCTAGAAAAAAACCGTAGAATTTCCTACCGTGGAAGCTTTCGTCATGCTCCTTTGGGTGTACTTCGTTTAGTATGAGCTTTGATTTATGCGCTTCGTTCAGCTTGCAGCCCGCCGGAGAGACATTTTTGCTTTGCCGAAACGAGCTCCAGCATGGGCACAGGCCAAGGCAGGCATAAGTAGACGTTGCTCTTCTCGAAAGAAAAACACATCCCTTTTTTTGACGAAACAAAATACACACCGGCACCGGCTTGTTGAAGGTTACCCTGTCCTTATGCTTTTCTTTCTCGCAACTCTACCGAGTTTTAGAGGAAAAAAAACAAATGCAAATAAAAAACAAAAGAAAAGCGTGTAGGTGGGCAATCATTATCATAACGGTATCATAAAACCATACCCCGGGTATTGTGCGCCGTTTTGGAAAAGACGAGTACGACCCGCCCTGATCCCTTTGCAGACACTGTACGTAGTTCAAATATTTCAACGTTTTTGGGACGCTGTTGTTGTTGGCTCGGCACAAAACTAGACACACGCACACTTCTGACGAGCAGCAAACGCTTGTGCTTTGTGATGGAAAATATCAAACACACGCTTCCACCCGTGTTTGAGGGCGCGCAGAACGATGAAGAGTATCGCTTTTCCTGGCTAACCGTACAGTTGATAGGTATAGGTGGAGCTTTGTTTTGTTTCTTGTGAAGAAAAATGATGTACTTAGTATTAAATACGCATAACGAGAGGTGGAATGGAAGGTGTGTGAGAGAGAGAGAGAGCGGATAATAAAACGCTGATACATCAAGAAGGACCTGGTACTTTATCCTAGCACTAAAGCGGTTATTTTGGGGCATGCTTCAAAATCTCGCAAACGATCAATTTTATGAATATCGGATTTACCTCGCATCAAGACAAGTGCTCTCGGCTTGATGATGATGAGCAGATTTTAGGCCGAGTTTTTTTTATCCGAAATGGATTAAAGAGTATGATGTTCCATGTTTTAAGTGTTTGAAGGGTGTTAGGTAACATAAAATAATTAACTGAAGCAGTTGTCGGCAAAGTACGGTCGGGATCCAGTTTTTTATCGTTATGACTGCTTGCGATGCGATTTTTGTTGTAAAATTATTATTTGAGAATTGTTTCATGATAAAATTAAAATGGTCTGTGAAATATTATTTAGTTTTTGAAAAAAAAGCTAGCAGTGTATGAGATCTGCCATATTTTGAGAACTGAAAAATACACTAAATTCATCGTTCAGTGAAAAATGCGTTAAATTCAGTCAACATTTTTAAAGAATATGCGGATGATATGCAGTACGTCATTCAAAAGATGCTTATCTTTCTATTTAGCCAAGAATTGGATATTAAATGAGGTGTTTTCACTTCCTCCATCAAAACTACAAACAAAAATGTTTTTTTTTTTTTTAATCCAATTAGTTCTTCTTTTAGTGAGAAAAACTGATGAGATCCCTAAAGATTCTATTTGTCGTCCATTAGACTTAAGATTAGACTTATTCAGGTAATATAAAATAAATGCTTGTTTTGGAATTTAAATATATCTATTTTAACCTTTATCAAAACTTTGTTATAAAATTTTATCAAACAAAATTTTTTGATTCATGAAAATACAAAAAATAAAGATTTTTAGTTTGGACAAAAAAATAAAGATTAAACTTCAATCCAAATTGCTCTCTTTACTTAAAATATAAAGTCTAACTTCATGCCATATATTTAACGTTCACTTTGTCAGCTTGGTTTAAAATAAATTACCATCTTATCACACGGACGATCAGTTTATCACATATGTGTCTCTTGCTTCCCTTACACTTCCCAATACTCATCACACCTTTAAGCAAACAGTCTAAGCGACAAGCACTGTGGAGATAAAACCGATTCTCTAAATGCTTTTTGGGTACGTTTGGTATTGCACACTAATAACACGAAGCTTATCTGCTCAATACTTGCTCGGAATGACCACTAGTAGATCGGTCTGTTCCCCGAACATATATAGTACACGCAATCTGTGCCATGTTTACGAAACGCCCTGTATTGACCCGTTCAGATCTTTTGTAGATCACGAAAGATAAATGCGACCGAATGCGAGTGTTCAAATAGTTTGGTTAGGCGAATAGGGACCATTTATAAACGGGAGGAAAAACATGTATAGCCACACTCATACCGTCCCCATTTCAGTCACGCAGCTTTTCCCGAAACACGTTTCCACCGCGGACAAGATCGGACCACCGCGCGTTGCAAACGATCGTTCGAATGTAATTCATTTGTTAACATAAATTAGAGCGAAAATATTCCGACAGGAATAAATTATCCTTTTGGCCGCTGGCAGGAGCGACCGTTTCGCCATTTTTTCCTTCTTTAGCTCTTTTGCTCAGCCCTTCTCCTGTGTGAAAATATCGGTGGAAAATCGGATTGAAAAACAAAGCGCTCGCGTAGCAGGCAGAGCAGACAGTGGAAATTCTGTTTCCAGCAAAATTCTGAGACACGATTCACAGATTCACACCCCACTCGGTTTGGCATTGTATAACAGGCCAGTAGGTAGAGTAATGCTGTCTGGCGACAAAACCGTTGTCACCGTGTTTCCACCCGTTCCCAACCCCTAATGCTGTCTCCTGTGCATGCAAAAACTATTATCATACATATGCCACTTTGTGCGCGCGCGTGTTTGTGTTATTCTGTGCATCGCGGTCTCGCCTATCCCATGAGGTAAGCGAGGAAATGGAGTGGCATTTTCCTCCGTACAAATTTGTTCACACCCTAGGTGAAGAGTACGACGGAAAAAACGCGCTCCAAACAGACATAGCTTCGGGAAACGGGTAAGGTCAACGAATGAAAAGCATTTTTATCACCTCCCAACCCGGCTCGTTTGCATGCATACCAACGCTCCGGCTGGTAGTTTGCATCATTTTAATTGTTCTCACCACTATTTTGCCCCCGTTCTTACCATCTCCCTTTGCTGAACGCTGGTCCTGTCATATCGTTCAAACTTTATCCGGCAGCAGCACAAACTTGTTTTCGTGTGTGTATTTGATTGCTCGGTTTACGTGCACGGGGGGAACATTTAAACAAATTTTTAGCAGCACTCACCCTCACAAACCGGGTTGGTAGCTCTTCTGGTTCCTGCCTGCTTGCGAATGGTCTGTTTTATTTGTTCGTTTCGGTTCGGCTGGTACACAAGCGAGCTTTCCATGGCAGCTTTAAATCCTCGCGATGCTAATAGTTGCAAAAAGGACAGCTTTTTGCAATGAGTTTGTGTTGTTTGGAGATTTTAATTTCACCCCCATAGTGTATGAGGCCAAGCGAGACACTGCTTGTTTGGTGACACGAGAAAAGTACCAAATTAGCTACAGCTTTCGCGTCACCTTTGGCCATCCCTTGGTGCAGATGTGTTTTCCATCTATAGACCTAACCCTTGATAAAATTGCAGGGCTTGCATGTGACTAACGCTAGGCGTATTATCAAGCCAACGAAATAGATTGTATAACTTTGAAATTATCAAGTCTGCTCTCATGTTGCTGCCTGCCTTTAACCCTCGGGGACCACATTTTCAAACAACGCTTGCTTTTGGTGAGATTAATGCTCTGAGACTCGAGAGTTCGTCACAAAAGTTTGGCGGCCTGCGAAACCTTAGCCCAGGACGCGCGAGTGTCAGAGTGCCGAATAGAATGTAACCACATTGTGGAAACTACATTACAGGACTTTATATATGTGTTTTACCCCGTAAAGAGGCAAAGAGTGGAGATAAAAGCAGCAGCTGTCGGGATGAGTATGCTACTAACTTACCTCAATCTAATTTCGTCAGCCACTTTTCGCCCGACGGAGCATCTAATCGGAACACGGAGCGAACAAAACAAACATGTTCCTGTTGCGACGTGTGTTTATCTTGTTGCATGAAGCTAGTTTCATGTTGCTCGTTGTTTGTGAGGTCTTTTCTGGAAAGAAGAGAATGATATAAAAGTTTAATGTTGATAGGACTTTTAATTAACTTAAAATTAACGTATCCTGTGAGTTTTTGTGTAGAAATGACCACTTCAGGTACTTAAAAAAATTATTTATAATAGAACACAAAGGAACAGCAGTCTCATGAGGAAGAATTTTTGCAATAAATGTAGCCTGAGCAACAGACGAACCGTCTTGTCGATAATTGCTCATTTATACAACAACAAAAAGGCTCAACCACGGTAGGCACAAGGGGCCGGCTCGGTGGTCTAGTGGTTGCGGTGTAGGTTTGTTAAAAGCCTTGTCGTCGGTTCGACTCCCATTCGGACTGCTACCGGCGGTGCTCCCCCCATTCACAGCATTCAGCTATGGGATTACACTAAAACACACAAAAATTCAAAGACACTAGTGTTGTGTGGTAGGTCCCTAGACTAGACTAGGCCCTACAAGGTTTGTTGTAGTGCCCATCCAAGAAGAAGAACGGTAGGCATAGTGAGCAAGGCTACTGTGACTCTCTACGGTCGATCAACTCCCAGCCTGCTGAGTGTTTGAATGAAATTAATACATTAAATTGACGACTGACATAAATTTTTTTTCAAAATATTTCCAAATTCTAGACATTGAAGAGATTTTTATTCAGATAACTATTATGTTCAAATCGGCGTCTATATTCATTCTTTAATCATGCTTAAAGCGTTTGTGTTTAGACTATTTAATTTAATTAAAAAATATTAGAGGAATAATGTCCCTTTAATTAAAAAAAAAGCAGAAGTAACTAACATTTCTTGTTCATCAATCTTTTATTCCAGGTATTTTCCCTACTCGATGACCGCTCTGCACCACACCAAAAGAAAACTCTCGGCGATAGATTCTCTTCTGGAGCTTTAGCAAAACGGCAAGATGGCGTCCATCCGTTTTCTCTCTCTCTCTCTCTCTCTCTCTCTCTTTCTACCTTTCTAAACAGTGTAGGTGAAGTTTTCATAATGGTGAAAAATTATTCTAACGCTGCAGGCAAAGGTGCAAAAGCAAACTCGAACAGAGCATCAACAGTACAAAGCAAATAGTCGGTATGCTGGTGCTATTGCTACAGCGTTGCCCACTGTGACCAGCATTTTGAAGAAGCGTCTGTACCAACGCACGTTTTTCCCCCCGAGCCAGAAACGGGAGCAAAAAGTTTCCAGCATTGACCATGGCGCTGGTTTGCTGGGAAGCGCTTTGATCTTCTGCCCCCGAATGGCATTTGTTTTTTTGTTAACATTTATCTTTTTTTTTTTGCTATACATGACAAATAATGAATGTTTGTTATGTTAGAGAAAGAAAAGCAACAGTTTCAATTCACGGGAATCGCCCTTGTTTCCGTGAAAAGAAGCTAATTGTTGTGCTCATCAACCATCAACTCCAATTATGACATGGACATGCTTTATCTACAGTGACATGTTTACCCGACAGCGATACACACGAAGGAAAATTCGTCAAAAGGAGGTCAATATAAATGACTCCCATTGTTGTCCTCGCATTGCCTTTTGAGCTCCAGCAAAATATCTAAAACTGTGCGAACTTTGTGAAAACTGCTTAAGGCGAAAGGTTTGCCCACATTTTTGGCAACCTCGACAAAAGTCACTTTACTATCCGCACGCGCCTCATTGCCCGAAGGAAAACTTCCTTCCTTCGCTGCATGCTTGAGACTTTGACATCAATGGCGGGGTTGTGCTTTTTTTGTATACCATTAACAGTCTCGTTAGACTATAATTTGCTCAAAAAATGTCCAATGAGGTTGTCGAGCAATTTTAGAACATATTGAATGAATGGTTGTAAAGCACAAAGTCGGTTTTGTGAACCAACCGTGTAATGAAGATACTCGACGAAATTATCTGAAGTTGTCACATATTTATCATATTTTTGAAATAAATATTATAAAATTTAACTTTATAATTCAATCAATTGTCGCACAATCAATCAATCATCAAAAAAATGTTTTCTTCATATTATATGTAGAAGTAGTGCAACTCCTCGCACAGTACATCTTGTAATTTTAACTTCCGGCACACAATTCTAACGCTATAAAAGCTTCCTCATCAACCCAAATCCACCATTATCCTTTCATAATCTCTAGTTTCCCCAGCTCCTAGCACGCAAATCCAAATTATTCAAACATTCACAGCCCGCGTATAATCCTCATGCGATGCGCTACGAGTTTCAAATAACGACCACCGTGCCCCCATGTAGCGCTATTTGCGCTAAAGAATTATTTCCTTTTTCAATTGCCAAATCATAAAACGATCGTGTCCGGGACGCTGCCGAGGAAACGCGCCCGCACCAGGCTGAAGCGATCCATAAACGGATAAATGGTGGAAGATTCACAGCCGTCACCGGTTGGTGCGTGCGTGCGTGCCCTAGCATACCCGCCGCTGGTTAACGAGAATGTACGATCGAGCCGGGTGGAGCCGGGGAAATATGCTGCACTTTATGTGAAGGATGGTGTTTCTACGACCGAAGACCCAGTGCCGGTGTGCGGTGAGAAATTGCGTTCGCGTGTGCCAAGGATTGTCATAATCCTGCCGGGAGTGTTTTTTTTTCTTTCCTTCATTGTTTTTTGCCTGCGTGTCCGTGCGGCTGGATAGAACATCAAAAACAACCCACCAAGACACCATTATTACGCAGGGAGCTGTAAGAAGGAGCGAGGAAGGGGCACAGAAGAAAAAATCATCCCAGCATCTTGGAACAGTGGAAACGGTCCCATCCACCCCGACAGTGCGAGTTGTGCGTGCGGTCATGAAAATTATGCTTCTCTCTGACCTCACGCGGTTGGCGCTGATGGTTTGTTTTTACGGCCCGTTCCGTCGCTGCACTAAGCCACCCAAACGGGCACATAAAAACATTCTCGGTGTGTTTGTTCCATCTTGTTGACAACATGCCCCAATGCGAAAGCTTGAAACGAACAGGCAGTCGGTGGGAAAGCTTTTTTTTGTGTTCAGATGGACCTGCAGGATGCTTCTCCCGGTGGTACACTGGCCATAAGCCATTGCGGTTTTATTTTTTCTACGTACGTGCCCGTTCCTCTTCCGTCCTGGGAAAGTCTTGCTGCCTTGTGTCCGATCATTTCCCCACTAAACGTAAGCTAGACAAATGACCACGTCAACTCGTACTGCTGCCGCTGCTGCTGCTGATGCCCTTCTTCCAAACCCCACAAAAGCACGTCGTCAAATCGATCACACCCTCACCCACCTCAATATTTTCGTGGAAGCAGCAACATTTCGGATAAGGATATCAAAATTACACGCCGTGTTTTTTTTTGCCCTAACCCAGCAAATGGACAACAACAGAGGGGAAAAAAGGATTTTCTCTCGGTCGTTAATGCCTCGCTATCCACTCCACCTCCGACTGCCGCTAGTTAAACTTTTGCCCTGCTGGTCGCTTGAGGGTTAGCAGCAGAACGAAACAAGAAGCGCAAGGGACGAAATTGCGTGTCATGTTGCACATAAACACATTTTCGATACGCGAATGGAGTCGCACCGTTCCCAGGGACAACAGACGGCCGGGGAGCGAGAAAATGATGACACTTTCTTCATTGATTTTGCGCGTCTCTGTTTTTCGAGAAGGTAAAGAAAATCCATTTCGGCGTAAGAGCGAGCTGAAGCTTTTCATCTTTGAGCTTTATTTTTGCTCTCATTGCCCACCGCTGCTACAGCGCGTTTCGTGCAGTTTTATTCGTTTCGTCGTAAATCGAATCACGTTTGTGCTTGGCGTCATGTTTCCTAGTGTTTTTTCTTTTATCTCGTCCTGCTCGTGTTTAGCTCCCGGTTCATCATCGTTTCATGTCATGTCACCTTTCTGTTGAAGGAGGAATGGAGAAAAACGAGTATCGAGTTCCACTAACCCACCGAACAACGGTAATTGATTATTATTTGATATCCAGCATTAAGGCATAAGCACAAAACCATCCTCAATTCACTTCGGGCACGGTTACACCGCTAGATGGTTCCGGAATTTGCTCTCTAATAGTTCCACTGGGCTGGGCGGGTAGGTGTAGAAACATCCAGTGCAAATGTACTGCAGGAGGAAACAAAAACAAGCGATCCGCTGTTTTGCACGATTTATGAGCCGATATCGTGATTTGGGACCATTTTATGAGCTATCTAGTTTGTGTTTCTGGCAAACCGCAATCCGTGACACAATATTTACTGTGAAGGGCTGTGTTGCTTCGTGGAAGGAAAACACGTGTCGAAAATTTGAAACGTTATCGATCGAATGTGGTGGGCATACCACCTTTGCGAATTGCGCTTGTTTATTTGAGATGAGTTTCTTGAAGGATGTAAGCTGTGTTAAAGAATTGATTCCAGGTAGATTCGTTTCGGAACCTGTGACATTAGTTTTAAGAATACAAAATTTTATGGATGTATAAAGGCTCTTCTTTTAAGGTGGCACAACAACCCTAATAGCGTGAAGTGGCTCCAATGTGTTTTGGCTATTTTCCTTGACATAATGTACCCAACGCAAGATAGTCAATTCTGCGTAGAGTGGGCGGCCTCAGTTCGAATGGGATTCGATACAGCGTTGTGCCTTATGATGAGCTTTCGCGAAACACGTGCATCGAGACGGACAATCTAGGAGTTCCAGAAAAGACGAGATGATTTGTTCGAATAAGTCAGCTACTGAAGCCAAAATATCTGTTTCTTTAAATTAAAATGTCGTTAACTTTATGAAACCATACTTCTAGGTATTGGTTTATTTTTAGCTGTTGTTTGACATAGAACAAATTGCACGTAAATCAATTGGATGGTTGCCTTTTATCAACCTACAGTTATCAAACTGCTTATGAACTTCCACGCAAATAATTTACATATTTCTGCCTGATATTAAAGAAAAGGTTGGTTTTTCCATGATGCATGATAAATTCTGTTATTGCACTAGTTGTCTGGCATGCAAGGACGTGAAGGAGTGGTTATGTAGCCACTTGACTGATTTCTTAAAAGAACCGTAATGCTGACGTTATAATTAATCCAAATAAACAAGCAAAAACTTTATTATACAATTCATTATTATGGTCCGTTTACGTTTTACGAAGTATTGTTATGAAAGTATAGAAAGCTAAATTAAATTTAAGCTTAGTTATGCTTCATTGAGCTTTCCAAAATAGATCATGTATGTAATCATGTCCAAAATAAATCATAAATGTTAAGCATTACCCGTCAAAACGACGAACAGAAATTTAGTGATAATATTGAAGTACTGAAATAGACAAATAAATATTTATTCTGTTAAAATGACCGGGTCTAGATATTTTCTAGAACCACAAATGTTGTAAAAAAATTAAAAGAAACGTTCTTCTACTAGAAACTGTTCAATACGCTCACATTTCCTTTCCATGCATTTCTGTGCTCGACCGATCTTCCATAAAGTATCATTACCCCGCAGTTTCCATTACTCCATTCACTGTAAATCCGTACGGAGCACGAGAAATCACAAACGAGTTTTCCGATCTGCCAAGCGCGGGTAGAGTTTGTCCGGGATTAATGAACCGGATTACAGGAGTCAAACACACAGGCGCACACAAAAAAAACTCTCCTTCGTTTGTCCAGGAAACAAGTTGAAGCTAAATGCAGCTTTATCATAAATTCAATTGCTTCCTCTTCTGCACCACCAGCGGAATCAAGAAAAGCGGTTGAGCGACTAGAAAGAGAAACGAAAATTTGTAGTACAAGGATAATCAGATAATATTCATTGTATGCACTTAAAAAACTCCCAAAGAGATTTTTCTGTATTTGCAAAACGTAAAGCGTTCAATAGAGAAACTTTAGTAAAATATCACGAACGTTGCGATGCATTGGTGTTCTACCACACCGTTCCTCAGATTATGGTTGAGGTGCTGTCGAATGCAGTGCCGCTTAAAACCGCCGAGTCCAACCCGAGCGCGGTTTCGCCGTTATTGTGTGTTAAAAGTTAAATTGATGCTCATTAGCGAATTAATCATGTTTTTGCACCCGATGGTCGTTTCTTCTTTCCCTTCGCAAGACCCTCTGCTCGCGAAAACGCCCATTGTGTGCCGTTTTACGTTGCAATCGTCCCAATTTTAATGGTCCCTTTTTAACACCGGAAACAGTTTAATCACGAAACGATCTCTTTTACGGTCGTGGAGGTTTGCATTGCTGCTTGCTCCTAGTAAACGATCCTGCCCGCCACGCTCACCGGCCAAAGCTCCCTTCCCTGAGATCCTTTTTTTTCTGGTGGAGATGGTGTCGAGTAGCTTAGTGGGTGTTGAAAAAGGGATGAAGGATGAGAAATAAAACAAAACAAAACGACTTAAAGCTGGTCGCAAGTGAATAAGCCCTCTTGATGTTGTGCGCTGGCACCATTTTCCATCCGCGCTGTGGAATGAAACTGCCCTATTCCTGTTCTTTGGTAGGAAAGTATATTTGTATAGAAGCAGAAGCTCCCTTTTCGCGCACCACGTCAATTTCCCTCCTGTTAGAAATAAAATGGAGACGCACACAGCATGAATCCGTTTAAAAATCGGACGGAGGAAATTGTTTCAATCGTAATCCTTCGTAATAATGTGAACGTTTAGCTGTGTGAAACCGGACTAAACGGAGAGAGAGCGAGAGAGGCGTGGGGATGAGCAAAGATGCTTCATTTTGGAGTAAATGCTACCCACGGTGAGGAAGAAAAACGAAGCTCCATTGGTAGCGGTCCCCCCTGCGGAGGCTTGAATTGCGAACATTAAGCAGAGCGGCGCACAGAATGCACAGAATCCATGGTGGCATAGGGTTTTTAATGGAGGGCACTCCGGCGTCGCCTGAATTGGGGTACGGTTAATCCGAGCTTCTGAATTTTGAGTTTCGCTGTGCAAAGGAGAGTTTTATTTTATAGAGTGCGCTGTGCGGATTTCGCAACCCACCCGCCCATAGAATAAGAATAAGTGGCTGCTTCATGGTGTTTTCCACACCCACAGCGAGCGGGTTCAAATTATTACCAATTTTCTGTTGTGTAGTGTGAAAACAACTGTTCCATCGCCGCTTAAAGAAGCCATTTTCCCGGGCCTTCACAAAGCGATGGAAATCCTTTCCCAACCGAAACGAACACGATAAAATAATTAACCCTGCGAGGAAAGGTGACCAGCGGCTGGATTTTACTTCGCGAGCTGCTGTCGCGACAAGGAGGATGGAAAATATAACAACCAGACACGAAACACTTCCCCGCAATGATGCTAATGGGCGGGACAGTACGGCGGACGGGGTGCAAGGGAAGTAAACCATTATTTCTTCTAAAATGTAGGCCGCACAGGGTGCCACACTGGCTGCTGGCCGAACCGACTTCCGGCAGCGCGCAAAATGGGTCGGCGAAACGGTTATCGATTTTTGTCCGCGAGCGAAACCGCGCCACGGCGACACTTTACTTTCGCGCGCTCATTACATAAAGCTGATGCTGAGTGAGTTGTGTTGGTGGCTAGGCCACCAAAGCGGGGAACAGAAAAGCAGTAGCGCCCCCACTGTAACGACATTCCTACGGTGGGTGATTTTAAAGCCTAGCAAAGGGCAATTTTCCATTTCTTTGCGCTTCCTTTTGGTTTGTTTTTGTTTTTTTTTTTTCTTTCTACGCCGCTATAAGGTTAATGTCCTTGCTACGCGGGAAAGACCATTGAACGTTGAATGCCAAAACAATTTAAAGACAGTCGGCAACTGTAAACAAACAATGTGCGGCGATACGCACACCTCTACAATAAGCTTCTGGCGGGATGAAGAAGGGAAATGGATGAAGCTAAACAGCGAGCTAAAAACCTGGATAATGGAAATTGGTTCTAACTAAACGGGGTGTGGGCGAGCTGAATTGGCAAAATTTATCGGCTGAGAGGGTGAGAAAGAGATTTAATAAAGTGCACGGTGCGACGCAAAAATGGAGGTCCTCCTGCCGAATTTGGAACGATTGGAATAAAAACCGGGGAATATTTGTTTGGCCCTAGTCGAGTCGATTGTGTTGCCGTGCCGTGGAAATGGAACCCGCTACTGGCTCGCAGGACTTTAAGGCTCCAGACAACAGAACAACTGAGACGCCCCATTTTACCCACTCTGTTCACTCTACCTTCCAGCCAATATTCAACGATGAGATGGTGAAAATATGGTTTCCCCCAAAAATTGATGACCATAAAATAAAATTGGCTAGTCCGAGCGAGGAGCGAACGAAATAAAAACTGCTCTCACAACCCACCCAATTGACGGTGATAAGGATTGGAATAGGCCCGCTGGGAGTTAGTGGAGCCTTATGGATCCCGCCGCTTGCCCTCACCTTGGTGTTTTTCGATTTCCAAAAAGCCTTCGATCTTGCCTTCTGCCTTTGTGCGTGATCAATAATTTTGATGCTTGCACTAAAAAGCCTACTAAGGGGTGTGCTGCAGATGGGGAAATTATTCTAGCAAGATGGAACAGAAGAGCAGAGGAGCACTCTTACCCTCCCACAAGCTTTGCAGCATGATAGCCACCCGAATGATAATTATGAATATTAGAACCATAAATCATGCTGTTTCTAAATCGACGGCAGCGAGACGGGCGCGATGGAGCACACGCGCGATGAAGCGTATCGTCTTCTCGCTTCCTGCTTTCTTTCCGGCTACGTTGGGCTAAATGTCGAACAAAGTGTTTTCATTTTTTGCGGGCCCCGGTTTTGATCGAGGATCATTTTCATTGATAAGGATTCGAATGTTGCTGTGTACAGTGAGCGTTTTTTTGAGCTCCTCTTAAATGGGTGAAATGGATGAAACCAACGATGTTCCTTCAAGAAGAAATGGGAACCCCATAGATAGCTTTGACGGGTTCAATATTGGAATTTATTCCAGGGAGGGTCGCGGTATCGCGTTGAATCCCAAAAATACGTCCTTTAGGGCAGCGTTTTCTGCCGGGATGGTTTTTTTTGTGTTTTTTAGTGTTAGAACGTTTTACTTCTTTATCTGAAGGTTTTACTGCTGTGAATGTAAATACAGGGTTTTATAGCATAAAGCTTAAAATAAGTAAAATCTTACACTTAGTTTGCTCAAAAGTTTTCCAAAATAAATTCCTCAAACGAATACTGAATCTTTCGCCATGGCATAGTACCAATAATATTCACAGAATTACAGAAATTAAAATGATAAAATAATTTATACAAAGCCCTCGATTTCTAAAACACCACGAAAAATTGTACATAAAAAAATAATAATAATAATTCATAAAGATCAGGATTCTGAGCTAGAATAAGGTTACAAATAAGTTAGTTTTTATATAAAAAAGAAAAAGGGTTTATTTTCACATTTTTCCCGTTCCAAATCCTCATTAAAATATTTTTCACACTTAAAAACCGCCAAGGGTACTAGAAATACAAAATATTGAGCAGATATCGATTGATAGGAACCATTTGTAAAACAAAAACTGTTATTATGCTTGTTAATCAATAATACAAACTATTAATACTACTACACTTAGTTTGCTCACGTTAAGACAAGTGATGCGAACTTTTTTTTTATGAATATTTCAAAATTCTATATGAATTTAATCAATTGGTAACCCAATTCAGCTAACATCGCAGTTAATATTGTCACACTGCAGAGTGGCTAGAGCGCAACCTTTAAATAGAGCAGCTTATATTTTTTGTTGAAGAAAAAAATATCAAAGATAGACAAGCATATTTGATGTATACCCTGGATAAGATGTTCTTTTATGACCGAGAGAAGAAAATGTCTACCAGCCTATTGGATTGCAGCGCATCTATTGTATGAGCTCTGCAAATTCATTGTTATCACTTAATTTAAAGCACTGCTTGAAGGATTGCAGAAGACATTTAACGTATATATCGTCATTTTAAACGTAAATCTTGTAAATCTTGAACTGAAATACTTTGATTAATGAATCTCGATATCTTTCAGGATGGAAAGTTTTACTTCTCAACCAGCTGCTTGCCCCAATTCACCTTCATTCATTTCTAGATACATATCTAGATCTTGGAATTCATCAACATGTTCAATCAAGATTCAGATTCATGCATGAATCTATTTCACGTGCAATTAACACCCTTATCCAATTTTTTTCGGAATGTATATATTTTTCTCTTATTGTATGCTTGAATATTTAAACAGTTTCGGTGATATCTTAAATTTCTTGAGCACTTAATTTATCGGCTTTTCATCGAAACCAAAAGTTTTTCTGAAGTATCTCAGACTCATACCTATCAGTTTCAGAAATCGGTCAACGACCCCTGCATATTTCCTCCGTAAGAGGCTTTATTTTTTCCCCAGGAACATTGTTGTGCAGCAAATGGACCCTCAATTTCGCTCCGCTCGACTAATAGCGAACGGCGATAGAAAGGCGCGAAAGCAAACAAAAATAAATCATCTGCAATGGAAGTGTTGTTGACCCTTCGATTTGGGTTTTTGGTGGGAGCGAGCGAAGGATGAATTAAAATTGCTCTTCAGTAGCTACCATACTAGCCTTGGCGTAATGGATGAGGTATTTTCCGGAGAATGGGAACAAAAAACAACAACAGCATCACCAGCACAAATGTTTGACGAAGGATAAGGATCAATTTTTCTGCGCTTCGAGATTGGTATCGATTAAATACAGACCCAACGGCTGATTATCAACAGCAAACAACGGGCAAATCAAAGCCAATTGTAAAGTACTCTAAATCGCTCTGGGCTCTAGCCAGGATGATTATTTTTAAACCACTCGCTGGATTGGATTTGTTGATTGCTTCAATTTCGCTGGTTCATCTGCCTTAGCCACCGCGGTGTCAAAACGCATCACCATCAGTTTTAAGAGTTTCGCTCCAATACGATATAAGCTATTGGCGCTGTATCCCGTGACTACACGTGGAAAGCCTTCCATATTGAACAAAAAGTGACGCGGAGCACTTATACCTTCCGCTCAAAGTGGCTTCAGCGAAGCAGCTTTCAAGAAGCCTTCCTCTTTGTGCCAGGCCAGTGAATGCTTGAAGATGATCGTCATAGTAACGCAAGTTTATTGATTGCAGTTGCGATTCAGTTTTCCCACTTTCCCCGTTCCAGCAGTAGCTGTTGCCCGTTGCCGTCTGTCGTATCTCAAGTCCGGAGGTCAATATTATGTGTAATTTCATACTACTTCCCCGCTTACTACTCCACCCGTGCGCCACCCAGTGCCATTTGGAGTGTTCGAGGCTGGCTCGAAATTCCACCAGACACGCTCGGTCCCGTCCTTGAGTGTGCTCGTCTTCCTTTTTCCAATACGCGTGTCACCATGACGACAAACGATTACCGCAACGCGCAAGATGTGCGAAAACCGTTTTCTGAAGGAAAGGCTCGAAGCAGGAGGAATGGAAGGAAAATTAGGTTCGCTTCGTTCGTCATATTGCACGTCGATACTCATCTCCATATCGACCGTCTCCCGAATCGCGCGTGTGTTTGCGGCGATCGAACTCGGCTCGGATATCGAAAACGGTGGCCTTCCTGTGGTCGTATGTTTCCCATTTTTACGATACTTTTCGTGAAATGAAACGCAACCAAAAACGGTTGGGGAAAGGAAAATCGCCTCTCTTCCCTGTTCGGGTGCGTTTGTGTGCGCCTAAATGTCTGCAATCTTCGTGCGCTCCCCCTGGAATGGATCGTTGCGCAACGTTTAGTTTATCCCCGGTTTTGGGGTGAGCGCTTAAGGTACGACCATTAGGGTTGGCCGTCTCGGTCGGGGCATAAAGTTTAAGTGGTCTGCACCCGGCCGTCGGCATCTCTCGCTACCGCGATAAAGCCCCGGGGCGGAAAAACTTTAAATGGATGAAGCAGAAACAGGGCGTCCTGTCGAAACACGCAAGACATGGTGTGAGATATTCGATTCCTGGGTCGTCCTACTTCACCTGTGAAGCAGATCTTAAATTAAAAAACGGCAAGAGCAGCTCCAGGAACAACGACTGGGAACGAATGGAAATTGGTATACAAAAATACAAACTCAACAGAAGCGCTAACAAGCCAGAACGAACCTTTGTGGGTGAAAGTTTGATGTGGTCGCTGCCATTAGGAGAGTTTTCCGACGCAAACAAAGTACGGCACAACAGTCGCACTGGGTAAGCACTGGGAAATAAAGAGAAGATAAGATTTTTGTCTGCAACAAGAAGAGCACGAAATGATGGTACAAACACACGCACAAACCATTGCTCCGTTCTTCTCTCGTTTCAAGTGTGGGTGACGACGATGACGACAACAGTCGTAAAATTCAAGCGTATCAAAGTAATTGCGCGCCGTTGTGATGTCGCTGCTGGAAAATGATCCACCGCGGTTCTATCGTCCGTATCAACTGTGAGTACGTGTGTACGGCTCCATGTCCTTGTGACTTTTGTGCTAGCTGCTCGTTTTCTTTTAACTTTTGCCTTCTGTGTCTTTTGTGTTAAGTGAAATTTATTCAACGAGCCCACTTTACAACTTCGGGACGGGGCGCGGGCTAGTGAGATGAGTAGTCTTTTTGCGTTCACGTTTGGTGAGCTAGTGAGATGCTTGTTTCGTGCATTGTCTATATTTAGGCGCTGATCATGAAATGTTTCGGACGAGGAATAGTTTCATGCAGGAGAAAAAAAAAACACTTTGCTTGAAGTTCGAACAAATGTTTTAAACAGTAAAAAAAATCTGTTAACTTACCTTCTTCTACAATATTTTGAAACTCTTCTAAATCGATATTTATTATTTAATATACCTGCCTTTAAAATCGAGGATTCACTTTCCTAACGCACGTTCGTGTGAGTTCGATCGAAATTAAGAAGTGGGCCCGACACGTGCACGGTTCAGCGGAAGCTAATTTACTGCTAAAACCCGAACGTTCACGGCCTCTTCGCCTTACCACTTACCTTTATTCGAAACTGACTTATTCTTTCTCGCTCCTTTACAACATTCGATTTGCACCCACTCTCATCTGCCTTTCTACCGGGCTGGAAACGTCGGACCAAGAGATAAATTAAATTGGTTTCCTTTTTGCCACCCGCTTCCCGTCCCACCCCCGCCAATTGGCTAGAGGAAAAGAATGAAATAAAGGCACCTTTTTCACCTTCTTTCTCCACCGCCACCGATGATGTCACGAGATGATTTGCTAGCAAGCAATGCCTTAGACACTCGCGACACGAAAAAGAAAAGCGTTCAGCTGCACGCAGGGGGGGGATATTGTTGATTCAATAAATTATTTCACCGTATCGATTCAATCAATGAAATATTGTAATTGATCTTTCCCACCACGTGCACAAACACACGGCACACGAACAATGGGGACGGAAAGTGGGAGGCAATAAGCCCGGGCGGGACATGCGACATAAATGTATGCACGAACACGCCGTGGAGAGTGATGTTAGCGTATAATTCAAAATCAGCATAAGTAGAGGATAGTCGTGGATGAGCATTTGCATGCAAAACGGAACAATTGGATGGTTGGAAGGTGTATGTTTATAAATAGCGTGTTTTATGAGGGGCTTTTATGGTTCCATGTACGATCATGTATTCGTTTCCCATGTCTTTGTTTCGTACGTCGTACTGAAAGATAAATTACGCTTCAGAGAATTGTATGTTACAAGATATTCTTCTTTGCTTTATTTCCTTGCTTTCATCATTCTTCAGAGGGCTTTAATATAAACGATACCAGTACTAAATTAAAAGCCTCACCAGCTTTTCGCTACAAAATTTCCATTCGTCCAATGTTGAACTCCACACCAATTTTCCTCATCGGAAAAATCGACCTTTTTTGTTTTATTTACTTCCTCCCAACAGCAGGACGATGCTTCCTAAGCCGATGTGCCGCGGTAAATGTTTTGTTTAGCGCTTTCTGTCAACACAACCCAACCGGAGCGGTTCATAATCAGTTCGTTACCTTTAAATAAAAGTCAAGCGGCGGAAACGTACCGTTGCATCAGCCTTTACCGGAAACACAGCGACTAGACCGCCTCACAATCATCCGATTGCGTGGTGGTAGCATTATTTGCGTTCCATAAGACGGGCAGCGGCGGGTGTGCGGGAAAACCAGCTCTGCCTCAGTCCCAGACCCCAGAGGTTGTTGTTTTATGCATGGTAATCCACTTTCAGTTTCAGCTTTTCACCAACTTGTGCGCTTAGTGCGTCTGTTGGACGCCACTTTTTTTCCTACGAGGGTGAACCGAACAAATTGAAAGGTGCAAAAGGTACCAACACAAACACAAGCCTGCCCTGGACCAAGTTTCTGCCACGTGCCGGAACAACTCTCCCCCCCCCTCCTTCGCTTGTCTTCAGCGGTCTGTTTGGAGTTTTGTGAACAAAATTTTGCCTCTCGTTCTCCCATCGGAGTACATCTAAAAACAAAAGCACCAGCCCGAGTCTGTTGTGTGTTTGAGGATTTTTCCAGCATCGGGTTGAAAACAGGAGAAATAATTTTCCGACCATACTCCTTGTGTTTTCTCTTGTGCGCCACCCTGCAGGCTGGAGTAAATGGAATTGCTGCACAAAAGAGTTACTTTCTTTCCTGCCGGGCGTTATTTTATTTTCAAACTCCCGCTCCCTCAAGAGCTTATTACACGTAGACTCGGGCGGTTTGGTGCGTTCATTTTCATTAAGCGGATGAAATCCAGTTACAGGAAAGTCTGGCGAATTTTCACACCTCCCAACACAGGGAGGAAGTGTCTGCGACAGTGGAAGAAATGTTTGAACAAAGCACAGGATTGGCTGGAAGCGTTTTGAAAAGTAGACAAGAAGTTTTAAATATTTAAGTAAAAAAAATTCCAACTGGAATCATGCTTCAAAGAGCTATTTCCCTACAATTGCTCAAATATCTTAAGCTGTGTATCACTGAAAACCCAAAACGGATGGCAGCACTGTATATCCTATCACGTCGACCACACCGAACACGAAACATCACGTGATATCTATCAGCGCCTAATCTGACCACATAATCATTTCCTTCCCGTCAATGCGTGAAATAAAAGCAACGTTTTTGCAGTAAATATTCCGTGCTTAGAGTGCTGAAAATGGCCGAAATGACCACAGGAAACAATTCTCCGGGTTGCCGCCTCCGCCATCTACCAGGCTAACCAACCGCATCCAGCATCCTGCCTGCGTGTTCGTCTCGTTCGCCTGCTCTTGCTCACTTGCCCTAATCCTGTCCACCATGCCATTAAACACGGTCTAACCGTCCGATCGAGGGGCTGATACCCATTACCTAGCGCGTCTCCCCCCCCGAGCAGCCTCCCGCTTCGTTAAAGTGGGGCCCCAAAGTTTCCACCGCAACGAAATTACGTCAAATGCGCCGTGCCAGTGTCAATGGCGAAAAAGGTGCCGGTAATGTGCTGAAAACATGCTCATGAGCCCCGGAGCCCATTACCGAGTGGACAACAACCGAAGAGGAAAAAAAAACAAGCACAGCCCCGTAAGCGCCAACCTTCATCTCCGATTACAGCACAAGTACAGCACAGCTGGGCAGCGTGTGGAACGCAAAACATTCATTCAATACCATGTTTCGCAAAAGCAACGCAAGTAATGGTCTCGCCTGCGGTTGAAGTGAGCGGGAAAAATCGCAGTCCGAGCGTGATTTTACGGTGAATTTTTCCGGACCGGTACTCTGCGCCCGAACTCTGTGGTGGTGTCCTGCGTCCAGTTACGTTTTTTTCCGACGAATTCCTTATCGATTGGTTATCTCTTCAGCTCACGCACAAAAGTCGAAAGCCGAGTGGACGACACGGCCCGAATTGGCGTCGAAACTTTTGCACTTTTCCACGCCAAAAGTCATGCTCGGAGGACATCTCAAGTAGCAGCAGCAGCAATGGGCAAATAATTGAATCTTACTATCAAAAGGGCACTTCCAGTCACAAAAGGACGTGCCCAGGACTCGTCCTAAACGGGGTGGCTTCTCCGTGTGGCAGTGAAATTTGACCCCGTTGCCCACTTTCCCGATGCCGAGCGCGAAACTGCTGCTGCTCGCGGATGTGGTATGAAAAATTCAACTGCCGCGAGGAAAACCATGGCCACCGCCACATCGCGCCTACGCGGTATTGGATTAAAGCGATTTCCTCCGGACACCGGCTTGGTTATCAGCTATCTATATTTATGAACCGATTCTCCTTTCATTAGCGAAACTCTTTCTTAGGCACCCACACACACACTTGCAGGTTCTTGTATACACTGGAAAGATGGTGGCATTGGGTGGCATTTCGCTGCTTCCGGCGAAAGAACCGAAAGAACGGCGGGCGGAAAATGGTTCAAACGAAGCAGCTTTGGCCAGGGCAAAAGTTCTTGCAGAGAAAAAGACAAAACAAATTCTTTCTTCGAAACACAGCTGATATTTGATCTTTGCAGAACAAGAGTCAAAAAAACAGAATAAACTCCCGTAAGCTTCTTACAAGCAGCACGCAAAAAAGCTGCCCAAAGAGGCGTCCGTTGGAAAGGCAAAGACTTCACATTTGGGGGAAGAAAATGAATGCGCTCCTAGTCTAGTGGCTCCTAGCGGCGAGACGACGATTTAGCTGTGAGCAACCCCGTGTGCCTAGGGCCGAAAGTTTCCTAACTGTTTTACATCCACTAAGCATATTTAGGAACATTCCTTCAACAGCTCTTATGCTTTGACTTTTGCTGTTGACAGTAGCGGGCGCCGCCATCGCCACCGTACGTTCTGCCACTTCTTCAAAGTCTCAACCGTGTCGGTTTGTTTACGAGCGAACGAGAGAACGACACGGTTGCGTTAATTTGTTTCGAGAGGGTTTGGCACAAAGGGGTTTGGGTGGTGGCTGGCGCAAGTGTTTCAGTTTCACTTTGTTGGGAAGTTGGGAAGAAAATTAGAGTTGCCATTGAAGTGAGTGCAAAGCAAAGGCAAAGAATTTAGTAAGAGTTTGATTCTATTGCTGCTTCTGCCGTTGTCTGTTGTTGGTTAAGGTTTTCCAATTATGGTTAAGAGGTAATCGGTTATGGCATGGTTTGTGAAAGGCTTCATTTTATCCTGGTGACCTACACACTAGATAAGAATGTAGTTTTGGCTACGAAAAGCAATGTGATGTTATTGGAATCAATTTTGAAGACTGCTGACAGGAGGAAACCTACTGAATACAAATTTATACCTATAGAGATGCATCGATCGACAAAGTTTGGGACATAACTAAAATTTTGTTAGATTATGTTATAAAGTGATAATAAAACTTAATTACCCATCAACTATGGTGTTCTTGTTTAAATTTGCCTTTTAAAAGAAAGGATAAAATATCAACCGACAATTTTGTGTTCCATAGAAAAAGCGATTTCCTACGAAATTTGCCCAAGTCGCAAAAGATTACGCCTGAAGTTATGCTATCAGTTGACACATTAATAAGAAAAATACTTTGAAGGTTACTAAGGCCCTTTCTTAAGTGCTGATGCGTTGGCCTTGTGGGAAATGTTGAAAGTATGACGACTTTTGGTGTATTTTAATTAATTTTGGTGCATTAATGTGAACACATGTAATAAAAATATTGTCATGTTCCAATGAATAACAGCAACAGCAAATATAAAAATTAACCAGCACATAAATATTTGTTGGACAAAAGGAACAAAAGTGAGCTTTGATAACAAACTCTCTAAGCCTTTCATCAAGCGATTGAATGAAGTGAAATTAATGTTTGACACTTGTGAAAACGTTTATGTGTTTGTTAATTGTACAAAGTACAAGTGCCCTACTTTAAAAACACAGTAGAACGTCGATTGTCCTGGGAAGTTGGGACCGGACGCATGCCGGATATTGGATTTACACGGATAATCGGTCCGTGTTAATGTAAAAGCTTATATTTGTAATCCATGTATCGATTTTCTAAGGATAAATTAATTATCATTTTTCATATAATTTTTTCGATTAAACAGTTGTTTCACATAACTTATATAATCTCCCATATACAAAAACTGTCGATTTTTTTTACTTACCTAAACACTAAAAAATAGTTCTTGTCTGAACTTGACTCAATCGTAATGTAAATGGGACATTTCTCAGAAATTTTCAAATTGTTGGATCATTAATAATCCGTCCCCGGTCAGTCAGTTTGAAATTGAAGTTTGAATTTGAACAATTTTGGGACTTGGTGACCGTGACCAATAGACCACTAAGATGCCTCAAAAAACATATTAATTACACCTATAATATTGGTAGAGTCAGCATTGAGTTCACTAACGGCATACGTATTATATGCCTCGTGTTTTCGTGTCTGATTCTTCTGCGGATAACCGGACCAACCCTCATCCAGGACATGCAAAACAAAATTGATTTTAAGTATGTTCTATATCTACTTTATCCCAATGCAATAAAGCCTGGCCGTTACTACCGAATAAAAGAAAATCTACTCATCTGGTCATAAATGGCAGATAGTTTGAAATATATTTTTGGACGTTAAAGTAACAAGCAGTCATTAGAATGTGTTTTAATTACTCAAATGAACTATTTTGCAACAAAGAATTACTGTTATTGTTTTTCATTAAATGGAGACGCTACAACGAAATGAAGTTATCAAGTTAACAATAATCACTAGAGCAGTTCTTTGATTGCTTTGTTACATTTCAATGCATAACAAACTCTCGAGTCAACATAAGTTGTAAAGTGTCTTTAAGCTTTAAAGACCAACTGGAACCATCACCGAAAAAGGGAAACACATGATCCGTTCTGCAGACAAGTGTCAGACCGTAAGCACTAGCCCCGTATCGTCATTCGCCCATACGAGTTCACCCATCCCAACACAAAACCCATACACCAACGAGTCCCCTGTCATCCTGCCTGGTTCAGCCTCACTGGTTCATTATATCTGCAGTACAAATATTTGCGCAGCATCTCCATACACACTTGGTGCTCTGTTCCACATCTGTTGGACTCGTTTTTTCTTCTTCGCTCGTCTACACCCACCGTCCAACTGCTGCGATGGTGACCCGGTCATGCCATTCACCATCGATGCTTTACTCATTGCTGCCAGCCTGAGCTAAACTGATGGTTGAAACTAAAACCTCCGATAACAATAACAATCCGGAACCCCTCGGTATCGATGGTGCCACATCGCAACTGCTCTACCCTGTTCATCTCGCTTCATACGGTCCTTCCTTGGGCTCGTAACAAAACCACGTCCGAATGAAATTATTATTATCGGTATGTTTTCTGGCGAATTATTATCTTTAAAAATATGTACATAATCCATGCAGACAAGCAGACAAACCGAACCCAACAAGCTGTATGGTAAGTTAGTGGTTGGAAAATATGGGAAAATATCGGCACGCCATACTATTGCAGGCTGGCGATAAAAGAAAAACAAAAAGGACCAACCCTCCCTCCACACACATACAGAAAGCAGATAAACAGACGTACACGTGCGATCGATAAATGCGAACTGTACAAATATTGCTTATACTTCCTGTTACCGTAGCAGAACGTATTTGATGTGGCGTTAACTCGTAACATTGGTCCAGCATGTTCTGATTGATCGATAAGGTTGGCAAATCTGTGTACGGCTCCAGCAATTCAGGCAAACTATTACAGTTTAAATGTAAGTCCATCCTAAAAAACTGATCCATTTGGCATAAAAATTCCTTAATCTCGTAATTGAAAGCAATCGGATTTGTAAAATTTTGCCTTCCCGAGAACAGGCAAATACAGCCTCAAATGCTGCCCTAATGCCGTCCGAAATCTGGCATAATTTGCCAAATTTAATGGAAAAAGTTAAACACACTCCGGGTCACACAAAACACAAACACACACTCAGAGAGAGCAGAAACAAATAGGGAAGATAATCGTAAAATTTTAAATTTTATTTCACACCTCCCGGATGTCCGGAGATGATTTTCCCCTTTTCTGCGCCCAACCAGTTCCATCTTTAAACGGCACGGGATGAGTACGAGTACGAACACTGACCGAGAAAGTTTGGTCTGCGTCACAGGATTTCGGTTGATAATAATGGTATCCACTCTGCTTTCTCGAGCGCTGTACCAGCTGCTAAACACAGTCGTTCGGAATAAAATGCAGTACAAAACTCCGTGAACAAATTTCAACAATTTTCGTGCCAACTCTGTACACTGACAGATAAGATCGTTCGCTGGACGCTTTGCCCTTCCAACAAGACGTTGCCATTGTCCCGTTGAGCGGTTGCAATTTTCAGGCTCATAGGAACCCTACTGATGCTACTGGCGCTCGGGGTGAAGGAAGAAGCGGCTGGAGATGTAAACGTGTTTCCCGGAACGATGGATTTAAAATTGGCGTTCATCTTAACGCGATCTTAATAGGAAATGTTAAAGGCAGGCAAATGGTGTTTGAGTGTGCTAGAGGTTTGTTTTGTCCGCACTTCAATGTGTATGCATGAAAAGGCTTTAAAGTTTTTGATTCTATCTGGAAGGTCTATCAACTTTACAGCTGAGGTCTAGAACTTCATGCAATCTCTACAATGAGTAAGTATGTTCTGAAATACCACTTTGGTAGAAGATTTTAATGTTTGAAATTTTCGTGCAAATTTAAAAAAATGTATTTTGAACTATTAAAGGCTCAACAAACCCCCTGTATTAAGCGCCAATTAAAGGCATTGAACTACACGTGTCTACTTAAAAGCCATTCCACTGCCAGATTTCATTCTTTATTGCTCTTGACAATTCATCATGTGTTGGCAAACTATTTAGTCTATCTTCTAATGGTACTTCTGAATCTAAAAACTATAAAATGTCACATCCCAGGCAAAGTCCTTAAATTTTTGAATTTGACGAAAAACTAACGTTCCCTTCGGAGGAGGATACCCTACGCTTATGGGCCCCTGATCTAAACATTCTTTGATTATTTGATCCAGTTTTGTATCCACATAGAAGGTGGTTTATAACACTTGGAAAACAATTAAACATCGTTTTCAGTTTACGACTTGGGTCGTCACCCAAGGTAGAGATGCGGTGGTAGTTCCTATCGTTTAAAGTCAAGCCTGTTATTACCTTCATTTTCCGGAATGGATGGGCAAAAATGCTTCATCAATTGGCACCAACACGCTTCACATGCATTGCACACTGGGAAATTGTTGGGATGAAAGTCCTAACCTCTTTTTTATATTTTGCAATTTCGTTACCTACTTTTATGTACAGTATAGAATTAAGATTTACAGACTATTCAACTATATGGTATGAATGAGTTTATTAAGCTAAAAATGGCCAACTGGACTTCAAAGTTCGTTGTTAAGCCTGATCAAGCGAGAAAGGGATTATCAAAGAAATACAGCGAGAGAGAGCTCTATTTTTATTGTTTTATTATGCCTTTAAAAAGCGAACAGATTCATCAAATAAAAAAGGTAGTTTTTATATAAAGTATAAATAAAGGTATAAAGATAGCAAAATGTACACCATGTCTGGATAAGGGTGTAATTTTAATATATAGCCAATATGATATAATCAAAATGATTAATATGAGGTAAGAATATAGTCAATATGACCAGGGTTTTTTTTTAAATATTTTTTCCCATGCAGAAGATTTTACAAGCACAGCTAGCGTTTACACAGGAATTATTATTTTTTCATGACATGTATTTCGTAAACTTCATTATATTGTGTAAAGGACATGAGAAGTCCAAAATCAATCAGAATTCCAAATTGTATAAAACATACTCATTATAAATAAAAGTAATAGCTAACTAACTAACAAATTGATAGGAAATCCTATGAACATACTGAAACTTCTAGTAAAAGTTTCAAGAACAGGATAATTTTTTGTTGAAAACGTGATTTTATGTGCCCACTGTGCCGAACATGTGTGTTGCCCTGTGGTTTCAGTTAAGTTTTTGAAAACGGTGTGGATTTTCCTTCATTTTCCGCTTACCATGTGCGGTGACAGGCTCCTCCAAGGACCGTTACAGTCAGGGATAAACAAGAACCTTTTTAGCTGCAAGGAATCTTTGGACAATTCCACTGACCCAAACGCACCGGTTCCTCTGCGTATCCTTTAGTGTGAGGACGTTGCGCAGTTCAAACAAATAGTGGTGCTGCACAGGGCAAAGTAACATTTAACTCAATCTTTTTTCAATTCGATTCCTACAAGCACACACAGACACATCGTTTCAAGTAAACATGATTTCCCGCTCCTAAAAGATTCCTCCAGAGGTTTTCTTGTCTTGGCTTCAGCTCGCACCAGTCGAACGGTCGAAAAACAGAACCGTTTTTATCGTCGCGCAATGGCAGCTGTAGAAAGTAAACGGAGACAAAGTCCGTTCCAAAAAGGAATGTAATATTTTCGTGCTGGCATATAAACGAATGGCTTTTTAGTGGCGGTAAAAATATGTACTTGCCTCCGGATCGGTTTGCTTTTCCTCCTTACCACGTGTGCGCACGCGGATACACGGTTCCCGTGACGTTCTTCGGGGACTGTTTGTTTCTTTGTTCGTTGTGTACGCGCCAGGGCAAACAGCGCAGGGATCCCCGATGGCCTCCGTGTAGCTGCTGCTGGTGCCGGACATACGGACACGGAGAATGTTTCACTTCATTAGATTTCATCTTCCCGGCAAGACCGTCTGGGTGCCGTCGGTGAAGAGGATACTGGTGGTACCACAAACTCACTCACACACCAGATAACATGAGCTAGTGTGGCCTTTACCTTTTATTCGGACGGCAACACGATTTCGGCAGCACAAAGCAGCAGCAAAAACCGCAGATGGAGCAGAAGGTTTCCGTGCCGTCGGGAAAGAGATCCAGGAAACGTTGGAATGTTCGCTGCCGCTGCAGGAGTTGAAATGAAAATAAATTTCCCCCCTGTGGGTCGGGCCGGATCAGAGGGTACCCCAAGAGACTCGGGCTGCCGAGCGGACGGTATGGAAGGTTAAGGATAAGGAAAGAAAATAACATTGTGTTTTCTTACTTCAGCCTCTCCTCCGTCTTTCTCAAACTCCCAGCCCAACCCAGCGCTCCTTCGTTCCCTTATTCTCGCCCATGTTCCAGGCCAGTGTTCTAATGCTTTTCATGTCGTGCCAACTCCCCGGTGGGAGTTGTGCAGGGATTTGTGCATGGGGGCCCCGGGACGTACTCGGTTGACTTTAGTTGATTTGCTTCATTCACTGAAACTGGATTAAAGTCAATGGTGCGATTCGAAAAGTCATCATTGTTGATATGCTTTTGGTGCGCACGGGGCAAGGGACGGAGGGAAGGGACGTCTCCGGTCGCCGGTCAGGGAGTGTTTGTGTGTGTGCATTTGACAGGTACACGAAATGGTCACCTATAAATACCGCACCAATCCACAAGATCACGATGATGGCTCAATGTCGAGATTCGACTGAATCACGCTGGAAACGGGACGCTCGGATAGGGAATTTTGTTCAAATTCAATTGTTTGCTTGGTGATGGAGATGCGGTGGAGATGGTACGTGTGAGGAAACGGAAAAATATTCCAGTGGCGCAAGGTACGGTAACGGGAAAACTTTTACCGGACCGGTGGTTCATAAATGAAAAACACACATCGCAGATGAATGTTATTTATTAGCAATTGATGAATGTGAATGCTCGCTTCGTTATTTATATCGATAAGGTAGATACAGTGTAATTGTTTTGAAAGTTATATAAAAGCCTTTGTAATGTAATGGGGATGTGAATGCGTTAAAGTTGGTAACAACGCACGGTGGAATGAAACAGTCACTGTAAAGCGAATGACACATCTTTCTTGTTCATATCAATAAATGGAATAACTTTTTATAATAAAATGTTGAACTAAATGGCAGTTTCCAAAGATCTCAAACTAGTAATGATTTATGTATGGATGTAATGGATTTTAATTCAAGCAAAGGGTTGAAGTTGATTTAAGCTGTATCAACTTTTAAACTGAAAATCATGCGATCTATCATAAATATGAATGATAGTATGAATCCCAGAAAAAATGATAAGTAGTTCTTTGTTAGGGAATTTAAAACACGTTTATGAGTCATGCTATATAATAAATCCAGAATAAAATAAATCCAGAATCTAATAACAAATGGTTTAACCGATATTAAGTTTAATTGGGTTAACCTGTTTTATCGTCCCATTTTAATTTTTCAAAGGGCTGAAAGGGATATGACAGCAACTAAAAGCAGTCACACAGTGGATCACCAAACTAAACCATTATGATCCATTATGTGTATAAAATATATTCATCAATTCACTGAAAACTGTCTCAAGAAGCAAAAAAAAATAACCCACCTTCATACATAAACCTTCCAGCAAATAAAGTGATCCTTCCTGTAATGGAGCTGAGTAATTTTCCTTCCCATTACATCCTGTCCATTCGTTGCAAATAACCCCGCCGGCCTTGCCCTTTCCTTCGAGCTGACAGGAAAAAAAGGAACCACAACCAATACTTCAATTTCTCAGATTAGAATTTAAAATTACATCCCTAGTTAACACTCGCAGGAAAGGTAGATTATGAAGCACGAGAACGAGAAACTTGTCAAACTGTTATTAACAACCGACCGGTCGCTCGTTTGCACTGGGGAGGGTTCCCCCATTTTTGCATGAATAATTAAAATTTGGCGAATAAATTAACATGCATAAGTCAACCACAAAACACTCGAGGGAAAGAAAGAGAGCGAAAGTGAAAAAAGGTGAAGAAAGCATAAAAAAGGCACTTTCTCCCCTATTGCCCCCATTGAAAGTAACACCGTATGGCTAGGAACACCTGCTTTTTACAACTTTTCTTGCTTTCTCTATCTATCTTGTTTGGTGTCATTTCTTTTTGGGATTACAACATCCCTCCTCCACCCACTTTTATTTCTATCTACATTCTCACACACATTTCCTCTCTTTTCCAATGATTTGCAGGTAACTATCATTCGTCCGGCTATGGTGTACAGCAGAAGGAAGAACGAAAAAAATCCATCCATACATTGGGGACGACGTTGCTCAAGCGATGGAAAATCTATTCACGCTTTTGCATACGCTCTGTGTCTCTTCGAGAGCAGGATAAAAAAATACAGAACCAAGCAAACACGTTTCAGCACAACGGAAAGGACGCCGGGACATCATGGTATGGTTTCGGTACAAATTTCTTTATTCAACAATGACTCTCGCTAGCCCGACTCCGGGCGGTTTGGATTGAAATTTTGCATTTTAACCCGGGGAGCCCTCGAACGGTCCTCACCTCGGGCAAGGATGCACAGATTAATTCCATGAGCTTGCAGAAAAGCAACCTCTCTTCTCGCTACCATGTTGGCGCAGAGCGAAAAGATTGCAACCCAAAAACGAGTTTTGCAATTTAATCCACTTTATTTTTGGAATTACTTTTTTGCTAAGAAAAAAAATTAAAGGTTTGTCAAAAATCTGGTTTAACCTCTAGCAAAAAAGTTTTTGTGTTTAATTTTTTTCAAGTCTCTTAACTGCCTCCCAACTTTTCCCCGAACTGATGATTATGTTTTGCTCCACTAATCCCAATACACAACCAGTGTTCTTTCTGGTGCATCAGTTTCGTCCAATCACACTACGAGGACGACGTTGATGACCTTAAACCAATTGCATCACCCAAACAGGGTAGTCGTGATCAACGGACAACGACGACGACGACGACGACGACGACGACTGCGACGAATGCACTCGTTATCATCGTCTGGCCGGTCGGTTTGCCGGTTGAGCTGATTATTCAAATTTATTCACCGGCCACAGTGCTGTGGCCTACAGACACCGGCGTCCGACAAGGTAAAGGTGACTTACTAGTCGCTCCACCTAACGGTTCGGTTAGACCCGTGTATGTTTATCTTCCTGGTTCGTTGAGGGACTTTTTTGCGGCACGTCTAGCGTAGACATAGGCAAGGCAAACAGGCAAACAGCGGGCGAGAAATTGGATTATGGCAGTTTATCAATATTTGCACGCGAAATGGGTGAAACAAGGTTAAATCTTATTTTGAGATTTGTTAAAAATACGTGCCCTACTTGCTTTAAATAGCATGCCTTTTTTTTGGATAAATAGTTTCCAGTGAATAGTTCGCTGGGGAAAAGTATTCTAAGGAAAATACTCACAAAAAAACACACCAATCGTCTGCATCACAATGGGTTGGTGTGTGTCTTCCTGCCTTTCCAGTACGATAACAGTGTAAATGTCAAAAGTCATCCACAATATGTCACTTATCATTACCACCAAACGCCACACCAGCCGTTAGCGAGATTGTTCACTCATGTCAGCCTCCCTCTGTCTCTCTTTCTATCTCCCTCACTCCTTTAACTTCCATATAAAACATGAACCGCCGCAAGGGCCAGAAAACTCCCGTCCACAGGACGGTTCGCGGAGGTGATGCGAGGAAAATGTCGAAAACTCGTTCTCCTAAAATACCACCGTATCTTGCAACTCCACTGGATTATGTACGGATGTGAGTGTGTGCGCGCCTCTGTGTGTGGAATGTACTGTAGAAGGGACCATGCGCCCAAAAAATGTCCTTCCCACACTGGCAACCGGGGTTTTCGCTCCGTTCCGGGACAAAAACGCCTCCGGTGGCTTTTGTAAAATATTTTCTACATTTTATCTACAAATAACATCCCGTTCCATTCTCGCACACCCTTGGACTGAGATAGTGTGTCTGAGCGTGTGTACGTATGGGCGAGAAGTTGCCGAGTGACACATTCCAGGGTGCAGGGTGCAGTTTTCCCGCTGTGCCCTACCAGCGTCACCATCCTCATCATCATCATCCTGCCATTTACTGGGCGATAAAAGCTCCAACCCAAACGGCCCGAAGCGTTACGGGAGGAGACGGATCATAAAGGTACGCGCGTTTGGCTTTTGTTCCCGTTGTTGGACCCCGAGAACACATGGGTGCGCGCCAGCCCGTTCGCTGGAACCGGTAACTAAGTTTGCACATGTCGCGCCTACCGTTCCGACGGGCCTAGGCGAGCTGGTCTTTGGTTGGTGGACAAGGTACGAGTTTGGTAAGGAGTTCCATGCGAGACGGCGTGTGCCGCATTGACATCGTTAGCATCCCTTTTCCCCCGGGTAGCTAAGGTGGGTTAACTGCTCCGGGGGACTTTACCGTACCGTGGATGCCGGATGTATGCGCGAGATCTACGGTGGAGTGCGCAACCGGCACTCAATATCCTCGTCAACTATGTTAAACTCGCGCCCGCTCTTCTACAACAAAAGCTGATGGGGAGCGAAAAAATCCATCCCAAAAGTGAAGGAAAAGCCGGAAACCGGTGTAATGCACCTGGGTTGACTCTCAGACATTTCCTGAGGCTATTGGCACTGGCACTGTCGCCATGCGTGGGGTAGGTAGACATTGCGACATTGCGACGCGACATGGGGGCGATGGAAATGTGTAGCATTTTGGAGTGCTTAAAATACCAACCCAACCGTATGATTCGCATTACCGAGAGTGGCAAAAGAGGAAATGAGGCGTTTGCCAAGCCACACGGTGATATCTCCGGCCACGCTCCACATCTGTCAGCTCTGACAGCTGTCAAAAGGTGTGCTTAAGGGAGTTGAATAGTTTGACCACCAAACTCGTCTCCAGGAAGAGTGTATTGGAGTTTCGTATTCAAACCATTCGCCACACTCTGTAAATCTGCTTTTTAGCCTTAAAGCCAACAATAAACGGTAGACGAATCACTGTAATCTCTACCGAGTGACGGCGTAAGGCAGGACATCCGTTCAGCGACTCCACATGCACACCCCAAAAATAGGACAAAACCTCATCCTCTTTCATCACGTTAGAGGTGATATTTTGTGCAAAAGTGTAATATAGGTGGGAGCATAGCAAGGTACCTAAGCAGTAGCCCGATCTACAAACACCCGCATCGGATATATGGCACATCAGGAGCTACAAGTCATCCTAACCGGGTTGTGTCGTGTGTACTTGAGACATCCTTTAACGACACACACACACATCCTGCCAATGGTAAGCTTATTAAATGCTTTCAACAACTACAAAACAGGAAAAATGTTACATTCCCTGGGTGACTCTTGGTTATTCTATGTTGCTCGCTGCAATTCGGTTAATGCCAGCTTTCTGGTAGCTATCAGATAAAGCCGTTCGCTACACACTGCGATTCAACATCGTTTAGTGCACAGCACTACATGCTTATCCGATGTGTGCTGCTCCGAGGAAGGACGACGATGGTCATGTTCGACAACAATTTCAAATTGCAACGACATGATCAGCAAACTCGGTGGCAAACTTTGTATCCCTGCTGGTATGTCCCAACCGCTGCTTCGCTGGTAGTAACATATCACGGGCAGATGTAAAACTGCACCGTACGCTTCCTGTCCAATCATTTTCGATTCGACAATCGAGTGCCGAGATGGTTCAATGGGTTCAATAGTTAGTCATTAGTTGCTCGGTTTTTTCGGGTACTTCGGGTGAGAAGGGACCTGAACCAGCATCATGAACTGTATCTGGCACCGTTTCACCCACCACCATGGTCGGTGCAAGTTCAAGCAATAAATGTAGAGACTTTACTCTTCAACATGACGTAGGAAGGAAGGAAGTAAAATTACATTTCAACCACTGACCGCTTGCCAGGGAAATTTAAAAGACCCTCGGAACGGGTGGATGAAGTGTACTGCCACCCCATCACTTGGGAATATGATTTCTTTCGACGAAATATCGTTCTAGTTGTTTGGTAATGATTCGAAGTTTGAAAGCTTTTGCTGCTTGGACCAGCCCTTCCGTCACAGCAAGCGAGGGGTGAACTGGCAAAAATGTATTTATTCAACCATCCCGGGAGTGGAAAAGGCTGGTGAAAAGTGATTTCGACTGAAACGACCATCAACGACTGGAACGCACTTTCAACGTTTCAATCGAACGATGCCAGTGACATACACTACCCGTTGGTATGCAACGAGTGTCTGTGCTGATTGCTTCTACCTCGCTTTTCAGCACTCAGACGCACAAGAAGAATGCTGGCTCACTTGAATAACGCATTTGATGCGCCTCGGTGTGCTCATCGAACGAAACGAACCTTCGCCCAACCCCCCCAAAACGCCGCCCCTTACGCCCTCTGTCTCAGGTTTGAACGTAACGGTAGAACGCTTCTTTCCCTCTCCAGCCCAGGAACATCAAATTTAATGGTAAACATCGTTAAAGTATCATTTTTGTAAGTCTATTTAATCCACAATAAAAACTGATGTTTACACAAGTTTCCACACCCCACCCCCCCCCCCCCCGGTGGCAAGTCTGGTGCGTAGTTTTTCGGGTTGGCAAAGTGTACGATAGTGTACCGACGAATGAGCACGTCGTCGTTCCTGGACAGGCTATAAAAGCTTTCCGTTTTGCGAGCTCTTAACGATGCTGTCGGGTACTCCCCAGTGCTCCTCCAAGCATCGTCATGCTCTGACACTTTCCATCCCGTGCAGACGGAAGATGGTTTCCTGGAGCGTGTGTTCGAGAATTGGCTCCACCAATCGTATTGTATTTATTGGAAAGTGATTCACGAATCGTTTCACGCTATCGACACATTTCAGAGACTCGGCGCGCCGTTTGCCTTTATATTATAGTTCCAAAAGATAGGGAGTGAGAGAGAGTGAGAGGGAGAGTGAGAGTACATGAGGCTTTTTGCAATAACTTAGCACTGGAGCTTGAACAAAACCTCACCACCGGGTCCTACCGGAGCGTGAGGAAGCTGCACAGGAATGGATGCAGCAAGTCCGGGAATTGTTATGGTTATTACCTTTTAAGCTCTTCAACTACTGGCACTGTGAAGCGCATCATTGCATCGCCTGTGTGTGAGTTTGTGAAAGTGTATTGTTCGGCCGAGGACAACTGGAGCTGGTTCCCAGGTTGACAGATCTTTTCCTTGAGAGGGATGTTGTGATTGAAATGAGTCATGTTCTTGGGAAAACGGGAAATGCAGCTGCAGCTATAATGAAAGCTGGCCCTGGCTTTTCCCATGCAGAGGTGCTTTATCAACCAGTGTACTAACCATCATTGAAAGTGAACTCTGCTAATCAGAACAAATTTACTTTCTTGTCAGTGCTTTTGAGGATAATAATATTAAATTACTAAGAAGCACAGTATCTAGACGCGTCTGGATCATAGGTTAGTTTCTTTTTTTATATAAGAATCTATAAGAATGCAATAGAGTCTCGAGTTTTGTGTTCCCATTTTAACAATTTGTTTTCGTAGATTTGTTGAAACATTAGTAAAACGATTCGATGACCTTCAGAGTGGCAAGGTTAATTGAGAGTCTATTCTACTGAGCTCTGTTTTTAACCTTTAACAAAACGGAACCTTTTCGCAGCTGTCTACCTCCTAAAGCCTTTCTACTTATCCTGTTAAAGGTTGGCCTCAACCTACTCCATGAATCATCTCCACCCATATGCTCAACTGATTATGAGCTTTTCCCCCTTTTCCGGCACTGTTTCAACGTAACCCGAAATGAAACTAATGCTTCTTACCACATCCATACTTCCGGACGGCCAGAGGCTAGGCTGATCGACCAGTTTGATGAAGGTCCAATAGATTACCAACCACTGACTTTGGCTTGCCTGTTTTGCCCACATCCCTTATAAAAGTTCCAATCGATACACAGCTTCTTCGGTTTCGGGTGCGACACGGCACGGTAACAGGATTTAGTTCCACCTGACCAAACCTCATCCCTCAAGTCCTCGGAAGGTCATCCGGCAGCTCCCAATCCGGCTCAAAACGTCATCGCTTGCCTTTTCTTTAAAACGTTCTCCCATGAGGCTTGTCCCTTCCTTGGATTGATAGAGTTAGAAGAAGCAGTCACAGCAGCAGAAGCAAACAGATAAAAAACGCAATAATACACTCTTAGAAGAGAGCGAAATTGAGAGAATCCAGAAGGAATTTCCGCATCAAACCACTCACTACTGCATCCTGATGGCACCGAGGTTCGTGATGAACATTTCTTGACTTTTGATTATATCTAATCGGCTTATCCCTGGGGAATACCCTAAAGCATTTGCCTGACGATATAAAAAGGGTCGTTTCGGGTTCACAGCGCACCGGTTGGATTGCATGCACGTTCCCTCAGAGAAAGATGCATTCCTACTGAAATTCCGCTGCAACACGGGTGACTAATAGCCTTTAGAATTGAATACCTTTACTAACAAGCCTTTCGAAATGGGTAGTTAAGGCTTAGGAAAAGCTCACTGCCTTGTCTCGCAAGCACTTCTGCTCGGTTCGTATGACTCTGTTCCTACCTTAAGGCATAATAGGAACGAATCTGGTAGATGCATTGAAATCGTAATCACCTTGTTACTGTTATTAACGGTAGCAACTTGAGGAAAACAACGTACACAATATTTCAGCCTCAGTATCCTTTAATTTAATCAAGCCTTCTAGCGTCAATCTGCTATTGAAAAATTGTCTTTTATTCGGAAAAGCTTAACCTGCTGCTTCTACCCGTAGCATTTTAGAATGTTTTGCATTTTGTGTGCGTGTTTCAGCGTGATAGGAAAATACCACCGCCTCTGATGAATTCTATTTGCCATTTTATTCGCACGGCAGAAAAACAGCCCAGAGTGCTTATTCGCCATAGCGATTAGGATTGGTATTGAGATTTTGTCGTGAGTAATATGTTAAATTTATTGACATAATGTTTACAAGCCGGCACCGGCAGCATGCCCGTGGTTTCGGTTGTTCCTGGCAGCATGCCCGTGGATGGAGGGTTCCTTCAAAATGAGCATAAATTGAAATGCCATTCGAGGGAAGCAACACAAACGCCAAGAAAATGCGAACTGGAAAACATAAACGCACACGTGAACGCTATCTCGGCATGTCGAAGAGCTTGAAATTTTACCGAAACTCTTGGGTAGACAGATATGAGCACAGGAACGCCAGGTGCGCTGTTACCATAGTCTGAGATTTTCTGGAGCGTTGTTTGTATCTGTTTTTGTTAAAGCAACCAAACACAGCTTGCGAAAGCTTGCGAGACGAGGAAAAGGATTCACCGGCACCGACAGCCCACACAACCCGGATTTTTGGCCGTTCCGGTGTGCCGTCTCTCTTTCCCCTCGGTGCGCAGCGCCACCAAGCGTTTGCTGATGCCCGATTTTTGGCGTTTGCGCTCGTCGTTTTCCGAAAGGTTTCTTCAACCCAAAAAAGCGAACTGAAGGTTCAGGATTCTTCTCAACCAGTGTGTGTGTCTTGCTACAATCCATTTATTATTCATTCATTTTCCGCAAACCGCGCTCTTACACTCGACGCCCGCTTGCCAGCTTTTCCAGTCGGCGAAATCTTCAATCCCGTCCTTTCGGAACAGACGGCATGACGGCAAATGGTCTCAAAAGCGGAACGAGTGAGCTAAGGCACACACACACACAACCGTCTTTTATCTCTAACGCGAGCGAAGGGTAAAGCTCCACCACTGCTCCGTGGCATCGGGAGACCCGTGACAGCCAATTCCTGCATTTCTGCCCTCCCAAGTGGAGGTTGTGTCAGATCGAAAAATGACTTCGAAAAATATCCCTCTTCTCCCCACCCCGTACACCCCGTCTTATCGCGAAAGGCAAACGTGGCTAGGGTAAAAGACAAGCTGCTATAAGAAGACGGAAGTGAACATAACTACAATCTTGTAAATGGTAATACGAACGAGATGTAACACGATTTTCGTACCTCGGTGTGCTTTCGAGGAGGGTTTTGTCCCACTGCTTCCTCGCGAAGAGTCGGGTCAAGAATTTTCCTTCGATCCATCCGTATTTTTCCATGTGTGTGTGTGAGTGTTTTTTCTTCAGTGTATATTTTATAAGAAGATGCTCTTCCTGCTTCCTGGCGCGCGCGCTATGGTAACACGGACAGGAACGTTTGAACCCAAAACCATGAACCTTCGGCTTGCCTGCCAACGCGCCGAGTGATTTGAATCTTCCTTTTGCATTCCCCTGGCTTTTCCCTCCCCCATACGCACTGCTGTATTGATTTTTTCGTTGGAAAATCTTTTCCGCCTGAGCTTTATTTTTCCCATTGCCGCTGTGTTTATGCCGTACGTATGCTGTGCTGTATCTTGCTGCATAGGACCGAACTGCGGGAAGTGTTGTCTGCCGACCGGTGGATGGCAGAGTGAAGCGATTTATTTCACCACTGCGAAGAGTCAAAGATAATCGAAACTGCCAATCGTAATTGAAATCTTCAGCTTCTTGAGCACACACACACACCCACTCAGCCACAGACCAAGAACTCCTTCGCAGCATCCCCTTCGTCGGGTACCCACCACTTTTTCGATTCCTTTCGACAGGGCATTTAAGTTTATTAATCTCGTGCAGAAAGTAATTTCGTGAATGGAAAATGCAGCATTTTTAATGGGTGGGGGAAATGTTGCGCCAAAGTTGCCACTTGCGGTTATTTGTACACGGACACGGCGCAGGAACGATTGCAGTGGAACACTTTCCCATCCTGATGAAGGATTTACATCGTTCCACTTATTTATTTCGATGCGGCATCATCTGGCTTACCTCCCCCCCCCCCCCCATCCCCCACGGTAAACCATTTGTAAATGGAAATTGAAAATAAAACAATCATTCGTAATTAATTACAACGGCTCGTCTCCGGCTTGCGCCTTCCGGAGCGCTTCGGTTGTTCGAACTAGCTGCATCACCGTGCCGCATAACAACTATTGCATGCAAAATTCCATTCCCTGCTGAGGAGGACCAAGGGCTCGAAAAATTTGCCACCTAAATCCAATTAAAACTTTTCACACTTTGTTTTGCATTCACGTTGTGGGAAGCGTGCTGCTGCAATTCCCTGTCACCCGTCCCATTAGCGTGCCTTACCGTGGCCAGCTTTACTGATAGTTGTTTTTCTTTTGTCAAGCATACTGCCATTCCTTCCGCTATCGTCAACGCAAACTGTACGATATAAATAATCTGATGAAAAATAATGGTAAATAAAGGTAGAAAAGAGTTTTGTGTTTTGTAGTTGACTAAAGCAATGTACGTCGAACCTTAAAGATAAAACGGTTTGTGGCAGTAAGGGAATCGTTGCCAAAGTTGTCTTTTTGAAATATACCGGCTGTCACAACCATTCGTTCGTTAAACAGTAATGAAGAAATGTTTAATGTATAGCACAATAAAGTTCCATGGCATAACCGCTTTTAGAGATTATTTCTTTGCTTCATTTAGTTAAGCGTGGTTGCTATAAATACTCACCAAAAGTAATTATGGTATCAACAGTACCAAACAAATTAAAATAGAAAACAAACGTCGTTCCGTAACAGAGAGTCCGCCAAAACTCGTTTAACCTGCTAAACTAAGTAATAAATTAAGCATTTCTACCTCGTTGAGTAAATAATTTAATGCAATCAAACACTATAACCGCTTTAGTAAAGACTGTAATTTCTTATCGCATGATTTCATATACAAGAAAATGGGAACTTGATCCATGCAAACTCCGAAAAGACCCAACAACATAAATCAACTTGTTGGAACTGTTGTAAAGTTCCGCCGTACTGTCAGCTAGGCTAATTTCGGATAGGACAAAAGTTATAAATATGGAACGAACGGCGGGAATCTTCCTTTTTACGAAACCAACAGCCATCGAGTGACACCGCAAAAAACCATAATAAAAACTAATTTTTTGGCACCACGCTACAGCCTAAAAAATTTGGTTTCCCTTTAGTTAGTTTCTAACACAACTGAAACATTCAAATCACTCAGAAACATTAAAAAAATATATTATATATTAAAAGGATATAGTTAACAAAATATTGGGTAATGATGTAGTAGTTTGATGATTAATTGTTAATTTTAAAACTTACGTCCTTCATGAAGTACAAGCAATTAATCGTGCATGATTACCAATCATCGTGCTCTCATTTTAGAATCTAAATCAATCTCTTATAGAATCTCCTAAAGGAAGGAAGGTTTCATTGTATTACTATAAAATAAGTTTGAGAATCCTCATGAAACCTCATCTTATCACCTCACAAATAATCCAGCCTTTCGCTAGCGTGTCATCTCACTGACTTCTAGAACATTGAAATTCATTTTATTTATAGGATTTCTAATGTTTTAAGTCTTTCACCATTTGAAGGAAAATCCTAAAGCTATTTAAAAACATCTCTATCGGTCAACCGCCTCCAAACCAACAACACACTGCCCCAGCAACGGACATCAGAAACATCATTTCCCTTTTCAGAATAGAAATTAACTTCAGCTCCAAAAATAGACGGGAAACCTTCATCCCCACAATCGATTATCTCTTGCCAGATTTCCCTGATTGCTACTACAAGGCACACGCACACACACACACAAAAGCATTCGTAGTGTTACTGTGAAACCTGTGCCCAAACTGTGCCAACCAGTGGACAGACACCAATTCTGTTCCCATTCAAGCGCTACCGAGGACACTGCACACATCCTGGGGTAATGTGAATATCCTGTTTCAATATCCCCTGTTTTCGATGCGGATACTGTCAGGACTGCCACACCCCTCCCTCTATATAGGGAACAGTATAAGAAGGGCCTCTCATAGGTCAGCGGCGCAATGGACACGAGAACGATTCGGATTTCCGGCGAATGGGGAAAGACCAACGTACGGGATCAAGATAGCTTTCCAATTTCAAACCATGATGCCATTGGTGGTGGTGCCGGTGGCCCTACATTTGCGGACACGTTCAGGACACACAGGATGCACAGGTAGTACGGTGGTTAGCGTTGATTAATGCCACTGTGACGTTCCACTGAAGCTGGACGCAGGGGTGTAGCTGTTTCCTGGAGCTCGTGATGGGATTTTTAAGAGGGAATGGCTACCCGTGGCTCCCTTAGGATATTAATTGGAATCTGTACTAGTGAGCTAGTCTAGGGCGACTAGTTATAACAGGGTGAGGCTATTGATGTTTTGTATTTTAACACAACCAATTTTTATTAAATCGTTATAAATTTAGCTACTCCAGCACTACTGGACAATTAGCTCCGCTTCGCTTCATTTTGCTAACTTACTCTCTACGTGCCCTGTCTCGCTCGCTCCCTAGCCCTGGGTGGCCCGAAGCCGAGCAATTTCCGAATCCAGGAAGGCAGCATCAAAATAAGGATCGTTCGGTGGGTTGGCACGGATGTCCTCCAGCTGCTTGATGACGTGGTCCGGTGCTGGGGGTTCCACCGGCAGATGGGCTCCCTGCGGCTGGAAGCCGTACTCATCGGCCACGTACGCTAGCGCAATGTTGGAACCATCCGGAGCGGGGTAGGAAAAGTCCCCAGACGTGCGGATGCCGTCCGAGCTGCTTGCCTGCGCCCGGATACCGTTGCTCGTTTCGAACACAAAATTGTACGACCCGTCGTCGTTGATGATCTGGTCCTGCTGGACGACGATGGCTTCACTATCCGGACCACCGGCCGACGCACGGACCGCTTTCCTCTGTGGTGCTGCTGCAGCAAGGCAGAAGACGACACCGGCAAGAACAATCTAGTGAGACGGGAAAGGACAGTTGGCAAACAAATATTTAAAAAACCACGCAGAACTCAATGTTCCAGAGTTCTTCGACGAGTAGGCAAAATTGCGAATTGCGAAAAGTTCTGATTGTGTGCCAGCGCTTACCGCTTTCGAATACATCTTGTGTCTAAAAGTTGGATGCTTTCTCCCTGCAGAATATATCGTTTGAACGGTAAACTCGCAAACAGCTGACTGATGACAACCTATACTCATGAGGACTCTTTTATATTCGCCGTGATGGAGGCAGACAGTCAAAGTATTACAGCGGACCAACTCAGCGCAACCGAACGAAAAGTGCAACTGTGTGCATCTTTGTTTTTTTTGCTATTGTTTTGCCAATAAGGGTGTGTGTGAGTTTGCCGTTTTCTTCTCAAACGAGTTAGGCACACACTCAAAGGAAATGTTTGATATTTTACAGTTGCCTCTTTGATAACAGTATTCGCGTGTGGGCCAAAAGCTGCGGGCGTCGCTCGCGTAGCTCGCGCTGGGAGTTTGTCATCTTCGCCGAACGCAAAAAGAAGATATTCCAAATTGGAGTTCATGCAAATGAGCCCCACACCGGCTTTTGGAAAGTTCGATAACGAAGCGTCCTTGAAACGAACGAAACACAGCATACACTTCTTCTCTCTCCTACCCAACGGAGAGCCGACTTGTTCCTTGCAGGTGGGTCAGTGTGATTTATCAAACGTATTATGTTTCCCCCACTTCCAAGCTCACGCTGTTCAACGTACCATTTATGCGCCTTACGTCTTCGATGGTATCGTCGGTTTTTGGAGGATGGTTTGGCATCAAACTGCCAGCATTTGAAAGATATTAATGGACACCGTTAGAAAGGTCAGTTCTCTGTACACACACTCCCCTCGTGGTGGGTGATTGCGCAGAACGCCTCAACGCTAGCAGTCCACCATTCCCAATCTTCTACCGGACACCGCGCAACCAAAAACGCCTATTAAGCTGTAAATGTTCTCTGGACGGACGGCAAGCTTTAATTACATCGTGAATCGTTTGCAACACCATCCAGCCAGCACTCGCTCGACATGGATTGCGGACGTTTGACTGACATCTATAAGGCATGCAGGCCTCCATGTTTCTGCGGGTTCGGTACCGATTTATGTCAGCGCCTTGCGCAATTGCAGATTACGGTCTCGCACGTTTGACGTGATTGGGGCCGGCGTTTCGTGCGTTCAGCTCATCATTAGTTCCGGAAATGCATACAGCGATACACATAAACCGAAACGTAAACCGATATTGGTCCATTCGATCCGTGACTGTATGTTAACAGTTACCCTTTTGGATAGTTATTTCGAAAATCATGTTTATTGTGATTCCGATTTGTTTTGCATGTAAGTCGAGGGATAGAAATTCAATTGAGCATATATTTTGTAGCTCATTTACTTTATATTTAACTGCGATTTTGAAGTTCATTCTAATCTATCAAAAAATGCCGACGTATTGCGCATTGCCTTAGACTTTAATAATGTTGAAGTGTCAGCAAAATCGGTGAAGATTTTATTTGAAGCATAAAAAAATATAAAAAATAGGTAGTCTTAATCCAATCTTATCCATTCAAAAAACTAACAAATAAGCTGCTGTGAATTTAAATTCTCATGGTCAACAAGCATAAAACCTTCAATTTGTTTAAAAAAAAAATTAAAAATACATATAAAGACTCAAACAAATAGAAATAAAAATACCAGAATCCATAATCAGATTGATCTTTAATTTTAGTTATTAAAAAAATTGATATTTATAAGCTTCAAAATTTACTAGTTATTTTTTATTTTTTGCAAAACGAGTAGATCGAACATCAGCATGTCCTAAAAAACTTTATTTTGAGGAGAGCTTGATAAGCATTTACCATTGCTTGTATCCAACAGGATAATATTGGATCTATATTCTTGTAGAATTTTCACTGATTGTGAAGTAACAATTCCTGTGATTCCGGACGCATGAAAATGAAAATATTTGTGTTGTGCGCTTGAGGTACAATTTGCTACTGTTTATTCTCTAGTCCGGTTACAAAATTCATCCATGAGTTCATTCAGGCTCTGCTCCATGAATTTGTATGCTTTTACACTGGCACGATCTTTTTTGACCGGTCGACTGTAAACAACAGTTATATTACAATCATATCAATTATTTGTATACTAATATTAAGCATTATAGACTAGCCATTTGTACGGAGTAAAAACAAAAGAGGGTAATATTTTGCTATTCTCGTAGCCCATTTCACACCTTCCAATAATTTATCCAATCGCTGGACAAGCCAATAAAAACTGCAATAATACATTCGTTTTTACGTTTATACGTTTATACGTTTATACAATAATATATACGTTTCGCTATTATTGTTAAAATCCAATTGGTTGCGAAAAGTTTATACATTTTATTTATTCAGCGCTCTAAATTGAACATTTTCCCTCCCGATCCATTAGCAGCTAAATCAAAATGTAAAACTCATTAGAAATTTAATAGCTTATTTTAAGCCATAATAAAATATCACCCAATCCTCGCCAGCTGCATTATCATCTCCCGGCTTAAATAACACATTTCAAACCATTCTCATCGAACCACCAATTGTAAACACGAATCGTTCAAACTGCAACATCCCATTGCAACTGACCAGCAAAGCACCTAATTGACGGCATGATGGGATGTAAAGCAGTGAATCAGAAGGGTGTGTCACCAGCATTATCAAGCGTCCGCGCCCGACGGTAAATGATTTTTGGTGGTGGTTGACGTAAAATCCACTGTCCAAAAATTGCTGTCATGTCACACCGGGGACGGATACAGCCGGGCTGATGCGTTGTTATGCCCGACCGCTTCTCGGACAGTCAAGTTTAGGCTAAGAGAACGAGAGAGATCCCTCCTGATGGTTGGACGAGCGAAGAACCATGTCCATGTTCAGCGGTTTTGTCACTGTTTGTGTCGGAGGGCTTTCCGGTCGACGGGGTAGTAAATGCGATAATGAAGCTTCCCGAAAGTGGCTTGACTAATGAATGAATGCGGAACGGGTGCAGGTCGGACGGGTTGTGCTGGCAAAAGATTAAAAGCTTCCCACACTCGCCAGCGTGCGCCAATCAACTCGCAGTAGCGGTCGCATGCCAGCTCGGTTCCCAGCTTACGGCAGGGAGAGGCTTTCGAGATTCCTGCGGTTGACAGTGTAACACGCCACAGCCCACCATTTGAACGGTGAACCGACCCGCACGATGAGGGAACTGGATGCCGGATCAAACCACAGCCAGGCGCTCACTCAACCCCACCGTTTCCGTTGCGCCCGTTCTGCACACACAAACACACGCACACAGAGAGACGAGGAATAACAAGGCAAACGATTCTGCCAGCCTCTGTGTCCGGTTGTCTTCTGTTCGGAGCATAAATTAATCACATTTATCTCATCGTTTTCATTTTCATCACGATTGTCGTCGTCGTCGTCGTCGTCGTCGACATAGGCCGTGGGAGACACCCGACCGTGTTTGTCCGGTAAATGGAAAAGCTATTTTCGCGATAAACGCGAACACAACCGTCCGGGGCGGATGAGAATGATGTCCTTCCGCGTACAGTGTTTTTTGAGGTGGGTGTTTTTCATCCTTCTTTTTCGGAGGAAAAGCTGTCTTCCTCTTATCGCCCTCACCGTCAGCGAAGGAGTAGCGCCTCCTGTGCGTTTATTTTCCCGAGATGAGATTTTAGCCTGCTGATCTTCTCGTGCGCGGATTGCGAGAGGTGAACAGTTGAGGGGGGTTTTGATGATGTTTGTCCCTGTAGCCCATTTTGTGTTCCTCTGCAGCTGGGGTCGGAGAAGAGGGCAAGCAAGGAAACAGATTTTCAGTTGGTTTGCTCATTTTTTTTCCTCCGCTTTTCCACTCTTGTTTGCAAGTGCCCTTCGGTGGTTGATTTTGGTTCATTTCGTTTTCGTGGTTACGTTTCACCTTCCGCTCTTCACCGTGTTTCTCTTGCCATTTTCGTTTTTTTCCAGGGACGCGTGACTGATGGACGCAAACAAACCAACCGCAAACAATGCCCGGAGACTAAATTTCTTATCACATTTCAGTCACCGGGCGCACGCTCTGCCTAACTCGCGCCAATCACCGGGGCTGGTGAAACGCATTTGGGAGCAGTGGAGAGGGAGGGTTCGGAACGCGGAACTCGTATAAAAATGCTAACTGTTCCTCTGGCCCGTCATGAATTTACCCGTGTACGAGCGCCCTTCCCTTTCGACATTTTCTGCGCTCTGTAACTGGCAACCCGGGCAGTGGGGACTGACATTTCACTTTGATCCTGCCGTCGCGTCCGGGAGATACCGGAGGCAAGATTGCCCCAAATTCCCTATCATTATCATTCAATTTTAAAGTTTGTTTGCCGGATGTCCATCGCGATCGAGAGCCTCCTGAGCGTTTCGACTCAACGACCAGCTGTAATTGAATGTTTGGCCCTAACGAAAGACTCTTTCTCTGTGTAACAGCTTCCCCTTGGATATGATAAAAATTACACATTTTACAGCGAATGGTTGGAGTGACTTTTGAAGTACAATCTAAATCACTCACCGTTCGCAATCAATCGTGTCCGGTGCTAGAATTGAACATTCCCGCGCGACCAAAACCGCTCTGGACTTTTCATCCACTCGAGATTTTCATTTGCTACCCTCTTTTGTATCGCCTCTCAAGGGAAGTGACGAAAGCTAAATTTAAATTTCTTTCCTAATTGAGCATCTGCGCTTGGAAGATCTTTCTCAGCGAACACTCTGGCAGATAGTGAATGTGCCTGTTTGACCAAAATCTTTCGCCGAACAAAATAATTAAACGAACACAAAGTCGGCAACAACAGTGCCGTCTCAATTCATGTAAAATTAATGGCATTCCAAAAATGTCAAAATGGTAGGCGTTTTTGGTGTTTTTTAAAGCTCGTTTTAAGTTTAATTGTTTTGTGGAGCAGAGCGATAGACAACATCTCGTCGGTACGCTGGTGTGTTCAGACCATCGGGACCATCTGCTTGGTTCGGGTCGTTGCCGAGATCGTTCAGAATAATCAGATTAATGTCAATTTAAGGATTGTTTGTAGCTTTGCACAATAATCACATTACGGCTTTTGGGACGCACTTGCTCGAAACAAGAAACGCGTGCCGCGGATTGTCCGCTTTGGTTTGCCGAACGATCAGGATAAGATTGCCGCTGTTTTTGTGCCTGAAGACCGTATCGACCTGATGTAGTTGTGAGCGCCTCGGACACAGTGACGGAGATGCGAGCATCAAACAACCAAAACCCAAAAAGCGACCAAAAGTTAGTCGTTGTGGTTTAAAATTGAATAATAGGTAAAATAAAAAAAATGCTTCCAAGTTTTGGAGCGCAAGGACAATGGAACCGAACAAAAAGCCTCTCAACAATGGGGGGGGGGGCGATGACCTGGAGGAGGCTTGCGAAATGGACGAAGCGAACAGTGATCACGGTCATTTGGGTCGCCCAGAAGAACAAATAACCTGAAAAGCTTACCAAAGTTCGTTTCGTTTGATTTTCTTCCCTTTTTTAATCTGGTTTCCATGTTTTCCCGAAGAAATAAAGAGCTAATGTGTTGTGTGGGAGAAAAAAAAAACTCTTTAAGGGGTATTTTGGTTTTTTTTACCGCATGAGTTGGGTTGTGTTGAACCCAAGGCTATCTCGGTCATTGTCCGTAACAGTTTTCAGCTTGGAGAGCAGGGACGTGTGATGCTGAAAAAAGAATGCTTGTTGGATGGAATGTTCTAAACGAGTAAGAGATGTATATCGCTGTGGACTAATCACTTGTACTCTTTGCGAAAAGGCTCCAGAACATCTTTTTAACACATCCTGCCCTTTGTCATATAAAGTCTTTAATATCCTCAACTTTTTCATTTTAACAATATGTTTTATGCAATGGGAAGAATTTTTTTGAAAATCTCAAAGGGACTGTTGTAGTTGTAAATCTTCAAAAGCTGGTAACTTTTCGGCGAATTAAATCAATCAGGAAGAACTTAAATATGTGTGTTGCCTTGAGTCACGATTCAGGTGTTCTTGATCTCTTTTAAAAATGGCTCTACTAAAATATCAAAAAAGTTGCAAACAAAAAAAGAAGCACACCACAAACAACCTTGACATCATCTTTATTTCGGACATCAGCATTGGGTTTTTACTGTGTCGTTTTTCAATTTTACTTATCAATGTGAATTTCTCTTTGTTGATTTCTTATTTTTATCATATTAATCAATAGTTTAGCAACAAAAGATATTTGAATCAAAGAAACCTTGTTTAATGAATGAGTTCAGTGTAACAATAAGTTGCAAACTGATAAAATAGTTTCGTACATCATTTTGTGATTTCGACAAAAAAATATCTTTAAAAGAACATTTAGTCATACATATTTCCTGCGGCTATTGAAAGTTTTGATTTTTTTTATGGGTTTTGCATAGTTTTCCCCACTTTTTATCAATGTTATAGAATATTGTTCGTGAGCCAACGCCACGCTAGAGATCGTTTGACCGCTGTTTTCAAATCACCAACCAGTTTTTGCGATTTTTATTGCCCAAAACCACGACACCGCATCCGTCACCGGCTTAACGCCTTCTTGGAAAAGCGTTTAGGCGCAACACCTAGCCTGTTGGCTGCCTGTCACGCTCGCTGTCAACTACAGTGCCGGGCAACAAAACACTTTCACACAGCACAGAACTACGGTTTCCCTCATTGCTGCCATTTTCTGCCACAGCCATGATCGAAGCATATTAATTAATTTTGCTTGACTAACGGACAGACAGAGCTGCCTGGCCGGAGTTGACAACAGCGGAACAAACAGCACGCCACCGAGACAAACAACAACTGTGCGCGAGTTCTCAGATACCGAGTCGTCCGACTGAATCCGGGCGTTTTTATGGCATCATCGTCTTGAAGCCGAAGCTTTACTGGTTTTATATTTGCCAGCTCTCCAGTGTTATATACGCTCTAGTGGAAATATCCGGGATGGACTTTAATATTTAATGAAAAATTGTTTCACCATCCGACCAATGCTGCTACCACCACCACCACCACCACCACCCCTCACCACCGGTGGATTCGAGCGGACTGAAACGGAACGAGCTGGTTTACGGTTCAAGAAGTTGAAATTCATGAGATGTACCGCGCGCGTGTAGGGAATGGCTATCCGTGGTAGACTTCTCTCGCGTACGTCCCAGGCTGTGTGCGCTAGTGCTACCGTCTGGTACAATCTGGTACTCATCCCCTTTTCGCCAGTGCCAGACAATCGTGTGCCATTGGTTTTCGAACAACTCTTCCTGCCTTCTTTTCTACGGTTTCGACGGCTTCTCGGCTGCGACTGAGCCAACGGTAGAGACAAGCTGTCTCGTTGAATACACGAACCCCTTCCGTAACGTTTTTCCTGGTGGAGCTGTCTGAGGCAAGATGGTGCTTCCTTCGTTTCGTGCTGGTTTTCTGTTCCGATTACGTTGAACCCAGCGGGCAGACACCAAGTGGCATGAAATAGTTTCTGACGTTCCTTGGGAGCCTTCGTTCGTTTCGTTTCTTTAGTGTTTCGAACTCGGCAGCATCGAGCACGCTGCATCCGGCTAACAACCCGCGATATGTTGGTCAGCATCCTTCAAACGCATCGCTCTTGCCCCATCCCCAACTTCAAAGGCTGTCGGTATGGTGTGTTGGTGTAAAATATTATCCCGTCCGGAACAATGTTCGGGTGCATCATCGTCCATACAGCCTACATCTTTCCCATCTGGGCCTGCCTTTAAGGCTTTCTGCTCAATTTATAAACGGAGCAAAACTCCAGCACCAACAGCGAAATCTTGGCAGCGAAACCACCGCCAGGTCGCCTCAGACCAACCAACGGGCTAAACTGCAGCTTCCCAAGAGGACGGCTGTAAAATTGTCGACCGGAAATTGTGGCCTCGGAACCTCTCGTTGCTTCCTTTCCGATTGCGCCAACCGCATACGAGTGCGCGGGGTTCTATAAACAGTTTCATAAAATTTTATCAATAGCACCAAATCTATTTCCTGACTGTCAGCGGCAGAGCAGAGCGAATAATTCCTTGCCCCAAACGTCTTCCCCTGGCGGCGCCGTCTTCCCGCAGCAAGCAAGGGGATATTTCAGTCAACTCAAGACGTGTTTCGTGTGTACCTTTCGCAACCGTCCAAATGCGCTTCGATTCACACGAGGCTTGAGGTAAGAGGTGGTGGAGAGCACTGAAAACGAGTTGTTTGAGCTGGAAAATATCCTGACGGTAACACTTTTCCATTGAATCCCGCATTTTTCTGGTTGGTTTACGTTTGCTGTACGCTGTTAGCTGTCGCTCGTTGTGTGGGATGCGGGCGCCGTGCGCGAAGTCCATTTTAATTCTGTGAAATTGTACCAGTAATTTAGAAAGTTGAAAAATTGTCGATAAGAAGCTTAAAATGTCATGCATTGACGGGAGTAGCATGCAGAAGGATCAATGTTTCTAGGAAAAACGGATGAAAAATATATGATGTCCTGACATTCATAAAATTGGTAAACGATGTGTTCAGTTTTTCATTGCGAACGAGTGCTCGTTCCGTCTTGACTAAATGCATCTTATTCAGCCTTTCTTTTCAAAAAATTATTTTTAATTTAATGTCGCTCTTTTAAACCCACCCCTGCGCAAATTGTTCTGCCACATCAGCCTTTTTCCACGAGCTTTTCCTGGTCCGAGTTCAACGTTCCATGGCTCTTTGAAACACCGCTGATTGGCAGACAGCCTCCATCCGTCCTGCCAAGGTGCTTCAACTTTATTTCTTGTCCACTTCCTAAAACCGTTTTCGACCATCTAAGGTACGGCTGAAGGTTCGTATCCGCCGATACTGCACGTACTCATAAGATGACCTGTGCAGGGCTTAAGGTAAGGTGGAAATGTCGCTGCCACATGCCGAGAGGGGAAAAAGAAACTCACACAACAAATCCTCCCAACTTTCATAATTGAAGCAAACGGCAGCAGGCGGCAGCACCGGAAATGAAAATCGTGAGATGCCACTCTTATTGGCTGGACGAACCCAATACGACAGCTGATCGAATGTGGGGAAAAAAAAGGAAAATCTAGCTCTACCCACCCCGCGAAAGAGGAACTTGTGATGATGACGCTGATATTGTGGTGCACACGTGCAAGAAGGAAGGAATTCGCTTGCATCTTTCTGCGCTCGATGCTTCCTCCAACACCACCGTAAGCACATGATCGATTGATTAAAGGAAAACACTTTTCGGCATCAATGGTACACCGAAATAGCGCGAACTAGGTAAAACCAGGATGCGGGTAATGCTGCCTGCCATGAACGATATTGCGGTTATGCTACGTGGTCAGTTCCGGTCGGTCTGTGTGCGGACGTACAGCGGTGTATGGTTCGGGTTTTCTTCCCCATTTCCATCTTTCTTTGGAAAGTTGCAAGCAGTGCGAGTGCAATTGATGAACTTTCCAACTTCAGCACACTGTTCCGCACAAGTCTCGCCAGGCACGCGCACCATGAAACGTGTTCTCGCCGTCCTGTTTTGTTGCGGTTTGCTCTGTGCGCGGCAGGAAAAGTTTTGCGCACGTCAGGGAATTTTGTGTGCGGCAAGTTTTTCCTGCCCCTTCGTTCCATTCGAGGCTTAATAGAAATCAACGCCATTTGATGTTGATATGGCGGCGATGGAGAACTGCAGGAGGGCAAGCGACAGGTACGATGAAAACTAATAAGCAGAATGAATTCATCGCTGCTTTCAACACGCTTATTATTGGTATTGATGAGATGGTGCTTTGAAATTGGATTTGACGCTGGTACAGGTGCTTCAACCAGGTAAATCTTGGTGGTTTATTAATACTCTATTTCTATGCTGTGCATTCGAATGCATTGTACTGATTATTTGGAGTTTATTGATTTGCGTTTTCAACAGTCATTAGGAAAGGTAACGGAAAGGTCGATCGAAGAGTTATTATAAAGTAATTCGATTTTTAATTTGATTGCATGAAATAATATGATTCTATGTTTCCTTTTTCGCTCATTCTCAGTACTTCCACAAGGAACCATGTTTTAGAGGATTATTTAAATACTTTAAACCTCTAACAAATTCGAAAGATAAACAATAACAATATTAGGGATATTAAACAAACTTTTACTTATGTATTTTCGTTAAAAAAATACTAATTAGTTAAGTACTTTATTGATTTGCTATTTTTGTTGATGTTTTAAAATGTACAAAAGCGCCGGCTCGGTGGTCCAGTGGTAACGGTGTAGGGCTGTAAAAAGGCCCGTCGCTGGTTCGAATCTCATTCGGTCCACTGCCGCCCCCCATACGCAGGATTGACTATCTTGCTATGGGTACACTAAATCACAACCCTCCAACTAAATACCGCAGGATTTAAATTATTGATATGGCCGGGTACACTTAGTCACACAATACGGCCTGGCCGTCACTACGGAAAAAAAATGACAAAACCCGATAGCAAATTAAGTGTGAGCCGCAGTGGTAGAACACATTTAAATCAGTGAGAATGAAGCATAAAGTCGCAAATTAAATCAATTTGAAAATCAAAACATTTCTGACTTGTATAACTAAAATCGGACGATAATTGCTTCGTTTTCGTTTCACAGGGGTAATTTTTTATATTTTCAATAAAATGGATGTCTTATTTAAGATGCGATATTTACTCATGTAAATAACTTATTAATTAAAAGTAGGTTAAAATCATTGCTTATGTTACATTTATTAGAAGAGTTTAACAGAACCTTATCATATTACACTTAGTTTAATGGCCACCAACCTAGTTTTGCATGAATAGTACAAGGTTCAAGAAACGAATTAAAAAGAAACCTAATTCTTTCGGTAAGTCCAAGAACTCTTTTGGAAGCTACTGTGGTCTGTCATTTATTTTTTTGAAGTTGAAAATTGCCACTGCTTTTAACTTAGAGAGTTCGAGATTCACAACACTTATGGGAAAAGTTCGGAATCTGTTAAATTTAACAAGTCATAGAAACTGCACACTCAAAAAAGAAGCCTTTTGATTAATTATACATTCATTGCACAGTTTCGAGGTCCCGAGTTCTTTTGTGCACTAGTGATGCAATTTTTAATGTTGTATGCATCTCCACATACCAACCCTCCATCAAACTCAAAGCACTGAGCTGTGCACTTTCAAATTTATGCTTCTGTTCACTCTCACCCTTACCCCCTTCTGTGCGTACAACCCTTTCCGCACAATTACATCGAACCAGTTTGCGCGAAATTCACCCGAGATAATGATTCTTCCGCAAATAGTGTAGCTTATTAACAAATAATCGACCCCAATCTTCCACGTACCGGGGCAATAACAGCTCGCCAATTTGTAATTACAACCAGTTATGAAAAACCATTCGTGATACGCTCCTGTCGATCCACAAATAAACAATTCTCCGTTACTTCGAATAACCGTCCGGCTCGCTTGCTAAAGAATAAACGATGCGTTACATCCAAACACCGGTGGGTTACATTACTCACACACTACCTTCCCTGCCGTGTGCTGTTGTGTTACGGTGGTGATTTTAGCCCTCTGCAGAAACCCACCCGCTTGCCCAGCCCAATTGCCCGGATGCCTTATTTGCCGGTTCATCAATCAGACAGGGCGCGCTAAGCTATTTCCACCACCCCTTACCACCGGTAATATTCAATTTGCAAATCAAACGCCAAATTTTACAATCCAAATCGATCGGCAAACACAATCGGGACGGTAAAATGTGTGTCCATCCTTCAAGGAAAGCCATCCCTGCTTCCGATACCGGGAAAAGAGCGACACGCATTTATCTTGTTTTCCTATCAAACGACACAGCAGGGCGGTACCGAGGTGACACAGAGAGAGAGAGAGAGAGAGAGAGAGAGAGAGAGAGAGAGAGATCGCAAACCACACGATATCGTAGTCAAAACAAAACCGCTACAACCCAATCCAAACACCAATCGAACGTGGCACGCGTGGAAAAAAGGGTGAACAGTGAAATCTGACCCTCCGTACTGTACGTGTGCGTCTGTGTCGACACACATTGCCGATAGAAGTAGCCCAGCATCGCAGAATCCTGTCCGTCCGCCCTGCTCTGTTCACCATGACCCGGGTGCCAACGCATGTTGTGTCACATGAAGCGTGAGCAAAAGTGAGCATAAATTTCAACCGACCGTCCTTCCATCCTTTCCTGCCGCCCGAAAGGATTTTCGGTCATCCCCACGAATCAGTGATGGATGTGACTGGACGGACGGATTTAGGCTGGATGGGTAGGCCCCTTTTACGTGCAGCCCAGAAGAACCCACATTCGGAGGAGCTCTGGTTTTTGACGTTTTTTGTCGATCGTTCATCAGATCCATCAGAGCGGAGAGCTTCGGCCACAACTAGCAGAGGGATGGACCACCGGAATTCGGTCAATGCATATGTGTCGTTGCTTGTGACAGTGTCTACCAGGGCACTGTGGCCTACCTTAGAGCAATAAGCGGACATTGGTTAGTTGTTATTTATTTGTTGGAACTTAGTTTGCCCAAAGAGCTTTATAAACATTTCATACTAAAACTTGAACTTGAAGATAGCCATATTCCTATGAACCCTAATAATAAAATAAAAGCATACACTGGGAAGCATTTATAATACATTTGTGATATCTTTCACCATAATGCATAGAGAGAGAGAAGTTCATAACGTTATTGTTCACATGTTTTTCAATGCATAAATAATTCAGTTATTAGATTACAATTAGAGATTGGAATGACGATGGCATTAGCGTGAATTAATTAAGAGTAAGTGAGTT